>CM060947.1:264433272-264601385 GCA_030765055.1 Mantis religiosa | reverse complement strand
TGTTAGGGCCCTCGTGAGTGTTGTACAAACTTTATACGTGGCAGATACAGCAATTGTACAATTTGCTTTGTTATATTTGGAGCTTGTAACAGAAGCTGCTTGAATCCCTCATCCTCTCTTATGCGGTATTTAAAGAGTTAAAATTATTTTTTTGCATGACGATAGTTGTCTTCCAAATGATCTTATACCGAGCGGAATGGCTCGGGCGGGTTTGTCTCTGGCCCAAGTTTTTTCGGGGGCTTTCCTTCATCACCAGGCGAATGCTGGGTAGGTTAATTACTTCCCCCCTAATTTCCTGTACGTACATTTCATCTTCGTTGTCGTTTCACGTCATCTCTCATCTGGTGGTCTCTTTTAGGATGTCTCCGCGCTGTATAGAATGATGATATTCTCCTGATTTTTAAGTCTTTTTCCTCCGCTAGGATGTCTCCGTTCTTCGAGTCTGGTCTGATGAGATACAGAACTTTTAACAGTAGAAAGGGTCATGTCAGAAGAGGTCGTCAGAGTTTTACTGTTGTGCGGGGCAGGAGAGACATTTGTCACTCAGTTTTACTGTACCAGGTCCAATGTCTGGGCTAATCTACCTAACACAAAACCCAGTGGTATTGCTTTATTCTCTAAGTGCATCATTTAAAATGCTCCAACCCGTCGAAGCTGCACTAAAGTTCCTTGAACATCCTCCTTGCAGCCTGACATAACCTCAAGTGATTATCATGTATTTGGGTCAATGAAATAAACATTAGTAGGACAGCATTTTAAGGACGAGGTGATGATTGTACAGTCCTTAAGCTAATTACACATTTACACATGCATGCTTCTCAACACTGTCAAAAGTAAGACAGTCCTGAATATTTAGAGATATATTATAGCTTATATATAAATATAGGATATTGTTTTACCTTTCTAATCGTCATGTTATTCATTTGTTTTGTGTGTTGACAACAATACTTTTAGAAAACAAAAACATTCTACAAAAGGCAGGCAATGGAAACAATAAAACTATGAAGATAAATTAACAAAAATTAATTAATTAACATATTACAACATTCTCCAAACTTACTCACATTTGAGAAGACCGGAAAGTTTATTGTACAGATAATAAAGTTTTAAAATACGAGGGCTGTTCAGTAAAGATCACAATATTTTTTTACAACGTACCTTTACTTATCCTCATAATTTCAATGGTCCTTCTCAAAATAGTCTCTCCTGAATGTGATGCACTTGTCTCAGCGTTTCTGTCAGACTTCAAAGGCATGCTGGAAACCATTTTTGAGAGATCCTTCAGAATCGCCTCCGCAGCCTTCACCACTGCTTCTGATGATGGATAATGTCTCCACGAAGGCGTTTCTTCAAGTTAGGGAATAGAAAAAAAGTCACATGAGGCTAAATCGGACTATAGAGAGGGTGAGGGATGCACTTCACGTTTATTTTTGCAAGATATTCAGCAACAACATTGGCAATATGTGGCCGCGCATTATCGTGGTGCAGCATCCAGCCTGCTTCACGGAAATGTGGTCTTTTGCGCCTGATATGGACTTGCAATGTTTTCAGGACATCCCTGTAGTATTGTCCAGTTACTGATGTGTGTGCAGATACAACATGCTGATAAACCATTCCATGAATATCAAAGAATAAGATCACCATAACTTTCCCAGCAGAAGCAACCACTTTTGCTTTTTGGGTGTTGGTGATGAAGGAGATTTCCACACTGAGCTTTACTGTTTGCTCTCAGGATCAAAATGATGTAGCCAAGTTTCATCAGCAGTGATTACGTTTGAAAGAAACTCCGGATCTTCCTCTAACATCAACTTTAACTGCATGTTACCTCCATTACAGCGGTAGGCGATACTGAACATGTCTGAACTTGCCTGATTCTCCCAGGCAGGAACCAGAGTACCAACAATGAAACTACTACGGCGTGTTTATTCCACATTAAGCTAACAGAATATAATAAGATTGAATTTTAGTGCAAAAAATTATGACCGTAAAAAACTTATGATCATTCTTTATTGAACAGCCCTTGCATTTGGATTAATTTTTAGGCTTAAAATGTCATTTTACATGCAATTCTTCAGACAAAAGTAAAATTATATACTGTATGAATAATATTAAATAAACTGGTATGCATTCATATTTGTTTACCATTTGAAAAGAGCAAATAAAACAGCACCCGTCAAATGACAGGGACTCACTGGTCCTTCTAGTGTTAAAAAACCTTGAATAGTTTCAGAAGTAAATTCAAGAAATATACTTAAAAAAATCACATATCCTTTATTAAATCTTCAAAACAAGAACTGTTATCTTTAATGAGCTTCGGAAGTTTTGTAAAATTACAAGTAAAAGTTTCAAATGGATGCCTTGACGGGTTCTTGAGCTAAGCGTACCATTTCAATATTGATGAGATAGGCTGTTCCGATTCACCGTTATTATTTACCTCTCTCCCTAGCAATTGTTCATAAAGACATAAATATTTCGAGTCGTAATTCCGTATTATTGCTTCATTTGTCTGTACTCTCTGATATCTTTCATTTGTTTATTGTTGAATCGCTGATTACTGCTGTATCTTAACAAATGTAGGAGCGACGTAATTATTGGAAACAAGGGATTTCATTACCACAGCAATGGGATAAGCCGGGGAGCGCCAACTATTTTCTGCTAAAGTGCACTTGCCTCTAACGAGCAGATTTCCTGTGTTTGAACTCAAACTGCGTCGTTAAACATTAAACACACAAAGTGCATGCTGTCTCTCGCGACAAACAGATTCTAATCTCTAAGACTGTGTACATGGCTAACGGAAGGTTTCCCACACTGCAAATCGATTTTGTCGTACTTCCACCATCTATTAATTTCCTAACCACAAACCAAAATCGTAATTTGCATTTGATTCTCTAACTTGAGAATTTATCACGTAACTTGTTATAATCCTATAAGCTATTCTTAGAAATAATAATCACTCTTTTTACCAATTATTCTTAAGAGTATCCTGCACCGAAATTTGGTATAATATTCCTTTGTATTCCATGAATTTAAAAATATTATTAATACTAGGTTGATTAATGGTTTAATCAAGGTTATACATAAAAATTACAAAATTCAAATATTGAAAAGTTGTTAATGATATAACTACTCTTAAAAATAAAAGACGATTATAATTTTGAAAAATTTACTTCACAACCTTGGGTGAGCAAACATTTTCAGAAACTGTTTAAAGAGTTTGGTATAACATTAGTTCCTCAAAATAAATATGGTATTAAAAATTTACTACATTTCTCTAAAAATATAAAATTTCTAATAATAAAAAATTCTGGTATTAAACAATTTAATTGTGGGGATTGTGATAAAGTTTATATTGGAAAGACAAAGTGTAGTTTAGAAACCAGAATAAAAGAACATTTTCGTAACATTAAGTATAAACAGACTGATAATTCGGTCGTAGCAGATCATTTTTGGTCATTTAACCGTGAAATAAATTCTGAAGTTAAATTATTAAAACAATTGAATATTCCGATAGATTTAATGGTTTGGGAAAGGACGTTTATTGTCACCCGAACGTAAAAGACCAGCTGACAGAAAGATAGGGGAACAGACGACATGGAGGCTGCACCTACTCGTGTGACGGAATGACTCTTGCTGTGGGAGAAAGAGAGATGGACAGCGTAAAAACCACGCCTACGCCAGCGCGCAGCGACAATGACGTGCCGTAGAGAGACGACGTGGGGAGGGAAGCAAACAGAAGTCACTGGCTTCCCCCTTCTCTGCTCGTCTGGAAAGATCGTCAAACTCTGGGACGACTTCGCTTCGTGTGCAGAAACTTTCAGATACAGCGTGTGTGTAGTGTTTAACGCCCGCTTTTACTACATACGGCACCGCAGGCGGTGACACTGATGATACATGAGATGAAGATGGGGCACCGTTGGAATGAGATGGCGGGGGAAACCGGAGGTCCCAGAGAAAATCCGCCCCAGTGCCGTGTTGTCCACCAAAAATCTCACTTTGGTTCGTCTGGGATCGAATCCGGGCCGCCTTGGTGAGAGCCAAGCGGTCAAACCACTGAGCCACGGCGCGGCCTTTCAGACACAGCGATTTGTCTATATAAGCGATGCATTGGACGAGTAGGTCAGGTTTTAGTCCGTTTTTGGCAGACAGCCGTAAGGAGCGCAGTGCTAGTGAAGGTTGTAGACGGACTGGAAGATAGCGTACGTGTTATCAGAGCTGTACGAAGCATATTTCTATGGAAGGAAAGAATGATTTGAACTTCTGCGAGTTGGATTTTTAATTCTTTCAATCCACAAAGCCACATTATTTTAAAACACAAACATAGAATAATGAATTTTGAAATACCTGCAGCAAATTCTCCTTTATAGTTTATTTCATTTTCAGATTGTGGTAGTACTGGCAAAAACATCGTGACATCTAGTGATAGTAACATTGACTTGACGTTCCAATTACCCTATGAAGATAATTCCTCGAGAATCCCCCCCCCCAATAAAAACAGTGGCTATCATTTTACCAGCTGATAAACTGGTCTCTGCCCTATTTAGTGCACTTTCATCAAACTTTGTTCATTGTTTTGACTACTGTTTTGACTCTGGTGTGCAATGATGGAACCAAGTTTCATCCACGGTTACAAATCGCCATAAAAAGCCTTGCGGATTGCTATTAAACATCGCCAGACACTTGGCAGAAGAGTTCTTCCAGATGCGCTTTTGTGAACTGTGAGCAATCGCGGCACCCATCTTGCACACATATTTGTTATTGACAACTTTCCATGCAGGATACTGTGCACTCGTTCACTTGAGATGCCTAAAGAGGTCTTGCATTACCAGACCGTGGATTGTTTCATTGTTATCCTCTGTAGCGACCACAAATATGCCACCAGAGCGCGTTTCATTTGCGATACTTCTATGACCACGTTTAAATACCTTTGTGGATTCGTAGAATTAAAATTCCAAGTTGCAGAAATTCAAAATGTTCTTTATTTCCGTAGAAACACACTTTGGTCATACCTTACAGTAGCAGAATTACGTCACATACACAAATACAATCGTCAAGACCGTTGTCCACAAACAGAGTTCACTTTCAAGACACTTGCAGGCACACGAATCCAACTTCCACTTCGACTCTCTTGCTGGCGTGTCGCGATTGTGACTTTGTGAGTTCGTGAAATTAAATGTCCAGGTTACAAACACCAAAACTTGCTCTTTATTTGCGTAGAAACACACTTTAGTCAACCTGACAGTAGCAGAACTACTCACATACACAGTAAAACTTGCAATTGTCAATTAACAACTGTCCCCTTGACGAACTTTGTCTTCTTTATTTATAGATTACTCACTATACGTAATGCTTTCAAACAATCAAGACGACGCTAGAAGAAAGACGACGCTAGAAGAAAGACGACGCTAGAAGAAAGACGAACTCTCTATAAATCCCTCTCATCCCGCCCTACCGTTTTGGCAAGCTATTATCTTCGCACTGTACTGCCCTTCTCTTCAAACTCGGCTCTGGCGTCGTCTCAACAATGCGTTCGCGACAATATATACCTCCTTTCGTATTTATAGAATGAACAAGACAGCACTAGCATCTTCGAGTTATATGACTTCATCTGTTTCGGCGAGCTGTTTATCTCCGCGGTGCACGCCCGCCTCGGCAGCGTGGTGGTAGCATGTCTACCTCACGTTCAAGAGGTCCCGAGTTCGAATCGCGGTCAGGGTGAGTTACCTGAAAAAGGTTTTCTCCGGGGTTTTCCCTTATCCTGTAAGACGAATGTCAGGTATCTCTAAGCTCTATGGACCCTGGGTTCATTTGAGTATCATTTCACCCATTCCATTCTTCGTCCGATATGACTTAACGTTGGAGGACGTAAAATTTCAACAACAAAAAAATCTCCGCTCGGCACTGTCTCTTTGTGTGCGTACGCCGCCAGTCGCGACAATACATTGATCCTAAAAGTAAATGGTCTTCACTGTTGCAGAGTTCCCGTGAACTTCAGCCAATTCAGTTTTGACTTTTTAGGCATTCCATGGTATTGAATTGTTCATATTGATTCTATCTATCGAAAACCTTAGCCTATACACGGCTAGTGTGAAGAAATAGTTAATTTCCATCATTTAATTAAATAATAAGAGTTAAATAATGAAGCCTGGGACTTAAGTACTTACGATGGTAAGTCGCCACAAACGGTGTATCTCGGATACGAGAGCCCCTAGTGGTCTAGCGGGGAAATATAGAGTCAGGTGGAGAATTTAATGTTATGATGGCAAGTTGGCCATGCTAGCTCAATGGGTTAGAGTGACTGAACAGAAACCAGGAGATCCGTGGTTCAAAACCCGTCCATGGCACTGAATTGTTCATTTTGACTCTGTCTATCAAAAACCTTAGCCTACATACGGCTAGTGTGAAGAAATTATTAATTTACATCAATTAACTTAAATAATAAGAGTTAAATGATGAAACCTGGGACTCAAGTACTCAAGTAAGTCGCCACAAACGGTGTATATCGTATGCGAGAGCCCCTAGTGGTCTACCGGGGAAATATACGAATCAAATGAAGAATTTAATGTTATGATGGTAAATTGGCCATGGTAGCTCAATGGGTTAGAGCGACTGGACTGAAACCAGTAGATCCGTGGTTAAAATCCCGGCCATGGCATTGCATTTTCCATTTTGACTCTATCTATCAAAAACCTTAGCCTATATAGGGCTAGTGTGAAGAAATGATTAACTTCCATCAATTGACTAAAATAAAAAGAGTTAAATGATGAAGCCTGGGACTCCAGTACTTACGAAAGAAACTCGCCACAAACGGTGTATCTCGGATACGAGAGCCCCTAGTGGTTTACCGGGCAAATATACGAGTCAAATGGAGAATTTAATGTCAGGATGGCACGTTGGCCATGGTAGCTCAATGGGTTAGAGCCACTGGACGGAAACCAGTAAATCCGTGGTTTAAATCCCGCCTGTGGCATTGAATTTTTCATGTTGACTCTATCAAAAGCCTTAGCCTATATATGGCTAGTGTGAAGAAATGATTAATTGCCATTAATTAAATAAAGTAATAAGAGTTAAATGATGAAGCCTGTGACTCAAGTACTTACGAAAGAAAGTTGCCACAAACGGTGTATATCGAATACGACAGCTCCAAGTGGTATACCGGGGAAATATACTAGTCAAATGGTGAACCTAATGTCATGAAGGCAAATTGGCCATGTTTGTAAATTCTTACACTAATTGCCATTCTTAGTTTGATTATCTGTTGTTTTAATTGTCAGCTTTTTGTTATTTCTGTTATACTAACCCAATTTAATGCAATTTAGGATTCCTTTAGTCACCGATAGATGTCGGCTGATGCTAATACTGTGATTAAATTATAATCACAGCTTAGGCCATAACCTCTGCGTCTCACACATACTTACAAATTGATACGTTCCTGTGACTGTTAGGTACACACGGGAGCTAGATAATGGCTCCTGAAATCGATAAAGTGAATCCCCTGAAAAACGGATTTATTTTACAAACATTCGCCACGGGGAACAGATGGGAATTCATAACGTCTCGCACAAAGTTTTTACAACAGTTTTATAGTGCTTAAACTTTGTGCCGCCAGAGGGCCTCCTCATCGCTGCTTTCTGAAACAACTTTACGAAGGAAGAGTTGCTAGCTCTTATTTTTATTTCTCTAATGAAGCATTTTCTCTACCTCTGTGTGTTTCTTACGCTTTATGGGAAAACCACACTTTTATAAAATCGCTATTCGTCTGTCGTTAGCCAATAATACATAAGTAATACATAATATAATAAAATGAAACAATCAAAGGTTACTAAAACGAACTTGTGATGCATTAGTTTGACTTTCTCTTCTAGCTATCGTTTATTTTATATAAAGTATGCCAAATATTATTGTGAAATTGATTACTCTGTATTATTTATGAATTATTTGATCAAATAAATTCTAAAGCCAGTTTTACAAATTTCAAAAACCGTCAACTACTTCAGTTCTAAGCACCATAAACGTCATTGCATAAAAATTCCTCTATATTAAGGTTATGTACCAAACGCAATGAACTCTAGTCTAACTGAACTGGTTTATGGTTTCTCCTACAAAAAATTAAACGAAGAAATAAATACAGGAAATGGGTTTAGTCTTAGTTGTTGGTTCGCATTATGTTACTTATTGTATTGAAGACAAGTTTGAATGATTTTCGTGTTAGTTCTCTGTATTGCATTTTACTTTTTGTTACCTTTTATATTTATATTTTAGTCAAGTTGGTATGAATAAAATGTGTGTAGCTACTGCAATTGGAGAAATGTTCCGTTGTAGCATCAATAAATAAATAAATAAATAAATAAATAAATAAATAAATAAATAAATAAATAAATAAATAAATAAATAAATAAATAAATAAATAAATAAATAAATAAATAAATAAATAAATAAATAAATAAATAAATAGATAGATAGATAGATAGATAAATAAATAAATAAATAAATAAATAAATAAATAAATAAATAAATAAATAAATAAATAAATAAATAAATAAATAAATAAATAAATAAATAAATAAATAAATAAATAAATAAATAAATAAATAAATAAATAAATAAATAAATAAATAAATAAATAAATAAATAAATAAATAAATAAATAAATAAATAAATAAATAAATAAATAAATAAATAAATAAATAAATAAATAAATAAATAAATAAATAAATAAATAAATAAATAAATAAATAAATAAATAAATAAATAAATAAATAAATAAATAAATAAATAAATAAATAAATAAATAAATAAATAAATAAATAAATAAATAAATAAATAAATAAATAAATAAATAAATAAATAAATAAATAAATAAATAAATAAATAAATAAATAAATAAATAAATAAATAAATAAATAAATAAATAAATAAATAAATAATAAAATAAATAAATAAATAAATAAATAAATAAATAAATAAATAAATAAATAAATAAATAAATAAATAAATAAATAAATAAATAAATAAATAAATAAATAAATAAATAAATAAATAAATAAATAAATAAATAAATAAATAAATAAATAAATAAATAAATAAATAAATAAATAAATAAATAAATAAATAAATAAATAAATAAATAAATAAATAAATAAATAAATAAATAAATAAATAAATAAATAAATAAATAAATAAATAAATAAATAAATAAATAAATAAATAAATAAATAAATAAACAAACAAACAAACAAACAAACAAACAAACAAACAAACAAACAAACAAACAAACAAACAAACAAACAAACAAACAAACAAACAAACAAACAAACAAACAAACAAATAAATAAATAAATAAATAAATAAATAAATAAATAAATAAATAAATAAATAAATAAATAATACATAAATAAATAATACATAAATAAATAATACATAAATACATACATAAATAAATACATAAATAAATACATAAATAAATAAATAAGTGAACAAATGGATAAATAGATGAATGGATGAATAAATGAACGTATGATTGAATTATTAAATGAATGAATAAATAAGTGAGTGAATAAGTGAATGAGTGAGTAACTAAGTGAGTGAGTGAGTAAGTGAGTGAATGAGTAAATAAGTGAGTAAGTAAGTGAGTGAGTGAGTAAGTGAGTGAGTAACTAAGTGAGTGAGTGGGTGAGTGAGTGAGTGAGTGAGTAAGTAAGTGAGAAAGTGAGTGAGTAAAACAGTAAGTGAGCGGGTGAGTAAGTGAGTAAGTAAGTGAGTTAGTAAGTGAGTGAGTAAGTAACTAAATGAGTGAGTGACTAAGTGGGTGAGTAAGTCAGTAACTAGGTGAGCGAGTAGGTGAGTGAGTAAGTGAGTAAGTAAGTGAGTGAGTAATTGAGTGAGTAAGTCAGTTAGTGAGTGGGTGAGTGAGTGAGTGAGTAAGTAAGTGAGTGAGTAAGTGAGTGAGTAAGTAAGTGAGTGACTAAGTGAGTAAGTGAGTGAGTAAGTGAGTGAGTGAGTAAGTGAGTGAGAGTGAGTGGGTGAGTAAACAAGTAAGTGGGTGAGTAAGTAAGTAAGTAAGTGGGTGAGTAAGTAAGTGGGTAAGTAAGTGAGTGAGTAAGTAAGTGAGTGAGTAAGTGCGTGAGTAAGTAAGTTAGTGAGTAAGTGAGTGAGAGAGTGAGTGAGTGGGTGAGTGAGTGGGTGAGCAAGTGAGTGCGTGAGGGAGGGAGTAACCAAGTGAGTAACTGAGTAACTAAATGAATAAATAAATGAAATAGTGAATGAATGAGTGAATTAATGAGTGAATGAATGAATGAATGAATGAGGGAATAAATGAAAAAGTAAAATATTAATAAATAAATCCATAAATAGGTAAATGAGCATATAAGTAAGTAAATAAATACAGGAAAGATAAAAATTTACGAATGTAGAGTAAGCTGAATACATTAAAATCTATCCAAAAGTTCAATGCTGACGTTTCACTGGGAATATATATTTCCCAGAGACAAAAGTTAAAAAAATAATTTCAAAACTTGGTCCTACGTTCAGCAACTTCCAGCGGCACCAAAAGATTCAATATGAGGGTCGGGTAAATTACCTAGTCTCACAAGGAGATGGTTTCACTGGACAACTTTGACGGATAGCATCATATAGCTTATCTCTGGCCTGGCTCATATCCATAATTACAGGTCAGTAGCTTGTTCAGTTTTTAAATGACTGCATTTTAAACAAGACAAGTGTAGAGGTTTCATGAAAATGGAGGATTTGGAAAAACGAGCAGTGGTTAAATAATTCTATTTGAAAGACTTAACGCCAAAAGAAATCAAGAAGGAAATGGACACTATATTGAAAGACTCTGTCCCTTCATATACAATGATTAAAAGGTTGGTTGTAGAGTTTAAAATGTGACGTACGAGTACTAGTGATGAGCCTCGCTCTGCACGTCCTGTGGAAGTCACAACTACAGAGATCATTGAAAGACCCTGTCCCTTCATATACAATGATTAAAAGGTTGGTTGTTGAGTTTAAAATGGGACGTACGAGTACTAGTGATGAGCCTCGCTCTGGACGTCCTGTGGAAGTCACAACTACAGAGATCATTGAAAGACTCTGTCCCTTCATATACAATGATTAAAAGGTTGGTTGTAGAGTTTAAAATGGGACGTACGAGTACTAGTGATGAGCCTCGCTCTGGACGTCCTGTGGAAGTTACAACTACAGAGATAATTGAAAACTCTGTCCCTTCATATACAATGATTAAAAGGTGGGTTGTAGAGTTTAAAATGTGACGTACGAGTACTAGTGATGAGCCTCGCTCTGGACGTCCTGTGGAAGTTACAACTACAGAGATCATTCAAAGACTGTGTCCCTTCATATCAATAATTAAAAGGTTGGTTGTAGAGTTTAAAATGGGACGTACGGGTACTAGTAATGAGCCTCACTCTGGACATCCTGTGGAAGTCACTGTGGAAGTCACAACTACAGAGATTATTGAAAGACTCTGTCACTTCATATACAATGATTAAAGTGTGGGTTTTAGAGTTTAAATTGGACGTACGAGTACTAGTGATGAGCCACGTTCTGGACGTCCTGTGGAAGTCACAACTACAGAGATCATTGAAAACTCTGTCCCTTCATATACAATGATTAAAAGGTTGGTTGTAGAGTTTAAAATGTGACGTACGAGTACTAGTGATGAGCCGCACTCTGGACGTCCTGTGGAAGTCACAACTACAGAGATCATTGAAAACTCTGTCCCTTCATATCAATAATTAAAAGGTTGGTTGTAGAGTTTAAAATGGGACGTACGGGTACTAGTAATGAGCCTCACTCTGGACGTCCTGTGGAAGTCACAACTACAGAGATCATTGAAAACTCTGTCCCTTCATATACAATAATTAAAAGGTGGGTTGTAGAGTTTAAAATGTGACGTACGAGTACTAGTGATGAGCCGCACTCTGGACGTCCTGTGGAAGTCACAACTACAGAGATTATTGAAAGACTCTGTCACTTCATATACAATAATTAAAATGTGGGTTGTAGAGTTTAAAATGTGACGTACGAGTACTAGTGATGAGCCGCACTCTGGACGTCCTGTGGAAGTCACAACTACAGAGATCATTGAAAACTCTGTCCCTTCATATACAATGATTAAAAGGTGGGTTGTAGAGTTTAAAATGTGACGTACGAGTACTAGTGATGAGCCGCACTCTGGACGTCCTGTGGAAGTCACAACTACAGAGATTATTGAAAACTCTGTCCCTTCATATCAATAATTAAAAGGTTGGTTGTAGAGTTTAAAATGGGACGTACGGGTACTAGTAATGAGCCTCACTCTGGACATCCTGTGGAAGTCACAACTACAGAGATTATTGAAAGACTCTGTCACTTCATATACAATGATTAAAGTGTGGGTTTTAGAGTTTAAATTGGACGTACGAGTACTAGTGATGAGCCACGTTCTGGACGTCCCGTGGAAGTCACAACTACAGAGATCATTGAAAGACTCTGTCCCTTCGTATACAATGATTAAAAGGTTGTTTGTAGAGTTTAAAATGGGTCGTACGAGTACTAGTGATGAGCCTCGCTCTGGACGTCCTGTGGAAGTTACAACTACAGAGATAATTGAAAACTCTGTCCCTTCGTATACAATAATTAAAATGTTGGTTGTAGAGTTTAAAATGTGACGTACGAGTACTAGTGATGAGCCTCGCTCTGGACGTCCTGTGGAAGTTACAACTACAGAGATCATTCAAAGACTGTGTCCCTTCATATCAATAATTAAAAGGTTGGTTGTAGAGTTTAAAATGGGACGTACGGGTACTAGTAATGAGCCTCACTCTGGACATCCTGTGGAAGTCACAACTACAGAGATTATTGAAAGACTCTGTCACTTCATATACAATGATTAAAGTGTGGGGTTTAGAGTTTAAATTGGACGTACGAGTACTAGTGATGAGCCACGTTCTGGACGTCCTGTGGAAGTCACAACTACAGAGATCATTGAAAACTCTGTCCCTTCATATACAATGATTAAAAGGTGGGTTGTAGAGTTTAAAATGGGACGTACGGGTACTAGTAATGAGCCTCACTCTGGACATCCTGTGGAAGTCACAACTACAGAGATTATTGAAAGACTCTGTCACTTCATATACAATAATTAAAAGGTTGGTTGTAGAGTTTAAAATGTGACGTACGAGTACTAGTGATGAGCCGCACTCTGGACGTCCTGTGGAAGTCACAACTACAGAGATCATTGAAAACTCTGTCCCTTCATATACAATGATTAAAAGGTGGGTTGTAGAGTTTAAAATGTGACGTACGAGTTCTAGTGATGAGCCGCACTCTGGACGTCCTGTGGAAGTCACAACTACAGAGATCATTGAAAACTCTGTCCCTTCATATCAATAATTAAAAGGTTGGTTGTAGAGTTTAAAATGGGACGTACGGGTACTAGTAATGAGCCTCACTCTGGACATCCTGTGGAAGTCACAACTACAGAGATTATTGAAAGACTCTGTCACTTCATATACAATGATTAAAGTGTGGGTTTTAGAGTTTAAATTGGACGTACGAGTACTAGTGATGAGCCACGTTCTGGACGTCCTGTGGAAGTCACAACTACAGAGATCATTGAAAGACTCTGTCCCTTCGTATACAATGATTAAAAGGTTGTTTGTAGAGTTTAAAATGGGTCGTACGAGTACTAGTGATGAGTCTCGCTCTGGACGTCCTGTGGAAGTCACAACTACAGAGATCATTCAAAGACTGTGTCCCTTCATATCAATAATTAAAAGGTTGGTTGTAGAGTTTAAAATGGGACGTACGGGTACTAGTAATGAGCCTCACTCTGGACATCCTGTGGAAGTCACAACTACAGAGATTATTGAAAGACTCTGTCACTTCATATACAATGATTAAAATGTGGGTTTTAGAGTTTAAATTGGACGTACGAGTACTAGTGATGAGCCACGTTCTGGACGTCCTGTAGAAGTCACAACTACAGAGATCATTGAAAGACTCTGTCCCTTCGTATACAATGATTAAAAGGTTGTTTGTAGAGTTTAAAATGGGTCGTACGAGCACTAGTGATGAGCCTCGGTCTGGATGTCCTGTGGAAGTCAAAACTCCAGAGATCATTTAAAAGATTTTATCGTTTTTTACTGGAATACCACAGTTTAAAGTTTTTTGAGATAGCAGAGACTGTAAGAATGTTCACGTAATATTTTAAATAATGATGTTGGCTTTCACAAAGTCTGTGCAAGATGGGTGCCGCCTTTGTTGACACCTGATCCAAAGTTACAAAGAAAAATCTTAGTGAATTTTTGAGAAGGCATATTACCATGGATGAAATTTATACTTCCTCTACTTTAAGTATGCAATATAGAGAATGAAGCTGACTGTTACTAACCAGCAGATAGAGACAATATTTTTGAACTCAAGTGTACTCCTAATGTATTCATATAAAATTTACAGCACATTTAAACAAAAACAAACATTTGTACAGAGAACGTATCCATGCCAATGGATTTGGAAACAAACGACAGTATAGAGAGCGAACGTGTAACCCGAACTCCATGGATTTATCACCATTACCAACGCCATAACGCAATTAGGCAAGTGGTTCACGATAACGTCAGTGCTTTGAACACGGACGCACACAGAGAAATTCAATTAAAACATTGAAGCACATTTTTTATTATTATTTATTTTTCACGAACTCCAAAGCTTTCCTAACAACAAAACATAATTCCATTGTGACTAATGACTCGGTTATTAGAAGGGGATAGTGGTTAATAGCCCCGCTCTTAATTAGCACAGCGAAAATAGCTGTTAAATAACCCGGGTATTTAGTTGCAATATTTGTAATACATCCGGTAACTTAATGATCTGCTCTCTCTCTCTCTCTCTCTCTCTCTCTCTCTCTCTCTCTCTCTCTCTCTCTCTCTCTCTCTCTCTCTCTCTCTCTCAATTAGGCCAACTTCTAATTTACAGCGCATTGGATTCAAATATGTATCAATGTTCCATTCAATAGCTACACTATGTAAACATAGCTTTGTGAACGTAACCAAACCAAAGCAGTAACGTACTGCAGACAAGTGAAAATCAGGTGGGCAATGACTGCAAAAATGAAACTAATACAGTGGGCGACGATAGATTTTAAGGGACCTCATTTCTGTATCTGAAATATACAGCCAATTGCTGCGGCTAACAAAATGTCAATTAATGCCAAGAAAAGTAAGTCCATTGTTTTTAGTAGAACTAAGGGCAAAATTATTGTTAACTATCACATGGGAGGGGTGCAAATTCCACAGGTGGACAGCTGCAAATACTTGGGAGTGTACCTGGCAAGTAATGCTGGATGGGACGAACAAGTAAATTCCACATCTAGGAATGCGTGGAAGGCATTACATTTCGTAATGAGAATATTGAAAAAGGGGAGCGCTAGGTCCAGGGAAATTGCCTACAAGGCCTTAGTGCGGCCGGTTATGGAATATGGAGTAGCATGCTAGGACCCGTATAGAGCTAACCAAATCGATCCATTAGAAAAAATACAGAAGAGGGCAATAAAATTCATAAAAAGAGGCAAGTATTTTGGGCCTATAAAAGGAGATGAGACTAAATGGGAGGAATTAAGAATTAGGCGTAAAAACATAGGTTGGTAGCATTATTCAAAGCTAATGCTGGTGTAAAGGCATGGGTGGACGTTAGTGTAAGGTTAGATAATCCGGATTATTATGGACGAAACGATCATAGGTATAAAATTAAGGGTAGGAGATACAGAACCGACGTAGGAAAATTTTCTTTTGTTAATAGAACCATTGAAGAATGGAATGAATTGCCTGTAGCAGTCTTTCAGGGCTGTCCCCTGTCGCTGAAGAAATTTAGAAAAAATCTAGATGGTTTATAGTTTAACTTTTAAATTATAATGGTATATAATATGTAAATAGAGAAGTAATTAGATATGCTTTAAGTGACTAAAGTAAAATAATATCATGTTTGTATTGTTTATTGTGTTATTGTTGTAAATCTAGTATTTGTAATTTGATCTGTATTCTTAACTCTGCCACCGGGTAGTACCCATTTGCAGTGAATAGATACATACACATACATATATACATACTTACATACAAAATTTCATTAGGGTAGAACGGGGCTGTTCCACTCATTTCAAATTTATAGTGTTATTACTAGGGGGGGGGATTTTGAACTACTTGCCTATTTTATTTCTTTCTTCAGAAATGTTGGCTTTTAAATTATAAACCCGTTTCCTACAATTACACTGGGCGACAAAAATTTTTTTTTAATGTTTCAAGCAATTCATAAGGCAATTCCTACTAATTTTAGGTTGAGAAAAACAAATGTAACAATGAAAAACATTTATTAGCTCTAGTTTCTATGATATACACAAGGTGGAAGTATTACATATTAACGGATTGAGATAGAAAAGGATACATTTTAATTACATACATGCTAACAACAATGAAAGTGCATTTGATTTTTTAACTGGTAATTACATGCTAAGAGTTCTAAATTGCTGGAAAAATACTTCGCAGATAGTCGTGTCTGAAGAGAACCATGACTTCGTCGTCTTTTAGCTTTCCTCTTGTGATGGAGTTCCGCAGACCAACAGTAATCCGCAAGCATTACTTCATTCCAACGGCCCTGATATCTTTGTTCCATAACAGAAATGTCCTGATGGAATCTCTCCCCATGTTCATCACTACCAGCTCCACAACTAGGAGGGAAAAAGTCTAGGTGGGAGTGGAGCAAATGGATCTTAAGGGACATGTTGTATCCAAGGTTAGGGTACTTTTGCAGGTGTACTGTAACCAAATGCCTGTAGTTGTCATCTCTTTTGTTGCCTAAAAGTCCATGAACAACTCCCTTGAAGGCTTCCCAAGCTTCCTTTTCTTTCCCCTCAAAAACCTGGTCAAATGCAGGATTCTTTACAAGTTATCACATTTGTGGGCCGAAAAAATGCCTTCCTGAAAAGCATTTGTGTTTTGTTATTTGACAGGTGTGCCAACTCCCAAAGAAATTCCCCCAAATTTATAATCTTCACTCTAAAAATTAAATGTCACATTATATTCAAAACAAGAGCTAATCTATCTTTTTTATGGTGATTTTTGAATTCAGTAGATAGAAATACATGCAAATTCACTATTTTTAAGCCCGAAAAATGTTCATTATTTCCCAGTGCTATTAGCCCAAATTCTTAGCTTTATACTGCCTATAAATACCTATTATGCTTATTAGTTCCTAAAACTACCCTTTTAGCCAAATTCTTCTGCTTGTAATTTGCGTTAACAGCACTTGCATTTGTTGGTTTCAACGTAAAGTCTTCGGAGAAAAGAAATTTCTTACTGCTGCACATTGGATATACAAAAAGGGGTTTATTAAAAAGACACATCTGTGCTTATTGGTCCAAAACTTACAACACCAAATTTGGTTCTTTTGTCTTAATATTAATACAGACATACTTCAATAATACAATGACAGCAAATGTCACATGCCTATTTAAATAACCCTACACCTGTATCGTAGGTGCTATTACGTAATTTTAACCTCAGATTTCTCAGATTCCATATTTTATACATATGTAAACATTTGAACCAATAAAAGGACACACGTACAAGTTTGGGATAATATAATACACAATTGGAAGATTACATTACACTATTTACATCTCAGAGAAAATGTTGGAAGTGTCCTCCACCAGCATCTATACATGTTTGTACTCGTCTCACCATATTTTCTGCAGTTTTACGGAGATGATATCGAATTGAGAGAAGGTTATTTCCAGTAAGATGAACCTGGATAATGGTTTTAAGACAGAAACTATCAACGTAGGTCTAAGACAGGGCTGCCCAATGTCGCCAACTTTTTAAATATTTATATCGACGCAGCAGTTGCCGAATGGCAAGCTCATTTGAAAGTAGATTTTAAGTTAGGTCATACAATCTTAAATATAGTCCTGTTTGCAGATGATCAGGTAATTCTGGCAGATACTGAAATAGCTTTGTACCAACTCGACAAAACAATCTCAAAGTATAATTTCATCATTTCAGCAGAGAAAACGAAAGTGATGTCTTTTATTGGTAAATACCCAACACGGTCCAAAATGCTCCTCAAAAGCAAAATACTAGAACAAGTTAAATATTTTAATTACTTAGGATGTGATATTTCCTATGAATGTGACATGATTTAAAACAAAAGATCTATAAATTTCAAAACGTATGTGGCACTATAAAAAGTACATTGAAAAACAAAAGAAGAAGATATACCACATTAAAGTTTTATAAAACTATGTCAGTGCCTGTTATATCTTATGGAGCTGAGACCTGGACCTTGATAAGAGTAACTGAAACGGCTGAAATGAAATTTTTGATGTACATAGCTGGCTGTAGTCTTAAAGATTACATTAAAAGTGAAACAATAAGAGAAAAACTAAAATTATTTACTTTAAATGAGAAACTCAGGGAGTACTAACTGAAATGACAAGCTCACCTCTCTCGAATGCCAGAAGAAAGACTCACCAGACAGATCTTGCAGTATAAACCAGTTGCTATTAGAGATGTTGGAAAACCACGGAGACGCTGGGAAGATCCTTTCTGAGCCAAAACAGACCTATCTGGCCTATCTTGAAGGCTGATGATGATGAAGCAACATGACATACATCTAATGACACATTGCAGCTTGTAACCACTTTCTTTGATAATCGAATAATCTCAAAAGGTCTGCGACACCCCAGATTCCCTGACCTAACTCCACCAGATTTGTTTTCTGGTATGTGTATCTAAAAATAGTGTACAAGAATAGGCCACGGACAATTGATGTTCTCAAGGAATCCATTCGAACCGAAATAAGTAACATTGGCAAGGATAGTCTCCGTAAAACTTCAGAGAATATGGTGAGACGAGAACAAACATGTATAGATGCTGGTGGAGGACACTTCCAACATTTTCTCTGAGATATAAATAGTGTAATGTAATCTCCCAATTGTGTATTATGTTATCCCAAAGTTGTACATTTGTCCTATTATTTGTTCAAAAATTATGGCCTATTGAAATGGTTCAGATTTATATGGATCACACTATATAATACCACAATTTCTAAACTTCATCTCGATTTACATTAATTAGATAGAACAATAAGCGTTTCTGAGTTAGCAGAGAAACCTATGCAAGTGTGACTTCTTTTGTTTGTGAAATATACGAGGTACGTCCAGAAAGTAAGTTCTGTTTGCTAATAAAATTAAATTGTGTACAGATACAGAAAGTTATTTATTGCACAAAATTCTACAACTCTTAAACTACTTTTCTACATAACTGCCGAAATTTTGCAGGCATTTGTCATAACGAGACACAAGTTTTTATATACCTTCTTCATAGAAGTTTGCCGCCTGTGCCTTCAACCAGTTGGAAACATTATCTCTTCATTGTTGAAGTGTTGACCGCCAAGGAAAGATTTGAGATGAAAAAACAGATAAAAGTCGCTAGGAGCGAGGTCAGGGCTGTACGGGGGGTGGTCAAACACGTCCCAGCCAAATCCCTGTAGGATGTATTTCGTCACATTTGCAGTGTGTGGCCACGCTTGTCGTGAAGAAACAAAACACATTTTGACAGCATTCCTCGGCGCTTATTCTCTATTGCGAGGCGCAATCCTAGCATTCAGAAAACGAATCACAGATCTGCTTTCACAAGCGGCGGGATTTTCAATCAACACCGACATTGTAAACAAGCACAACAAAGCGTACGTGGCTGACAGTGACCTCATAATGGCGCACGTTTCTTCTCCTTGATACAGAGTGTCTACTGCGCATGTGCGGAACTGCGATCGCAGCGCTGCATCGGAGATACATTGAAACAGAACTTACTTTCTGGACGCCCCTTGTATTAAATGAACCTTAATTTTTTCTGCAATTTTGAGATTTAAAATTTAATAATAAATAAGGTATTTAATTTACACGAACAAAAATACGAAGTTCTATTAAACATTTATTTAGGAATATGTATGCACAGTTTCATACAATTTCGTTGAGAACTGCAGAAGTTGGAGCATTTGGATGAAAAATTGAAAACGGAGAAAAGTGAATTTAAAGATTTAGATAGAAATTACACTTTGTTTATTTTGAAATCCCCATGCATCATTGCAGGCCCTACAACTATCTTATTACCTTCTTTCCTTTTAATTTGGTTACCTTAGGCTCTTTTTTATAATATTTTTACCGAAAAAGATAATTGAATTTTTTGATGCAATTTCTTTACATTAGAAAACATGTAACAATATCTACAATGTTTATTATAAATGATTAAAACTTTGGATTCTGGTTCCTTTAGTTAATAGTTACAAAACTGTATATACTCATTTGCCCATGTCTAATGGTTCTGGTGGAGAAAATTTAAGGATATGATAGAATGTTCTTAAATTTTTGTCAATTTTCTGTTTTCAGTACCAATCATTATTAAGTTTTTGATATACAACCATAATGATACCAATTTTTTATTGAAAACTTACTTAGGAATATACATATATGCAAAATTTAAATCAATTCATGGAAAGCAACAGTTTCTGGAGTATTAGCAGGATTAAAATATGCAAACATCAGTCAAATATTTTGAAACATCCTTTGAAAAATATATTGTTGAAACATAAAGTTAATGTGAAAGATTATTTTGTGACGTTAGCATTTCCAAAAATAACGACAAATAAGCATTCATAGGAATGAATTATACAAGATATAGCTGCAAAACCAGTCCAATTTATTAAACTTATTTATAGATGAGATAATAGACAAGGTTAAAGAAGGAAATCAGCATTGTCCGGTAATAGCAAACAAAGAAATTCCTGGACTGCTATATGTGGATGACTTAATGGTAGGATCTATAACGCAAGGAGGATTGCAGAAGGCAATAAATGAAATCCAGAAATTTTGTGAAAAGTGAGGAATAAAAATAAACATAAATATGTCAAAAGTTATGGTCCTCGAAAAGGGGTGAGTGGGTTCTAAATGGCGAAAGTGCAGAAGTGCTCAATGAATTTGAATATATATGTATTATTTTATCTTGACAGGAATCCTGCGCGGTAGGGATGAGTAGCAACTGTGGTGGGGATAGTGTACCTATCGCCACAATGCGTCACACGCGTAAGATTACGAGAGATGAGGGCGGTGCATAAGGTGTCTAAAAACAAATTTCATTCTCGAAGCCAGTTTTTCAGCTGTTATAAACTAAGTTGTAATTCTTACTATGGTAGTAATCTCCACGCTTTTGTTGGATCTTAAATAGTACATAGGCATTTGGAACAAAACCCTGTTCTCCTCCAGCAGGCATGATAAACAACTGTCGGCCTTTCAATATCGCTGCAGAGTCCCTGTAACGTATTTCACTCCAGGCATACGGTCCAGTATGTGCTGTATTTATATAAGTTTCATCCATATAAACTATATAAACTTCACTTCGACATCTCCAAATATTTCGTAAATACTTAAGCCTTTTGCACGTATGGTGCGATGTTCGATTAAAATTTGTCTGTCACGATTAGTGTATATTTTTCAAATAATCCTAGCTTCAAAAGAACTTTTCTTAATGTTCAGACACTGCCTTGGAAGTCAGTAGAATTTTTAACTTCATAAGCACTTTCTTAAAAGTTGGTCTTTGTTTTCTGTGCTTTAAATGTTATTCATATTTTGCCTAACTACTTCTGAATTAAGACATCCAAATTAGATTTTGTGCATGTTCTTAATCTTTATTTACTGGGCATAGAGAAGGACGTTGTTGCACTAGCACCAATGGCTTTTCTTTCCTTAATAACTCTCCTAAACTGCTTTCAGACACAACTGCTGCGTCAGATACCCTTCCCCAGATTTTTATAGCTGACCCAGACCATTGTTCCTTTTTTATAAATCTATGGATATTGGTTATTACTTCTCGTGTTTTTAAATGTAGCACTTTATTTCCTAATGTGCTGCTAGGAGGCGTCATTTATAAATGCTCTCCTGGAACCAGGAGACAAGCACATTTTGAAACAAGCTGTAGTATTACCGAGTAGCTCTGCACGTGTTTAGTTGCTCGCAGCTGGTACACAACTGACCTGCCCTCCCCTCCAGTTGTAACCGTTCTGAGGTGGACTAGTCCAGATACCACTGCGCATCGCTTTGCACATTTCAAGATAAAAAATACATCTGTACTTAGGAGTAAGTTTGAACAACAATGGAAAGTGGGGAGCACACAGGAGAAAAATTGAAATTCTCTTTTCATCTACAGAGAAATTCAATTAAGTTTAGGCATTTCACAGAAAGTTCGAATTGCGTGTTTTATTCTGTTGTAAATGTGGCAGATGTAAACGGTAGGGCTAATTTTGAGAAAATAAAAATATAACAATAAATGTTCTATGTAAATCCAATTTATGCCTGAGAAGGGAAGGAAACTTGTTTAAGGGGATGCTGCACAGAAAACCCCAAATCTTGAAATTTTCAACCAATCTTGCTGAAATTTGTACCACTTAGTTCTGATACATAGTGGACACAGTATTCAAAATTTGGTTTTTATATCTTCATCAGTTTTTCAGTAATTAATTTATGAATTTCAAAATTTGGGCAAAATTCAAACCACTCCACGTGATAAAACTTTTAAAACTTCTAATTTTTTTATTTCTAAAAATATTCAGATGGTTAGGAAGAAAAGATCTATCATATGAATTTCTTATACTGGCTTTAGTTACAGAGGGAAAAATTAGATATGGAGCAAACAAAAAAGCCAAAAAATAATTAAACCTTTGATTTTATACATAAACTTTAAAAATATAATGAATATTAAAAATTCATGTGATAGAAAACTTTGTTTGCTTTCTAAGACCATGTGTTGAAGATTTTAGAGGGACTGAATCAAAACTGCATCGTGTGGAACATTTTCAATGACAAAAAATGTTGAAACAACTATAACTGAGTAAACCAAATTTTTAAATCCAAAATATTTTCCTTCTCAGCTATATGCCTTGAAGTAGACTAAAACCCTCCATTTAGGTAAGTTTGACCCTCTTGCCACTTCCTTCTCTCTTCTGCAGCAGTGTTCTGCAATCTTAGTTTCCTTCTGGATGTTTTAGAAGTTACTTTCACAGAAATTGCTGAATGAAGTAAGCGTAATTGGTCCTTCCCTTGGTTAATTTTTAGATATGTGGGTGAAATCTGTGTCCATTATGTTTGACTGCAGCTTGAGTGAGGCAGAACAACGAAAATTGAATTCACTGATGGTTGACGTCACAGCGACCCTATGTCTCTTCTTTGAAACAAATATTTCTTTTGGGCAATTATGTCATATCATGTTATGTAAACTTTCATTTGTATTTTGTGTCTTATCCAATGTACATCTCCTTAGGATTTCATCTGATGCCAGCCTTTGGTACACAGGCATTACACAGGTCTCAAGTATGTTCCCATTGTTGTGTTATGTTTAGGTGTTTCTTCCCATGTATCGTTTAGCCTATTCATGATCCTAACTATGTACACAGTCAACACAAAGTCAGTTGTTTCAAAGAATGTTTTACCTATAACCTATATAACAGTTATATGTACGTTTTGATGTATAAAATACCTTTATAATTGTTAAATGGCAGACTAAAGCTCATCAGTTATATATAAACAGTATGTAGTTTAACGAGAAACACAAGAAAATCACGACCTAATTAGAAACTCACGCAAAAACAAAATACAAACATTATTATTTGCTTTCAATGTTTGTAGCCAGTGTTTTGTTTCCATGGTGCCACGCATTGTAAGAAATAAACATCATACCAACACACAAAATTCCACCAGAAACTTTGCCCGCTAATTTCAAATGTATTAATTTAGTACATTCAATCGAACTCAAATGACAAAATTCTGTAAATCCAAGGGCCGACATGACGTGCGCACTTGTCATGAGAAGGTATTTAAATGCCTGAAAATCATAAATTTAGCTTGATTACGGTACTATAAGTTTCAAGGTATTTTATTAGCACAAAAAATATTCCTTTCCATATTTTTAGCAAATTTCGGGACTGCATTCCCTTAAAAGACTTTTTGTGTCGTACTCATTGGAAATGGTGGAAAGGATACCAAGTTTGGTATCTTTACACTGTTTCAGAGCACAACATTTAGGTAATTTAGCAGCTGTAAAGTATATTTTAAGTACATGCTGTATTTTATGTAAAGGTTTAATCATTCATTTATTTTGCTTTTGTGTTAAAAGATATCGTTTCCTTTGTTTTTGGTTGTGTGGAAACATGGTGACACCTGCGTGTCTGAACTCGATGACACACTGACAGGGCTGTGTGATGGATGGTTTCTGATTGTCCGATCAGTGGCAGCTTGTTGTTTGGAGCTTAATGATTCTGGTTCGCCACATTGTTTGTGTCACACATGCATGCCATATGTCCCTTTAAATATTTAAAATCTCCCTGGAATAGCTTGTTCACATTAATGAGCACGTGCTCGACCGACATAAAAATTGACGTTGTAACATTTGAAGTTTCAGCTTGAAATGGAAACTTTAGCAGTACACAAACATGTTCCTGATGCAGAGAAATACCTGTTTGGACGTATATTTGGTAAAATTCAATACATAAAGAAAAAGATAGAGTGTGAATATGTTTTTTAACATTTTCGTGTCTTTGGATTTTGGTTAGGTAAGGAGGGCATTCGGCACCGTGACCAGCCGAGGTCTATTATGAGGACTGTTCAATAAAGAACAATAACAATTTTTTTGACAACGTACCTTTACTCATCCTCGTCATTTTGATGGCCCATCTCAAAACAGTCTCCCCTGCATGCGATGCACTTGTCCCAGCATTTCTGTCAGTCTTCAAAGACATCCTGGAAAACGTTTATTGAAAGATCCTTCAAAATCTCCTCCGCAGCCTTCACCACTGCTTCTGATGATAGACATTGACTCCCATAAATGCGTTTCCTCAAGTTAGAGAATAGAAAAAAGTCACCTGGGGCTAAATCCGATCTAAAGGGAGGGTGAGGGATGCACTTCACGCTTATTTTTCCAAGATATTCAGCAACGACATTGGCAATATGCGGCCGCGCATTATCGTGGTGCAGCATCAGCCTGCTTCACGGAAATGTGGTCTTTTGCGCCTGATATGGACTTGCAATGTTTTCAGGATATCCCTGTAGTATTGTTCAGTTACTGATGTGTGTGCAGGTACAACATTCTGATAAACCATTCCATGAATAACAAAGAATGAGATGGCCATAACTTTCCCAGCAGATGCAACCACTTTTGCTTTTTGGGGGTTGGTGATGAAGGAGATTTCCATACTGAGCTTTGCTGTTTGCTCTCAGGATCAAAATGATGTAGCCAAGTTTCATCAGTAGTGAATACGTTTGAAAGAAGCTCCGGATCTTCCTCTAACATCAACTTTAACTGCGTGTTATCTCCATTGCAGCGGTAGGCGATACTGAACATGTCTGAACTTGCCTGGTTCTCACAGGCGAGAACCAGGAGTACCAACAATGAAACTACTATGGCGTGTTTGTTTCACATTAAGCTAACAGAATATAATAAGACTGAACTTTTATGCAAAAAATTATGAGCATAAAAATTATGATCATTCTTTATTGAACAGGCCTCGTACATTTATGTTTAATTCATTTTTTCTTTCTAAAAATAATCGATTAAATAGCTCCATGACTATCTAATCAGGTTCAAGAGGTCCTGAGTTCGAATATCGGTCAGGTTGAGTTACCTGGATAAGGTTTTCTCCAGGGTTATCCCTTATCCTTCAAGACGAACGTCAGTTGACTCTAAGCTCCATGGACCCTAGACTCATTTGAGCATCATTTCACCCAAGTCCTTCACCGTCCGATATGGCTTAATGTTGGAGGACGTAAATTACAAAAAAAGACTATAAAACAGTCGCCATCACTTTCCCAGCCGAAGAAAAAATAGATTTTGCTTTTCTGGAGTCGATTCCCCATTTGCCGTTCACTGTTTGGACTGTAATTTTGTTTCGGGCGTATAATGGTGTACACAAGTTTGATATACATTAGTTAATCGGTGCCAAATCTCGGATTTATTGCGACAAAACTGCGCCAACAGAGCATGACAAATGTTCATTAAAACACGTTTTTGGACTAACGTGATGGTGTGAGTATAGAAAATTTTGCCAAAGAAACGTAACTACTTAACTTGATTGTCAAGCTGTATTGATCTTTGCTTCTTAATTCGACGGATTTACACTTTAAGTCCTGTTAACAAGAAGAGATAAAGTGAAATAAATGAAATGTGTAGTGTTTAACGCCCGCTTTTACTACATACGGCACCGCAGGCGATGACACTGATGATACATGAGATGAAGATGGAGCAGCAGTGGAACGAGATGCCGGGGGAAACCGGAGATCCCGGAGAAAACCCGCCCCAGCGCCGTGTTGTCCAGCACACATCTCACTTTGCGGTCGCCTGGGATCGAACCCGGGCCGCCTTGCGCCAAGCGGTCTAACCACTGAGCTACGGCACGGACAGCTAAAGTGAAATCCAACATCACGATTAAGCGTGCTCTTTAAAAAAAAATCACCAAAGCCTCCTTAGTTCTCCGCTTCCAGTAACTGTTGCATTTTGCCAGATGGTCGTCTCCCGAAAGTTGGCTCTATGATCGTTATCAAAACAATGCTCTGTCAGCCCGGACTTCTCAGGTTGCATTAAACGAATGCTCCGTTCATGTTCGTTTATTCTGGTAGCGATGGTCCTTCCGGTTTGTCCTATATACGATGTCTCACATTCACAGGGAATGAGGTACACTCCCGAAAGTTGGCTCTATGCTCTGTCAGTCCAGACTTCTCAGGTTGCATTAAACGAATGCTCCGTTCATGTTCGTTTATTCTGGTAGCGATGATCCTTCCGGTTTGTCCTATATACGGTGTCTTACATTCACAGGGAATCCGGTACACTCCCGAAAGTTGGCTCCATGCTCTAACAGTCCAGACTTCTCAGGTTGTATTAAACGAATGCTCCGTTCATGTTCGTTTATTCTGGTAGCGATGATCCTTCCGGTTTGTCCTATATACGGTGTCTCACATTCACAGGGAATCCGGTACACTCCCGAAAGTTGGCTCTATGCTCTGTCAGTCCAGACTTCTCAGGTTGTATTAAACGAATGCTCCGTTCATGTTAGTTTATTCTGGTAGCGATGGTACTTCCGGTTTGTCCTATATACGTTGTCTCACATTCACGGGGAATGAGGTACACTCCCGAAAGTTGGCTCTATGTTCTGTCAGTCCAGACTTCTCAGGTTGTATTAAACGAATGCTCCGTTCATGTTAGTTTATTCTGGTAGCGATGGTACTTCCAGTTTGTCCTATATACGATGTCTCACATTCACAGGGAATACGGTACACTCCCGAAAGTTGACTCTATGCTCTGTCAGTCCAGACTTCTCAGGTTGTATTAAACGAATGCTCCGTTCATGTTCGTTTATTCTAGTAGCGATGGTCCTTCCGGTTTGTCCTATATACGATGTCTCACATTCACAGGGAATGCGGTACACTCCCGAAAGTTGGCTCTATGTTCTGTCAGTCCAGACTTCTCAGGTTGCATTAAACGAATGCTCCTTTCATGTTCGTTTATTCTAGTAGTGATGGTACTTCCGGTTTGTCCTATATACGATGTCTCACATTCACAGGGAATGCGGTACACTCCCGAAAGTTGGCTCTATGCTCTGTCAGTCCAGACTTCTCAGGTTGTATTAAACGAATGCTCCGTTCATGTTAGTTTATTCTGGTAGCGATGGTACTTCCGGTTTGTCCTATATACGATGTCTCACATTCACAGGGAATACGGTACACTCCCGAAAGTTGGCTCTATGCTCTGTCAGTCCAGACTTCTCAGGTTGTATTAAACGAATGCTCCGTTCATGTTAGTTTATTCTGGTAGCGATGGTACTTCCGGTTTGTCCTATATACGATGTCTCACATTCACAGGGAATACGGTACACTCCCGAAAGTTGGCTCTATGCTCTGTCAGTCCAGACTTCTCAGGTTGTATTAAACGAATGCTCCGTTCATGTTCGTTTATTCTAGTAGTGATGGTACTTCCGGTTTGTCCTATATACGATGTCTCACATTCACAGGGAATACGGTACACTCCCGAAAGTTGGCTCTATGCTCTGTCAGTCCAGACTTCTCAGGTTGTATTAAACGAATGTTCCGTTCATGTTCGTTTATTCTGGTAGCGATGGTCCTTCCGGTTTGTCCTATATACGATGTCTCACATTCACAGGTAATACGGTACACTCCCGAAAGTTGGCTCTATGCTCTGTCAGTCCAGACTTCTCAGGTTGTATTAAACGAATGCTCCGTTCATGTTCGTTTATTCTAGTAGCGATGGTCCTTCCGGTTTGTCCTATATACGATGTCTCACATTCACAGGTAATACGGTACACTCCCGAAAGTTGGCTCTATGCTCTGTCAGTCCAGACTTCTCAGGTTGTATTAAACGAATGCTCCGTTCATGTTCGTTTATTCTGGTAGTGATGGTCCTTCCGGTTTGTCCTATATACGATGTCTCACATTCACAGGTAATACGGTACACTCCCGAAAGTTGGCTCTATGCTCTGTCAGTCCAGACTTCTCAGGTTGTATTAAACGAATGCTCCGTTCATGTTCGTTTATTCTGGTAGCGATGGTCCTTCCGGTTTGTCCTATATACGATGTCTCACATTCACAGGTAATACGGTACACTCCCGAAAGTTGGCTCTATGCTCTGTCAGTCCAGACTTCTCAGGTTGTATTAAACGAATGTTCCGTTCATGTTCGTTTATTCTGGTAGCGATGGTCCTTCCGGTTTGTCCTATATACGATGTCTCACATTCACAGGTAATACGGTACACTCCCGAAAGTTGGCTCTATGCTCTGTCAGTCCAGACTTCTCAGGTTGTATTAAACGAATGCTCCGTTCATGTTCGTTTATTCTAGTAGTGATGGTACTTCCGGTTTGTCCTATATACGATGTCTCACATTCACAGGGAATGCGGTACACTCCCGAAAGTTGGCTCTATGTTCTGTCAGTCCAGACTTCTCAGGTTGTATTAAACGAATGCTCCGTTCATGTTAGTTTATTCTGGTAGGGATGGTCCTTCCGGTTTGTCCTATATACGATGTCTCACATTCACAGGTAATACGGTACACTCCCGAAAGTTGGCTCTATGCTCTGTCAGTCCAGACTTCTCAGGTTGTATTAAACGAATGCTGCGTTCATGTTCTTTTATTCTGGTAGCGATGGTACTTCCGGTTTGTCCTATATACGATGTCTCACATTCACATGAAATGAGGTACACTCCCGAAAGTTGGCTCTATGCTCTGTCAGTCCAGACTTCTCAGGTTGCATTAAACGAATGCTCCGTTCATGTTCGTTTATTCTGGTGGCGATGGTCCTTGCGGTTTGTCCTTGATAACGACCATAGAGCCAATTTTCGGAAGACGACCATTTTGGCAAAATGCAATAGTTACTGGGAGCGGAGAACTAAGAAGGCTTTGGCGATTTCCTCTGAAAGGAGTACGCTTAGTGGTGATGCTGGATTTCAGTTCAGCTCCTCTGGAAAATCGGCCTTAAAATGGAAATCCGTCAACTTAAGAAGAAAAGATAAATACAGCTTTATAATCAAGTTAAGTAATTACGTTTCTTTGACAGAATTAATTTTCTATACTTACGTCATCTCCTGATCTGGCGTTTAATTTATGAAAACAGTCTTTTGTTCAGTAATGCGAATTTTGATAGTGTTTTGTCTTTGTTTATAGTTGTGTTATATCTAATGTTTTATTTGTTGTTATAACATTTTATAAATATCCTGATGATGGGAGAAATGTACACTCCCGAAACGTTTATATCTAATCGTCTTTTCAGTTGGCTTGTTTACTGAGAAGAAAGCTTCAGGTCTTGGTTCACTAGCGGTTATTTATGGGTGCTGCCATCTCCATGTTGAGTTTGGTAACTTTTCAGACCAGCCTCCAGTTTGAGTGAAAGATCCTATCTTTCACCATTACGACAGCTCTTAGACATATTGACGTCGGCACCAAAAATTGTTTGTATGGTCTACAATATCAGAGGGAATCAATTTTGATAACCCTGGAATGTTGTAATTTTAGGGGTAGAATGCTCTGTTTTTAATTTATATCACCATAATAAGCAGCTGGAGGACCTAAAATAAGTAATTATTGCATATAGCGTGTGCTAGTGACAGGGACAACGGCCACCAATTTCACTGAAGCCCAAATGTTAATTACGACAGTGACTACGTGTAAAGAACCCACACTGCCATTGTTTCCTCTTCACGCGTACCTAAATTAATTGAAAATGTACTATCACAGGACGGTGTTTTTTCCTCTTGTGCGACAGAATTAGATTTCTCGTCCTTTGTGCAACAACAATTTGTGTGTGTGTAGTAGAATCAATATTTGACTGGCAAACCGTCCCAAACACTCCCGTGTCCACTCAGTGATTTCCGATCTTTAACGTCACCTTAATTACTGCGCTGTGATTACAGCTGCGCGTATTAATCAAGTACGCAATTATTGGATAAATACGCCTTTACTTACGCTACTCAGTTTATTTAGCGTGAAATTATTTAATAGTTACAAGGCGCTTCTTTAAGCTGAGTTTACAATGTTTTCGCGGGACTTTCCAACACATCTCGCGCTGTATTATATCCTGAGAAAAAAATGTGTCTACTTAAGACCACACAACAGCAATGAAAACTTAAAAACGATTCATTCTAAATTATTACTAATTATTATATTAAAAAATTGAATGTTGACACTCATTCTTGCACAAAGAGGGCAGTTGCGAGCTAAACATTTCATGGCTTACGCTAAGTGTACTCACAAATGACAATACTCTGAAACAACTGAATGACGACGGACTTGCGACCGTGCGAACAGGGTTACACGTAAAGAAAGTATAAAGGAAATAAAATTTAATCACATAGTATACTATTTTACATGTATTTTATTTTTATATTAAAGTAAATGCTATTTCACAATCATTTTTCACATTTTGTTTCTTGCTGTTATGCATATTTCATTGCATTTTTATGTTTAATAAAAATACAAGTTCATACATATCTTGTAACATAATTGTATCATATTAATTTGCTTATTTTCATACCTTTAATATTCGCAAATGTTTGATTACGTATAAATTTTACACATGTTATCATATATCCGTACATATACTCATTCCATATTTTATTACACGTTCGTACATATTTTATTACATCTCATATTCATTTCAAATATTTTGTCACAATTGATACTAATATTAATACATTTTCAAATCACTTCAAATGTTTTTGTCCGATGTTTTGTCTTTAAATTTTTATTTTCCAAACGAAATAATATATATTTGGATCATAATTTTCTTTAAAAAATCAAAACTATATATCAAATCCTTTGAGCCTTGGTCGGTCTTTCTGTTTGTGGAAAAACATAACCTATAATTTGTAAATGAAAATAAACACAAAACGTCATTTTAAAACGTGATAATTTTATTATTTACGTGCTATTACATTTAATTTATTGATGTTTTATGTTTTACTACTCACAATAAAGAGAAATTGTCACAATTGTAACAATTGAAATTGTAACAATAGCCAGTTCTTAAATAAAACATATATTTCACGAATTCCTAACACTTTTATTTCCAATTAGCACCCTGGTTTTATTTTTCGTTATTATGGTTTTAATTATTCAAATACCGAACTTGGGTGTCATTATCTGTTCCTTTTGACTATTATTAAAGTGGAATTTGATATGTTGTCGACTCGTTAAATGACAGAAGGTTATCTGACCGGATCGGTTACAGACACTTGCAGACGTTTGTAAGAACGACCCTTATTTTTTTAATTAAACTCCTGTAGGGTTTCTGAATTTTTCATAGCATTAGAAATATGTTAAAACATACCTTGATACGTGTTGTTGATGCGCTATTGAGTGCGACAGAAAATCTACGTTGTATAGCGGTATGGATAACATAAGACTGAAATAATGAATAAGTGTCAGGGGCTTAGTTCGGATTGAGCCGATTCGAGCCGACTTCACCCGAATGAGCGTCACATATTCCAGTGTGACGGCTTAGTTTAATTCACTACCCACAAAAACTACTAAACGCACCTAGAGAAGCTTTCACTTCAAAAAAATAAATTTCTTTTTCGGTTATTCAAATGGACAGGTTGGCTCGTATTCGGAGGACAGTCAAACATAAACATCTTATTGTAGTTACAAGGGAATATAGTAGACTTGAAGTGACAGTCAAATGTTTTATATACATGACTTTCTCTACTCTTGTACAAACACTTATTGCTCTATCTACCTCAAGATAAACATTATCTTATTGTAGTTACAAGGGAATACAGTAGACTTTAAGTGATAGTCAAATGTTTTATATACATGACTTTCTCTACTCTTGTACAAACACTTATTGCTCTATCTACCTCAAGATAAACATTATCTTATTGTAGTTACATGGGAATGCACTAGACTTTAAGTGATAGTCAAATGTTTTATATACATGACTTTCTCTACTCTTGTACAAACACTTATTGCTCTGTCTACTTCAAGATAAACATTATCTTATTGTAGTTACAAGGGAATACAGTAGACTTTAAGTGATAGTCAAATGTTTTATATACATGACTCTCTCTGCTCTTGTACAAACACTTATTGCTCTATCTACCTCAAGATAAACATTATCTTATTGTAGTTACAAGGGAATACAGTAGACTTTAAGTGATAGTCAAATGTTTTATATACATGACTTTCTCTACTCTTATACAAACACTTATTGCTCTATCTACCTCAAGATAAACATTATCTTATTGTAGTTACAAGGGAATACAGTAGACTTTAAGTGATAGTCAAATGTTTTATATACATGACTTTCTCTACTCTTGTACAAACACTTACTGCTCTATCTACTTCAAGATAAACATTATCTTATTGTAGTTACAAGGGAATACAGTAGACTTTAAGTGATAGTCAAATGTTTTATATACATGACTTTCTCTACTCTTGTACAAACACTTACTGCTCTATCTACTTCAAGATAAACATTATCTTATTGTAGTTACAAGGGAATACAGTAGACTTTAAGTGATAGTCAAATGTTTTATATACATGACCTTCTCTACTCTTGTACAAACACTTATTGCTCTATCTACTTCAAGATAAACATTATCTTATTGTAGTTACAAGGGAATACAGTAGACTTTAAGTGATAGTCAAATGTTTTATATACATGACTTTCTCTACTCTTGTACAAACACTTATTGCTCTATCTACTTCAAGATAAACATTATCTTATTGTAGTTACAAGGGAATACATCAGACCTTAAGTGATAGTCAAATGTTTTATTAGCATAACTTTCTCTACTCTCGTATAAACACTTGTTCAATTGGTTACAATTTTCAGTGCCTTGTAGTTTTTTATTTTCTTATTCATTATTGTTTTATTTCTGGTGATGTGATGTAAATCGTACGTACTTTAGAGAGTATTCTTGCCGATTCAGCCTAGAGAAATTTGTATAAATTGTTTGTAGAAGTGTATGTAGATAAAATAATGTGAATATAACACGTATAACATTTTAACAGAACCATGTAAAAGTTACTTCATTTTGCAGTTTCACCAAGATGAAAGTTCTATGAAGACGGTCCAGTTTGTTCCGTTGGACTTGGTTCCAAACTCGACAGTTTATTTCCAGTGTCATCACGTGTGGACAATCTGGAACAAACGAGGGGACGTTCAGTCCTTTGTTTTACCCCCCACACAGCTGCTGGACATCAAAGCCAAACGCTTCTTGTTCGTACTTTGAAACTATGTCTGTAGCAGTGCAAAGCTACAAACTGGCGAGCTGTGTAATTTCATTATGTACAGCTAAGTGCAAAAATATTGTCTACAGTTGTGTTACTTGGTCCTGGATTTGACCAAAATCTACTGAAAATTTTAGTGGTTTTGAATTATTTTCGTAATTTTCCTTGTTATTTGTTTGTATTTTTAACCACTTTTACGTTAATCAACTTTTTGTCTCTTGGCCATAGAAGGAAAGTATAATTACCAATTCGTGACTCAGACAGGCAGTTTTAAATATTTGACTGTCACTTAAAGTCTTTTGTATTCATTTGTATCTCAATAACATTGTTGCGAACCCGTTATCTAAGATAGCGTGGCTTGTGTACACAAAGAGCCGGCAAATAAAGATAGCACGCAGATAAAGGTCTCCCGAAACAAACTAACCGAGATAAATGGAAATTTCTGGTGACATCTTGATTGATAGAGATTATTCGGTTTTATTATTGTTCCGGAAATATCTAGAATTTAACAATGAGGTATTTAAGAAGGCGACGACTCGACAAGACTCAGTGGTGAACAGATTTTGTAACAGCAGAAAGGTAAACAGATGAAATCCCAACGCATTTTGTTATTGTCATCGACCTTGGTGTTGTAGATTGTGATATGTGAGGTAATTCTACTGCCACGCAATTAAAGAACAATTATAATTTTGGCAAATTGGAATTTTAATTCTACGAACCCACAAAGTCACAATTGGTGTCGGGAAATGGAACAACGACAACATCACCGAGAAGATGGAAGGAATGAAGACTGAATTAACAACGATTACGGAAGCTGCAGATAGCAACTTGGCCGCTACGATGACCGCGAAGATTACCGACACCAGGAAGAGCAGCTGGAAGAACGAGTAAGGCTCGGCTTGGCTAGGAGCACGTCGGCGCCGTCATCACTATTCCCTCGAGTGACACTGCGCGCCGTAACCACCATCCTATCGTACGGCGGATCCAGGATGCCCTCCACGTATTGCACGCCTCGGGCGTTAGCGTGGTGTGTGCCTGGGTTCCTGGTCACGTGGGCCTACGCGGGAACGAAATGGCGGATTCGGCAGCCAAGGTGGCAACCATTGATCCCAGTGTTACCATCTCATGTGTGACGGCGGAAGACTTTCGGCTTGTTGTGCATAGGGCGGTGCTCTCGTGCTGGCGCGACGAGTGGTCTGTTCTCCGTGACAACAAGCTCCGAATGGTAAAGGAACATCCGAATCCCTGGGTGACCTCCTGTCGCGTATCGCGGCGGGAAGAGGTCATTTTGGCTCGGTTGCGCATTGGACACTGTTGTTTTACCCATAACTTTTTATTAAACCGGACACCGGCTCCAGTTTACCCGCTCTGCGGTGCCGAACTGTCGGTGTGCCATGTATTTTTAGACTGTTTTAGATTCGCACGTCTCCGGAGGTCTCTCCAGCTGCCGGCCAGCTTGGCAGAGATACTCGCGGATGACGAGACGGCAGTGGGTAAAGTTTTAGCGTTTGTTTTATCTACAAATTTTAGAATTTAGGCCCTAATAACCTGGATATTTTAACCATTCTAACCTCTTTTCTGGTTTTATTGGTTTTAGTTTCCTTTTTGTTAGTCTTTCCTACCGTCGTGATGAGTTTTTATCTTGTTTTTTAATTGATTGATAGCCTTTTAATCTCCTAGAGTTTTAGCCTTTTATTCTTGTAGTGTTTTAGCCTTTTTATTGATTTTTAGCTCCGCTGGTTTTTTTTCGGCGCTGATGACCCACCAGTTCAGCACCCTTAAAAAAAACAATCATCATCATCATCATCATCATCATCATCATCATCATCATCATCATCATCATCATCATCATCAGCCGACGGATGGATGACAGCCTCAACGCGGACGGTTGATTGAGAGGAAAGCTGTGCGGTGTGCTCGTAGACACCGGAGCAGCCGTTACCATCATCAGACCTGACGTGGCTAAGGGTTTGCCGTCGAGAAAACTGAGCGGACCATAGCAGTTAGTGACGTCATCGTGTGACAGTTGTAACAGTAATTTTGGGTTATGTTAGAAGTATAAAAAGTTTATAAATTTATAAAAACTGATTGTGTAAATATATTTAATAGTTTAAATATGTAAAACTGTATGTAATTGTGTGATTAGCCCAAGTAATAATGGTATGACGTAATATGACGTAACGTTGTGACGTGGTATTAAATCGGCCAATCACAAAATTAAGAGAGAAGTAATGGTGAGTGTGATGAATAGTGCTGCAAGATCAAGAACATTTAAGTAATAGTTTGAATCTGTATAAATGTAACAAAGTAAGAATTTATCGACATGTAGGAAGTGACTGGGAAAGGAAGTTCAAGCAAAATGTAATCTAAATAATACAATTAAATAAGTTACAGAATTTGACTTCTCCGAAACTTTATTCCGAACCACGCCTGAAAAACAGATGCCTCATGACTCTTATTTAAATTAAGATGATACAATTGGTGACCAGAGGAAACAGATAGCCGCAAAAACTCACACGAGAAGAGAAAGAATTGTGCGTCCAACATAGAAATCCTGTCCCAAATTGCGCCCGAAAGTGTGGCTGATGAAAATGGAGACAAATTAACGATGACTGGTCACAAATTCCTGTCCCACAGTTCTTGAGTAGAGTTCAGAGGGTCTACTCCAATCAGTCCTGGACCCGTAGGACAAAGACCTGGGTCTCTTTAAACCAGGGAGTATCCGAGCTCTCCCAAAGGGCGCGTTTGGCGTCATCCGTGGGGCTTTCCGTAGGGTTAGACCTGGTTTACTAACAAGCCCCCCATCTGGTCTAAGGACACAAAACGGGATGGAAGAGGATACGCCACTTACGCGTGCCAACGCCAAAGGTGAAGACTACCGATATGACCTCGGTGGGGCCGCCTGGTGATCTAGCACACCTTCTACTAGCTCTCAGGCTAGTACCCGGGAGTATTAATGGCTTCCCTCAATCCCATCAGCAGACGAACCCGATTCCCACGGGTATCGGGAACCACTGTCCCCTCGAGACCAACCCAATTCGAACAACTCCCATTCAGGGGCGGGGGCTCGAATGTCCGGCCAGAGGTTCCTCTAGTAACGTCAGAGGTAAAGTCTGTCTACTCAACGCAAGTGCACGGCGGCCGCTTTCTTTGAGGAACCCTCATAATCGTTTAACAACATGGACCCTCCTCCTGACGGTCCTTCCTACAAGGTTGCAACATTTTAACATCACCGTCTTGCACCTAATGAAACAGATCAACTGGAAGTTGGAACTTTGGCAACTGAGACTCCACGTGGAGAAAACATGCGACTGTCACTTCAAGAAAATCGGGGTTGCTATTGGTCCCCAACGTCAGTGTTCCATTTCTGAAGTGTGGAGATAGATTTATGACGGTCATTAGTGGGCGGAAAGGTCAGGTCCTTTGAGGTCCCTTTGAGTGGGAACTGCACAGACGTTAAAAAAACAGACTTTACCACGAGTGCTATGGGTAGGCAGCGCCCGCACCACGACAGCTGAAGGGGACGGATCCCCTCGGCATCGGGTTACACATTGCCTGTGGAGAAGGAGGCCCTACTGAAGTTGACTTTGGGACGGAGTACCGTGCCTCTGTGGGTGTTCGTCGCGAAGGTGGCTGAGGAGGTGACACTGGGATTGGATGCCCTCAGGAGCCACGACGGTCGACGATGGCAAGAAGGTCTTGTGGCTTAACGGAGAAGAGGTCATACTCCGGCAACCCAAAGAGTGGCTGGAATCTGTAGGGTCTTCTTAAAGGAAGACGTGGTTGTCCTAGCGAGAAAGGAGGGGTTGGTGACGGCGCAACAGAAATGACAGTAAACGAAGAACATAATGCTGGACCTGAAGACGCCATTGCACGGACTGTGTGTAGCCAGAACATTGTTGCTGTGCTGAGAGGAGATGCCAGTGCGGCTGCTTGTCCTAGCGGACACCGATCACGACGTCCATGCCGGAACGGAGATGGGGACGTGCGAGCCCGTGGTCAGCGTAACCGCAGTCAACAAACTTCAACAACCGTGGCAAGGACCGTACCGGGTGGTGAAGAGGATTAACGATGTGGTCTACCACATCCAGAAGGTGCCCCGAAGGAAGATGCTGGTGGTACACATAGCTCGTCTGGCCGGCTACGATGGTGCTGTTCGGGACGACCAGCCTTGTGGAGGGAGCAGTGTCGCGAACCCACAGTCACAATATAATGTTTTAAAAAAGATAATCTTTATCTTGAAGTACAGAGAGGTATATGTGTACAAGAATAGAGGAAGTAATGTGACTGCAATTCCTGTATTTACAGATACTCCAAAAAGTATACGTGTAATCATAACATACAGAATATAACAAGCACAATCAGAAAAATATAGTTAAGAAAGAAACAATAACTATTTTCTTACATCGGTTGATATGTAGTTTTAAAAATAAAACACAATCTGGGTTCATATATTGCTTAGTGAACAGCTCTAATCATGTCCCATTTGATGGCAAACAAGTATTTGTCTAGTAAACCAGATCCCAGGTATGGTACCTCCCTGGCACACAACCCTTCCCTTTTCTTAAGCAGTTCTGTTTCATCCTGACAGTTCCATCTCTGTTTTCAAAGCCGTTGACTGCTCCTTTAGGAATATGGGTCGAAAACTTCGTGAAACTACAAAATTAGCAGAGAAATTTGCATCAGGTTATTTAGAAAAGGAAAATCTGGTCAAGAAATTGGAGAAAACCCTTAGGAGACCTACCAGTACAGTGAAGACTATTATATACATGTTTGATCAGAATAAAACTTAACGAAAATCAATCAAGAAGCGGTCGTCCTGCAGTTCAATCCGAGATGAAACAACAGTTACTTAGAGAAGTCAAGAAAATTCCTACACTAAGTGCTCCAGAACTTGCTATTGCAGTTCAAACACACACAGTTAAGTCCGTTTCAGCACAAACTATAAGAAACGTGCTTTACGAAGCTGAGTATGGAGACCGAACAGCCCGTACAAAACCATACATCAGTAAAATCAACAGAAAGAAGCAAGTTGCTTTTGCAAAAGAACAAAAGAAAGTTTAATATCTATAAGAAGGTTGTATTTACTGACCAGAGTCAATTTGAGCTCTTTAAGTCAAAAGGGCGAGTAATAGTGTGAAGAAAAAAGAATTGTGAGCTTGATGAGAGAAGTATAACAGCTTCAGTTAAACATGGAGGCGGTTCAGTACTTGTCTGGGGCTACATGAGTGCAAATGGTGTGGGAGATTTGTGTTTTATTGATGGAATTATGAACCATAAGGTTTATACAAACATCTTAAAATCACTGTTCAGGAGTTTTAATAATATGGGTGCTTCTGAGGATTATATTTTGACACAAGTTAATGATACAAAACACACAGCTCTAGATGCAAGGCTATGGTTGTTTACGAAGCATGTTTTTTAAGTCAGAACCGTTTTGCGATTCTACCGCCTCAGCGCTACGGTTGGTGTTCCGCCCATGCGCGCTGCTTACCTACATCTCTTGTCTACACACTGACGCCATTACAGTCTGATTCTTCATTGTATACGTTGGTTACTGAGTGTTAAAGATGCCTCTGACAATCGTGAGTCCCGTCGATTGTGAAGTACGGGCTGTTATACGACTTCTTAGTGCTAAAGACGTAAAACCGATCGATATTCATCGTGAGATCTCTGAAGTTTACGGACAAAACATTATGAGTGATGGAATGGTAATGAAATGGGTGACAGCATTTAAAGATGGCCGTACAAATGTGCATGATGAAGAACGGAATGGGCGTCCTTCGGTCGTTACTGAAGATTTGGTGCAGAAAGTGGACGAAAAGGTGAGAGAAAGCAGACGCTTTACAATTTCATCATTGTGCGACTATTTTCCTCAATATTCTCGTAGTGTTTTGTATCGCATTGTGAGCGAGAACTTGAAGTACCGGAAATTGTGTTCACGTTGGGTTCCGAGAATTTTGACGGATTTGCACAAAACCCAACGTTTAGGCAGTGCATTGACTTTCCTTGAGCGGTACCACAAAGAAGGTGAAGATTTTTTAGACCAAATTGTTACTGGTGACGAAACATGGGTGGCCTATGTCACACCAGAATCGAAACAACAATCCATGGAATGGCGGCATTCATCATCACCCACAAAAGTGAAGTTTAAGCAAACAATTTCTGCCCGGAAAATCATGTGCACAGATTTTTGGGACAGAAAAGGAGTATTGCTAGTGGAGTTTCTGCCTCGTAATGAGACAAACAATGCAGCGTCTTAATGTGAGACATTGAACGATCTGCGCCGTGCAATCCAGAACAAAAGACTTGGCTAGTTGAGTAAGGGTATCGTTTTGCTGCATGACAATGCACGTCCACATGTGGCTAATCGGACCAAAGATCTCATAAAATCTTTTCAATGGGAAACTCTAGATCATCCTCTATACAGCCGTCATCTGGCGCCCAGCGACTATCATTTGTTCCTGCACTTGAAGAAATATCTGGGCGGTCAGCGTCTTCAAGACGACAACGAAGTCAAAACAGTTGTGATACAGTGGTTAACACGTCAGGCGGCAGAATTTTATGAGGAGGGTATTCAGAAACTGCTGCCACGTTATGACAAGTGCCTCAATATTCACGGAAATTATGTAGAAAAGTAGATTAAGGTACAGGCTTTCATGTAAAAATAAAATTATTGCTATATCTATGCACGTCTTTTTTAAATTCCAAAACGGTACTCACTTAAAAAACATGCCTCCTATAATACTCCACGATGGATGCCGAAATCGTCGCAATCCCCAGACATGAATCCAATAGAGAATTCGTGAAGTATGTTTGACAAAAATATTAGGAATCATCAGATATCTAATATAAAGGGTATAATGAATGCTCTAGTAGAGGAATGACGTAAAATTACAGTGGAAACTACAGAACCTTTTGTGAAATCCATGTCAAGGAGAATACAAGAGATTATAAAGGGGAATGGAGGACCTACTAAATACTAAACGTAACGTTCTACACCATTTTCAGTTTGTAGACGGATATTTATTTTGCATACTATATTACATATATTTATTTATTTATTATCCAATTTTTTGATTCCTATTTTACCCAAAGGTATATTAGGAATATAGTTTTACAAATTTATGAATATAATACAATTTACAAAACACATAACAAATTTGATATCAAGCTGACAAACAATAAACATCAAGATGAATCATTTAGCTTAAGAAATATTTTATTTAAGAAAGTCATGAAATATTGATAAGTTTTGTAATTCATCAGAATATGTGTAAGTGGTTTTGAGAAAGTGTAACCTAAGGATTGAAGCAATAATTCAAGTTCGTATCTTTCAAAACAGAAAAACGAGCAATTAAATAAAATGTGAGAGACATCTTGAAGATGATTTCCACAAATACAATCACCTGTGGATTTGATTTTGAATCGAAATAAGTAAGCTGAAAATTTGCCATGTCCAGTTAAGAATTGAGTGAGAACATAGTTAGGATTAACGAAATTACATTTATGTCTGTCAGAAACTGTTGAGAAATATAAATCCTTAGTCCAACCACCACAATCACTTTTTAACCAGTATTCATTCCAGTCGTTGATGATAATCTCCTTTAATGTTTGCTTCACATAAGAAATAGGGCATAGAGTGTGTGTTTCTGGAAGATCTAAAGGCAGCTCCTTTTGCAACCTCATCTGGCAATCTCCACGTGCCCTCTGACCCATTTAATACACAGATAAGAACTACACAATAATTGACTTCTTATTTCAGCTGCAATAGGACTGCTGTTTTTGGTATCTTTCAAAGCTGCAATTGCTGCTTGTGAGCCACTGTAAAGGCGAGCGGTACATTGTAAGTTGTTGTACCATTTCACTGCTTCACGGATTGCTAATAATTCAGCTTGAAAAACTGAACACTCCTTGGCAAGTCTGAACATGGAAGAATGGCATTCTATGGAGCGAGAGAATACCACAAACGCACATCCTACTTTAGCATTTTCACTAAGCCCTTCAGCTATCCGAGAGCCATCTGTGTAAATGGAGTACTGGTGATATTCTGCTGCACAATCTTCAAGGAGACTAGAGACACCAGTGGCTGGATGAGAAACTTTTTTAACTGGTTGTTCAAGCTGCAGTTGTGAAATATGTTGTGGCAAGGCACGGCCATTTCTAATGTTGTTGATATTTGCCTTATATACACCAGTAAGAAAGATGGGTTCAATATTAGCAATAATGAGCACTGCTGGAGTGGAGATGGTGCGGTATCCTCACATGTATCCACGCTGTATCTGTAATAATTTAGTTTGTGCCCATCTCTTCTGCCCATCTCTCATATATTTACTTTTGAATTTTTAACTATGTTTATATGAATAGTGTCACCTAATTATCGGAAGACATGGTCAGCTAGCAGCAGGGTGGGCGACAGGTGGCATTGAGGTCACGCCTACCCATTTATCTTGTAGCACTAACGAGGGGATGCTTGGGAAAACTTCACTAGCCATCTCTTTCCCCTGTCCCTTCCGTCTGGAACAGTAGGGACGATTCACTGAACCGCGAGACTTCCAGAAACAGCGATCTTCCCTATATAAGGCCTGCAGTGGGCGAGTCAGTCGAGTTGCTAGCCCTTTCAGCGATATGGACGTCATATGACGTCCAAGTTAAAATGCCCCAAACCAATATGGACGTGTATAGACGTCCTGCGCATACATGCATTTAATGCTCATTTAACGATAATTATTTTAATCTTCCTATTTTACAATAAATTTAAATTAGTTCTATATGAGATGTAAACGTACCCTTAAATGTTTCTTTTTGAAGTGTACACCTCCAAACCTGGATAAACACCCAAGGACACATCTGCAGATTCACACCAAATAATATTGGTTTCCTTGCGAACTTCTTTTTCGCAACACATTAGACATTTTCGAAATGGTTGCGACTTTTTTGGTTGTGGGTGGTATCCTTTTAGGAAGGTGTTTTCTCTCAAGTATGAGGGGTGATGTCGTGCTGAATTTCTTACCCTTTACCTCTGAGTATTATAATACTCAATTACGTTACAAGCTATTTATACGCGTCAGTACAGGTAGATGAATGTCTTGCATGAATGTACAGCTCTGAAAATTACTAAACAATTGTGCATGGTTACATCCAGTGGTATAAAAATACTTTTTTTTACCATTTAACTGTTTTTCGCAAAGAGGGATAGTTAGTAATAGCTGATCCACATCGGCTATATTTGAACCGCCATTTCCCCCAACAATGGAGTAGCTAACATGCAATCTGTAGACCAGTACACGTCACTGCTACGCATGTCCTAAAACTCTCCTTCATAATCGTACAACAAACCTTCCAGATTTTCTACAGTAATATCAGAAGCCTGTACATATCACACCCAAGCTAATTTATTTGCTACATTACAGGGATAAGCCATGGTTAACATTGAAATTTAACAATTGATAGGTATAAAAATCACTCTGAACACAGAGAGTATAAATAACTAAAATACAGAGCGAAAACAGCTGCATAAGGCCACCAGAAACCTTGCTTTAGAAACAATGTAATAACGGAAGCTGACAGAGAGTTTTCTTTTCAGTGTAACGCAACATATGACTATCGCTTGGTAAAGCATAAATAAACTAAACTTAAACCGGAGAAGTCGCTTGCGTAGCTAAACATAGGTATATACATTGCTTCCTATACACACAAAACAAAATGGTTCGAATATTAGGCGTGTTCGAAACAAAGAATGGCTTTTACTACAGTGAAAAAATATTGAAATTTTAACAATTTATTAATGTAGTCTCTACTTTGTTGTTACTGTAGATGTATACTGCCTTTAATGAGTTTTAAACCAGTCTTTGTTTCGTTTAAATAACTTAATAAATCCGGAAGATACGGAATTGTATTTATGATGCAGTTTTACAGCATTTAACAATTTAAATGTCTTGTTCTGTTTATTGGGTATCCGTTTCCGGCCTCTGAAGGGTTTAATTGGCCATCGGCGAAGTGGCCAGCGAGCAGCGTGAGGAGCGCCGTGCTAGTGAACGGACTGGAAGACTCTGTAGGTGTATCAGAGGAGTTGTACGTAACTGTGAATGTAGGGTAGGACCTGTGACAGACGAACTGGCGAATTGTAATTCTATGTAATCGGCAAGTGTTCAACTGTAACTCGGTGGAAGTAAAGGGCATTTTGAGTTTGTAGAATTGGACTTTTAATTTCACGAACCCACAAAGTCACAATAGGTACTAAATGTGTTTCTTTATTGTATTCCCTTTTTCATTAATCAATAAATTGACAGTGTCCCTGTTGTACTTTATTCTGATGATTTTCCACTATCCATACATAATTAAACATGAACTCATGCATTAGAGAATACTGTCACCCAATTAGCGGAAAGCACAACCAAAGACAACTGAGTAAGGGGCCAGAGGCAGCCAAGCCACACCCACCCATCAGTCTCTGTCACTAACTGAGGGGGATGATTAGGGAAATGTCACTTGTCGCTGGCCGCCTCTTTCCCCCCTTCCACTGCCATCTGGAACTTTCGCGGTGATTCACGGAAGCTAGAGGCTTCCAGAACGGCGATATTCCTATAAAAAGGGCTGCAGTGAGTGAATTGAGTCAGTCAGTTCTTGATGAGCAGCGTAAGAGTGCAGTGCTAGTGTACGGACTAGACGACTGTACGCGCATCGGAGGATTGTACGTAATTGCGAGAGCAAAGTGGAATTGCAACGGACGTACTGGTGAATCGTAACTGTGTGCATTACGTAATTCTGTGTAATTGGCAAGTGTTTAACTGTAAGTCGGTGGAAATAAAGAACATTTTGGGTGGTGCAATTGGACTTTTCATTTCACGAACCCACAAAGTCACAATACTTTTTGGAGTAACTATATATATATATATATATATATATATATATATATATATATATATATATGAAGGCAACAACTGTTTGTGGCTGGAGAAAATAACGTTTAGGTGCCATATCACATCAGATAAAATTCCCTTTGTGATATATTCTGGGTGTCTGAAAGTTTTATTTTCCGAAAGAAGTTTCATATTTTGATGTCACTCCTTAGGCATGATTAATAATGTTAGGGAATCTTTAAAAAGGAAGACGGCGTGATGAAAGGAATTACTAGTTTTGTGAAGGGATTTGCTATGTAGGGCAGTGGTACGTATCTATCACGTGACAGGCAGGTCTAGATTGTGAAGGATGAGCGGCCATTAAAATCTTGTTTATCTCCATCATATCCTGACAAGTGGCGACAGAAAAGCTCTTTTCCAAGTTTTCTCTTCGTTGGAAATACCACCACATCCAGAAGCCGCATTGTGGAAGCTAACTGGATATAGAACAAATGCTCGACGTTTTTTCCCCTCGCAGTAATCTGCCTCAAGTGACAAAGTACACCAAAGGAAGGATTTGCTTATACCGCGGACAGGTTCCACGGGAAAAAACGTTACGTCAAGAGATAAAAAAGGAAATATTGTAGCGCGTACTGTTTTGTCATAACAAGGTAATTTAAATGTACACTTCGAGTAGAAAGTCTACTAACCTAGGATGATGTTGTAATTGATTAGTGTTGGTCAATTCTACGGCTCACTGGTGCAGTCAGTACGACATCTACGATGGCTCCCCTGGTAACAACAGCAATATGGCCCATTGATTTGTTAATGAGGCTAAGGGGGAGGGGCAAAGTGTTGGATACGAAATGGAAATTTGGATAAAGTACATAAAATTTGTTTAATAAGAACCGACAAAGTATGAGAGGTAAAAAACTCTCTTATAAAAAGTGGCAAATGGAATGGAATGAAATTCCAGAAGGAATAAGAACTTTTAATTTGTCTCCGAACTTAAAAGAAATATTAAGATTAAATTTCATCCAACCAACTAAAGGTTTCATTCATTATATAACTGGTCATGGACCATACAACACATATTGGAAAAAAATTAATAAACTGAAAATGACTTATGTAATTTATGTAATAAAGTAGGTGATCCCGAGCGTGTCATTTTTGAATGCGAAAAATCTGGAATTTCGAAGTTAGAGGAAAGATACGAGGGCTAACCAGAAAGTAGATTACGCTTTGGAATAAAAAGTAAACAAAGTATATGAAACAAATTTTATTATATACAGATGAAAGCCACACTCAAATACTACTTTTCGACATAGTCACCATTCAAATTAAGGCATTTATCGTAGCGATGTACGAGCTTGGAAATTCCTTCGTCGAAAAATTCGGCCGCCTGCGCCTTCAACCACTTCGTTACCTCTTCTTGCAGCTGTGCGTCGTCATCAAAACGCTGCATAGCCAGCCACTTCTTCATTGCTGGGAATAGGTGGAAGTCGCTCGGTGCCAGGTCGGGACTGTACGGCGGATGAGGAAACAACTCCACTTAAAAGATTCAAGAACTTCACGAGTGACATTTGCCGTGTGGGGCCGGGCGTTGTCGTGAATCAACAAGATCTTAGAGCTCAACATTCCTCTGCGCTTGTTTTGAATGGCTCTTCTGAGTTTTTGGAGAGTTTGGCAATACCTTTGAGAGTTTATTGTAGTCCCTCTTTCCAGGAAGTCCACCAAAATCACACCTTTTCTGTCCCAAAAAACAGTCGCCATCATCTTCCTTGCCGACATTGTTTGCATGCATTTCTTGGGTTTTTGGGGAGAACTTGTGTGCCCCTACTGCATTGATTGCAATTTCGTTTCACAGTTCACGTGTTTCACCCATGTTTCGTCACCAGTAACGATGCGATCGAGTAAAGAGTCACCATCCTTATGGTAAACGTCCAAAAAGTTCAACGCTGCAGCCATTCGCTGATTTTTGTGGTCCTCTGTCAAGATTTTTGGAATCCATCTTGCACAAAACTTGTGGTAACCAAGCTTTTCGCTGATGATTTCGTGCAACAAACTTCGCGAAATTTGTGGAAAACTCAAAGAAAGTTCCGTTATTGTGAACCTTCGATTTTCACGGACTTTAGCATCGACTTTTTCGACAAGTTCGGCAGTCACTATGCTGGGTCTCCCACTTCGATCTTCGTCGTGAACATTGGTTCGGCCATTTTTAAAACTGATGACCCACTGACGCACTCCACCTTCAGTGATAATGTTGTTCCCATACACTTCACAAAGCTGCCGATAGATTTCTATCGGTTTACAGTTTTTTTGCAGTCAGAAACCTTATTACTGCACGCACCTCGCAGCTCGCGGGATTTTCAATTAACGCAGACATTTCAAACCGTCACAGTATCTGAACGGAGCACAGCACGAACCTCTCACTAGCACGGCTAGATGCCGACTGAGCTGCGCAACGCTCTGACCCCAAGATGGCCACGCTAGCCCCGCCCCTAGCGGAAACAGACGAAAACGTAATCTACTTTCTGGATAGCCCTCGTATGTTTTAGGAGGATTTTATACTCATGACATATTAAGGGATTCTGAATTAGTAAACAAGTTACAATTTCTAAGCAATTATGTAAGTAAAAACGCTTGGGAGTCAGAAATTATAGAAGTAAGAAGACCTGAAAGATTATCAATTGAAAGAAAAGAATTAAGAAAATCAGATAGAATAAAAGAAAGAATTATAAGAGAAAATTTTAATGCAAATGGATCCTTAAACATAATAATAGAAGAAGACGAAATCGAACAAAGTGGACAAGATATAGAAGAGGAAGGGAATTTATTAGATGATGAACGAGAGTAGTTAAATAGAAAATATTATGTGGTTTCGACCGGCAGATAAGAATGGATAGAAAGAAGAAGAATTAGACCAAAGAAATAATTAGTGAAATTTTATATTATTTATATTGACTTAGTGTATATTTGTAAATATAAATATGTATTATGGTGTTTAGTTTCAGAATTTGGTAAAAAGTATCTTAATAGTTAATAGGGGAACCGTAAGTTCGGGGGTGCCGCAAGGCTCAGTACTAGGAACTTTACTGTTTCTCGTTTTTGTTAATGACATTGCTGTTAATATTAACTGCCAGATAAGGTTGTTTGCAGGCGATTGTATCATTTATAATAAAATTCGGAATACAGTGCATGAAACCGCTCTTCAGGATATTTAAATGAAATTTATAATTGGGCTGCGGCTAACAAAATGTCAATTAATGCCAAGAAAAGTAAGACCATTGTTTTTGTAGAACTAAGGGCAAAATTATTGTTAACTATCACATGGGAGGGGTGCAAATTCCACAGGTGGACAGCTGCAAATACTTGGGAGTGTACCTGGCAAGCAATGCTGGATGGGACGAACAAGTAAATTCCACATCTAGGAATACGTGGAAGGCATTACATTTCGTAATGAGAATATTGAAAAAGGGGAGCGCTAGGTCCAGGGAAATTGCCTACAAGGCCTTAATGCGGCCGGTTATGGAATATGGAGTAGCATGCTGGGACCCGTATAGAGCTAACCAAATCGATCCATTAGAAAGAATACAGAAGAGGGCAATAAAATTCATAAAAAGAGGCGAGTATTTTGGGCCTATAAAAGGAGATGAGACTAAATGGGAGGAATTAAGAATTAGGCGTAAAAAACATAGGTTGGTAGCATTATTCAAAGCTAATGCTGGTGTAAAGGCACGGGTGGACGTTAGTGTAAGGTTAGATAATCCGGATTATTATGGACGAAACGATCATAGGTATAAAATTAAGGGTAGAAGATACAGAACCGACGTAGGAAAATTTTCTTTTGTTAATAGAACCATTGAAGAATGGAATGAATTGCCTGTAGCAGTCTTTCAGGGCTGTCCCCTGTCGCTGAAGAAATTTAGAAAAAATCTAGATGGTTTATAGTTTAACTTTTGAAGTATACTGGTATATAATATGTAAATAGAGAAGTAATTAGATATGTTTCAAGTGACTAAAGTTAAAATAATATCATGTTTGTATTGTTTACTGTGTTATTGTTGTAAATCTAGTATTTGTAAATTGATCTGTATTCTTAACTCTGCCACCGGGTAGTACCCAATTGCAGTGAATTAATACATACACACATTAAAATATGTTATTCTTTAAAATTATATTTAATCATCATCATCATCATCATCTAAATTTTTAATTATATGTTTAATTAAGAAGATTAAAATAAGAAAAGAAAAGAACAAATAAATTTATTATTCTTGTGGTTAATGAAAAAATAAGTGCTGGTTACCAGTACTTTTAAATATATGTTGTAAATAAAATAAATTTAGCTGAGATATTTCTCAGTTTAAATTAGAATTGTTGGCTTCCAGCAATTATCAGTAGCTTTTTGTAGTTTTGTATAGATTTTGTTATTTAAATTTATCAGTAATGTTTGGTTAAGTAGTTAAATGGATATTAGTATTGTGTTCAGTAGAGATTTGCTGGTTACCAGTAAATTTTGTTGTATTATAGGTACTAGTAGTTTTTTGTTTTGTTTTGTGTTTTATCAATTTTGTTTTTGTAGTTTTTGTAGTCGTAGAAATCTGAAACAATTAGGTATTATTAATAATGCAATGTTTTATTAAGAAATAATAAATGTAAAACTTGAATGTGTGTCCCGGTATAGTTTCAAGGATCCGGGGTATGATATTCAGATTTTATTTTATTTTATTTAATTTTGTTGGTCAATAGAGTGGATTTATTTTACAAGTGAATCTCGACCTACCAGTGGAAGGTTTGTAATTTCCGCGATCGTATAAATAAGTCTTGAACATACAATGTTTTATCCAACACTTACACTAATCGTTAAAAAGACTTACTACTTTTTTATTTAAACTATAATAAAATAGTAAAATTATTATTATTATTATTATTATTATTATTATTATTATTATTATTATTATTATTATTATTATTATTATTATTATTATTATTATTATTATTATTATTATTATTATTATTATTATTATTATTATTATTATTATTATTATTATTATTATTATTATTATTATTATTATTATTATTATTATTATTATTATTATTATTATTATTATTATTATTATTATTATTATTATTATTATTATTATTATTATTATTATTATTATTATTATTATTATTATTATTATTATTATTATTATTATTATTATTATTATTATTATTATTATTATTATTATTATTATTATTATTATTATTATTATTATTATTATTATTATTATTATTATTATTATTATTATTATTATTATTATTATTATTATTATTATTATTATTATTATTATTATTATTATTATTATTATTATTATTATTATTATTATTATTATTATTATTATTATTATTATTATTATTATTATTATTATTATTATTATTATTATTATTATTATTATTATTATTATTATTATATATTTTTTGTAATTTTACGTCCGCCAACGTTAAGTCATATCGGACGATGAATGGAATGGGTGAAATGATGCTCAAATGACTCCGGAGTCCACGGAGTTAAGAGTTACCCGACATTTGTCATTCAGGATAAGGGAAAAACCCGGAAAAACCTTATCCAGGTAACTCACCCTGACCGAGGTTCGAACTCAGGACCTCTTGAACGTTAGGCAGACATTCTGCCATCTACGCTACCGAGGCAGGCGTAAAATTATTTGTAATTTTATTTTCTGGAATATAGAGCATGATGATGTCACTGTATTGGCTTTATCAGGTGTTAAACTTTATCTTGCTTTCGTTAAATTTGTAAACATTTTTTCACGGCTTTTAGGTCCATGCTATGAACATGTAACTAAATGTTTATGGGTTCACACAATTCCACGTTGTGACGCCAATTTGATACAAAAATATAATGGCGTGCAAGTAAGTCGGCGAGCAATGAGGTTTCTCTCAGGGTATGCGTGGATGTGTGAGAAGGAGATTTTAATAACACTGGAATGCCCGTTTCCAACTTATTTATTTACTCCTTCTTCTTTTAAAACATCGAAATAAAAGTTGCCGACCAAGGGTTACCAATCTCTGTTTAGAGTTACTGACTGCAGAATGTTTATTACTCGATAAATTTATTCGTTCCTCATATATATACGAACCGACAAATATTCAAGACAGAACCAGAGGACTGCCTTACTCGCCCTCAGGCCTCAGACTGCTCTCATCGACCTCACGCCGAAGACTTCTGATGGCTTGCTAGCCACGAAATGCGCTGATCGGCTTCACGCCGAAGACTTCTGCATGTACACAGCTGCGCGTGTGTGTATATGTAACTTTCACTCTCAGGAAACTTCTTCTTCATTCAACCAAAATCCCTTTGTGGCTGTTTTGTCATGCCATTCTAAATGACCCAAAGAATACTCTATTTATATAAGTCAAGTGAGCCCTTTAGAAAACTGCTAAGGACACGACTTCTAACATTGCTTTTGTTATAAAAACTTTCCCCACAACTCAACTGGCCTTGCCCTTTTCGCAACAAAGAACAAACATTCCTTTGACATCCCTTATGATTCTTTACTTCTGGCAAACCTTAATTTCGGTATCAAAAACATGAATGTAATCTACTATCCAGAAAGTAGATTACGTTTTCGTCTGTTTCCGCTAGGGGCGGGGCTAGCGCGGCCATCTTGGGGTCAGAGCGTTGCGCAGCTCAGTCGGCATCTAGCCATGCTAGTGAGAGGTTCGTGCTGTGCTCCGTTCAGATACTGTGACGGTTTGAAATGTCTGCGTTAATTGAAAATCCCGCGAGCTGCGAGGTGCGTGCAGTAATAAGGTTTCTGACTGCAAAAAACTGTAAACCGATAGAAATCTATCGGCAGCTTTGTGAAGTGTATGGGGACAACATTATCACTGAAGGTGGAGTGCGTCAGTGGGTCATCAGATTTAAAAATGGCCGAACCAATGTTCACGACGAAGATCGAAGTGGGAGACCCAGCATAGTGACTGCCGAACTTGTCGAAAAAGTCGATGCTAAAGTCCGTGAAAATCGAAGGTTCACAATAACGGAACTTTCTTTGAGTTTTCCACAAATTTCGCGAAGTTTGTTGCACGAAATCATCAGCGAAAAGCTTGGTTACCACAAGTTTTGTGCAAGATGGATTCCAAAAATCTTGACAGAGGACCACAAAAATCAGCGAATGGCTGCAGCGTTGAACTTTTTGGACGTTTACCATAAGGATGGTGACTCTTTACTCGATCGCATCGTTACTGGTGACGAAACATGGGTGAAACACGTGAACTGTGAAACGAAATTGCAATCAATGCAGTGGGGGCACACAAGTTCTCCCCAAAAACCCAAGAAATGCATGCAAACAATGTCGGCAAGGAAGATGATGGCGACTGTTTTTTGGGACAGAAAAGGTGTGATTTTGGTGGACTTCCTGGCAAGAGGCACTACAATAAACTCTCAAAGGTATTGCCAAACTCTCCAAAAACTCAGAAGAGCCATTCAAAACAAGCGCAGAGGGATGTTGAGCTCTAAGATCTTGTTGATTCACGACAACGCCCGGCCCCACACGGCAAATGTCACTCGTGAAGTTCTTGAATCTTTTAAGTGGGAGTTGTTTCCTCATCCGCCGTACAGTCCCGACCTGGCACCGAGCGACTTCCACCTATTCCCAGCAATGAAGAAGTGGCTGGCTATGCAGCGTTTTGATGACGACGCCCAGCTGCAAGAAGAGGTAACGAAGTGGTTGAAGGCGCAGGCGGCCGAATTTTTCGACGGAGGAATTTCCAAGCTCGTACATCGCTACGATAAATGCCTTAATTTGAATGGTGACTATGTCGAAAAGTAGTATTTGAGTGTGGCTTTCATCTGTATATAATAAAATTTGTTTCCTATACTTTGTTTACTTTTTATTCCAAAACGTAATCTACTCTCTGGATAGCCCTCGTATATATATAATTTGAAATAAATATAAATTTTCCTATGTAGACTAAAACTAATAGAAATTTTCTCATCTATTACTAAAAAAATCGCGAAAATTGGCGAAAAAATCGTTAAAAACAAATACTCTTGCCTCTAAGTACACTGTTCAGATGTAGCTTGGATCACAAAGATATACTACTAATAATGTGAAGTTTTATACAATACTCGCTACACTTACTACAGGAGTGTTAAATTATACTTTAATGACAAGACGGAGAAAGTGCGTTATATCCCTCTGCCATTAAACAGTAATTTTGAATTCTGATGCCTCACATACTCGATCAGAGGAAAGGGCACCATCTGGCCCTCAAGGGAACTTAATTTCGTTATCTATACCGAAGGACAGAACAGGCTAAAAGCGGGGCTTAAGCACCCTATGTCAACCATCCCCTGAGATAGAGGGGGGTCGGTTTTCCCCTTAATCAGACATGTAAATTGGTGACTTGCATGTATGAAGTTGCCTCAGAGAACTAATTGCATAGACAGTGGAACATCTGAACTACGAAACGAGCACGACGTCACAAAAATGTACTTACCTGCTGCTTAAACCGTTTATCTCAACTAAATGTGTGAGCGTTGGCCTTTCTTATCGATGATAAGTGACGATAAATACCATTTGGTCTTCTATTATTTACTACCAGTCCATGAGTGCACTTATTCTACTCGCATATGTCTTTCAAGGAAGTAACTGAGTTTTAAGAATAGCTTGTGCAAGCTTTCTTAGGGCTAAATTCACCTAGAGGAATAAACTCAACCCTTTAATATTGTATATGACATTTCACAGAACATTTAACATATTGCCTTACTAAAACAAAAGCATGCACAGAATAACAAAGCGTCGTTAATCAAGCTTCCGTTTTAAATCAACACCGCAGAACAATGTTGGCAGCCCTGCAAAGTAAACAATAAATGATATGTTTTATTTTCAAGAAAAGAAATACACGAATGAATGGATGTATGATGTATACCATGAATAGAAATGACTGACGCGTGAAAATGTTAGCTTCTGTGATTCAGATTTCATTTGAAGTTTATTTAAACAATAAACTCACTCCATGAAATGTTTGTAACTACAGAATATATGCAAAATATGTCTACGAGTAAAACATGAGGTATTATTGCATCACAACCAAAGCCCCTACACTAAAATTTATTCTGAAATACAAGTTTTGAGGTCTCCTGAAAGCAAAAGAAGCAGTTTTTAAACATGAAAGATCCAAGAGTGGATATGTTAAGAGAATGTTTCAAAAAGCAACGTCGATTAATTATCAAAGTTAACTTTTAGGTTAAGTACCTTCAAAATGCTTTTCTATTTTTTTCTTTTAGTATTCTAGTTCAAAAATACTGAGCATAGTTACGTATTTTTCACTTATTTCACTTAGGATTTATGCACTTCACACACATTCATATTTAAATTAGAACCAGGAAATGCCAAAATTTGTATTTGTGATATACTGAACTCGTTTGTTTTGGCAGATTAACATATGGCGGAGAAAATTTTGGCAGTAGTGAATCAAGACGTATTTTATCGCCGAGTGGAAGGTTATAATTTCCGCGAGTGTATAAATGAGTCTTGTACCATACAATGTTTTATCCAACACTTACCCCAATCATTAAAAAGATTTACAACTTTTTAATTAAACTATAATAAAATAGCAAAATTATTTGTAATGTTATTTTCTGGAATATAAAGCTATTTAGACCAAGGCCGGCTGCTAATATGAGGCAATCGATGTTGGCTAGTCGTTTCTAGTTAATTTGATTTTGATTTCAGAAAGCTACATTGACGAATGTATTGTCAGTAGAATGTGAACATATAGGAAAATATTTGTTAATTACTGAATGAATACAACTTGTAGTTGTACATTTCATTACTAAATGTTAAAAGTACGAGAGATGTACAATAAAGAATGATCAAAAATTTGTTTGACAACGTATCTTTACTCATCCTCATAATTTTGATGGTCCTTCTCAAAATAGTCACCCTTGAATCCGATACACTTGTCCCAGCGTTTCTGCCAGTCTTCAAAGACATGCCGAAAACCATTTTATGAGAGATCGTTCAAAACCGCCTCCGCAGCCTTCACCATTGCTTCTCATGATGGATAATGCCTCCCACGAAGGCGTTTCTTCAAGTTAGGGAATAGAAAAAGGTTACATGGGGCTAAATCCGGACTATAGGGAGGGTGAGGGATGCAGTTCACGTTGATTTTTGTAAGATATTCAGCAATAACATTGGCAATATGCGGCAGCGCATTATCGTGCTGCAGCATCCAGCCTACTTCACAGAAATGTGGTCTTTTGCGCCTGATATGGACTTGCAATGTTTTCAGGACATCCCTGTAGTATTGTCCAGTTACTGATGTGTGTGCAGGTACAACATGCTGATAATCCATTCCATGAATATCAAAGATTGGCATGACCATAACTTCCCCAGCAGAAGCAACCACTTTTGCTTTTTTGGGGGTTGGTGATGAAGGAGATTTCCACACTGAGCTTTGCTGTTTACTCTCAGGATCAAAATGGTGTAGCCAAGTTTCATCAGAAGTGATTATGTTTGAATGAAACTCCGGATCTTCCTGTAACATCAACTTTAACTGCATGTTACTTCCATTGTAGCGGTAGGCGATACTGAACATGTCTGAATTTGCCTGGTTCTCACAGGGGGCAACTAGGAGTACCAACAATGAATCTACTAGGCGTGTTTGTTTCACATTAAGTTAACAGAATATAATCACATTGAATTTTGGTGCAAAAATTTAGGACCGTAAAAAAATTATGATCATACGTTATTGAACAGCCCTCGTACATTCATGTTTAATTCAGAAGCAGGGAGTACCAATATTGGTATTTGTGATATACTGAGCTCATTTGTCTTGGAATATTACCACATGGTAGAGAAAATGTTAATACTAGTAAATTAAGACATATTTTATCGACGAGAGGAAGGTTTGTTAATTTCCGCGAGTGTATAAATAAGATTTGTACCATAGAATGTTTTATCCAACACTTACCTTAATCATTAAAACTACTTACTACTTTTTAAATAAAATAATAATAAAATAGTAAAGTTATTTGTAATGTTATATTCTGGAATATAGAGCTATTTAGACCAAGGCCGGTTGCTAATATGAGACAATCGATGTTGGCTAGTCGTTTCTAGGTTAATTTGATTTTCATTTCAGAAAGCTACATTGACAAATGTATTGACAGTAGAATGTGAACATATAGGAAAGTATTTGTTAATTACTGAATGAATACAAGTTGTAGCTGCACATTTCATTACTAAATGTTAAAACTACAATAAATATTATACTTGAAATGTCGGCCTAGTGATTGTACTTTATTGATACAGTAGTTAAAGTGAATTGTATACATTTTCTTACTCATTGAAGAACTATCCAGAGAACAGCGTTGTAAGTGCTGATAGATTCTCCTAGAATTTCTGTGAAGGAAGTAGATAAATCAAAGGGATTGGGAAAGATGGTGGTATGAATTACAGTTTCCGAAATCCTTAACAACGTATTAGAAGTAGCAGGAAATGAGAGCCGTGCTTAACAAGCCATGAAAAAACTCTGCCGTGATTTTAGACCACAACATGCAAACACGCAAATGCTGAAGAAGTTGGCCACATGAATAATTTAAGTCTTCTTGTAGTTCCTCCACCTGTTAAAACATTCAATACCAGTGTATCAGTCTAAATGCAGTTTCTGACGCACCTCATCTAAGTAAAAATTAATTCAAACAAACAAGTGATTATCTTCACAGAAAATGCAATTGACATAAAACCTGCATAATCAGTGGAGATGTCAATTGGATAAACAATGACATTCTCGCTTTTTGGTATTACATTATTACTATACATTTTCTGAACATATATATATATATATATATATATATATATATATATATATATATTTGCGTTATGAATGCACTACTAATATTCCTAAATTATTTTTTAAAATTTTGCTGCATGACCCCATATTTACATTATTTCAGAAAAAAATTACATAATTATTGAATCATTTCATTTTAACTTATAAAGGTTACCTCAATTTATAGTGGAATTTACGCTGCAGCGATTGGCACCACTACCGCTAACATGGCATATGTCTCTGCAAGGGAACAACAGTAAACATTCCAATTTTGAAGGTGACTTTTTCTTTCTTTTCTTTAAAAGATGAATGCCTGGTTACCCTATGCACTATGTACCCTGTACTCATTTGAACATCATTTCATTCATCGTCCGATATGACTTAACGTTGGAGGTTTTATCTTATCCTGAAAGATGAATGTCTGGTAACCCTAAGCTCTATGTACCCTGTACTCATTTGAACATCATTTCATTCAACGTCCGATATGACTTAACGTTGGAGGTTTTCTCTTATCCTGAAAGATGAATGTCTGGTAACTATAAGCTCTATGTACCCTGCACTTATTTGAACATAATTTCATTCATTGTCCGATATGACTTAACGTTGGAGGTTTTCTCTTATCCTGAAAGATGAATGTCTGGTAACTCTAAGCTCTATGTACCCTGCACTTATTCGAACATCATTTCATTCATCGTCCGATATGACGATGGAGGTTTTCTCTTATCCTGAAAGATGAATGTCTGGTAACTCTAAGCTCTATGTACCCTGCATTTATTTGAGCATCATTTCATTCATCGTCCGATATGACTTAACGTTGGGGGTTTTCTCTTATCCTGAAAGATGAATGTCTGGTAACTCTAAGCTCTATGTACCCTGTACTTATTTGAACATCATTTCATTCATCGTGCGATATGACTTAACGTTGGAGGTTTTCTCTTATCCTGAAAGATGAATGTCTGGTAACTTTAAGCTCTATGTACCCTGCACTTATTTGAACATAATTTCATTCATTGTCCGATATGACTTAACGTTGGAGGTTTTCTCTTATCCTGAAAGCTGAATGTCTGATAACTCTAAGCTCTATGTACCCTGTACTTATTTGAACATCATTTCATTCATCGTCTGATATGACTTAACGTTGGATTTTTTTCTCTTATCCTGAAAGCTGAATGTCTGATAACTCTAAGCTCTATGTACCCTGTACTCATTTGAACATCATTTCATTCATCGTCCGATATGACTTAACGTTGGAGGTTTTCTCTTATCCTGAAAGATGAATGTCTGGTAACTCTAAGCTCTATGTACCCTGTACTTATTTGAACATCATTTCATTCATCGTGTGATATGACTTAACGTTGGAGGTTTTCTCTTATCCTGAAAGATGAATGTCTGGTAACTCTAAGCTCTATGTACCCTGTACTTATTTGAACATCATTTCATTCATCGTCTGATATGACTTAACGTTGGAGGTTTTCTCTTATCCTGAAAGATGAATGTCTGGTAACTCTAAGCTCTATGGACCCTGTACTTATTTGAACATCATTTCATTCATCGTCCGATATGACTTAACGTTGGAGGTTTCTCTTATCCTGAAAGATGAATGTCTGGTAACTGTAAGCTCTATGTACCCTGTACTAATTTGAACATCATTTCATTCATCGTCCGATATGACTTAACGTTGGAGGTTTTCTCTTATCCTGAAAGTTGAATGTCTGATAACTCTAAGCTCTATGTACCCTGTACTTATTTGAACATCATTTCATTCATCGTCCGATATGACTTAACGTTGGAGGTTTTCTCTTATCCTGAAAGATGAATGTCTAGTAACTCTAAGCTCTATGTACCCTGTACTTATTTGTACATCATTTCATTCATCGTCCGATATGACTTAACGTTGGAGGTTTTCTCTTATCCTGAAAGATGAATGTCTGGTAACTCTAAGCTCTATGTACCCTGTACTCATTTGAACATCATTTCATTCATCGTCCGATATGACTTAACGTTGGAGGTTTTCTCTTATCCTGAAAGATGAATGTCTGGTAACTCTAAGCTCTATGTACCCTGTACTTATTTGAACATCATTTCATACATCGTCCGATATGACTTAACGTTGGAGGTTTTCTCTTATACTGAAAGATGAATGTCTGCTAACTCTAAGCTCTATGTACCCTGCACTTATTTGAACATAATTTCATTCATCGTCCAATATGACTTACCGTTGGAGGTCTTCTCTTATCCTGAAAGATAAATGTCTGGTAACTCTAAGCTCTAAGTACCCTGTACTCATTTGAACATGATTTCATTCATCGTCCGATAAGACTTTCATTGGAAGTTTTCTCTTATCCTGAAAGATGAATGTCTGGTAACTCTAAGCTCTAAGTACCCTGTACTCAGTTGAACATAATTTCATTCATCGTCCGATATGACTTAGCGTTGGAGGTTTTCTCTTTTCCTGAAAGATGAATGTCTGGTAACTCTAAGCTCTATGTACCCTGTACTCATTTGAACATCATTTCATTCATCGTCCGATATGACTTAACGTTGGAGGTTTTCTCTTATCCTGAAAGATAAATGTCTGGTAACTCTAAGCTCTATGTACCCTGTACTCATTTGAACATCATTTCATTCATCGTCCGATATGACTTAACGTTGGAGGTTTCTCTTATCCTGAAAGATGAATGTCTGGTAACTGTAAGCTCTATGTACCCTGTACTAATTTGAACATCATTTCATTCATCGTCCGATATGACTTAACGTTGGAGGTTTTCTCTTATCCTGAAAGTTGAATGTCTGATAACTCTAAGCTCTATGTACCCTGTACTTATTTGAACATCTTTTCATTCATCGTCCGATATGACTTAACGTTGTAGGTTTTCTCTTATCCTGAAAGATGAATGTCTGGTAACTCTAAGCTCTATGTACCCTGTACTTATTTGAACATCATTTCATTCATCGTCCGATATGACTTAACGTTGGAGGTTTTCTCTTATCCTGAAAGTTGAATGTCTGTTAACTCTAAGCTCTATGTACCCTGTACTTATTTGAACATCATTTCATTCATCGTCCGATATGACTTAACGTTGGAGGTTTTCTCTTATCCTGAAAGATGAATGTCTGGTAACTCTAAGCTCTATGTACTCTGTACTGATTTGAACATCATTTCATTCATCGTCCGATATGACTTAACGTTGGAGATTTTCTCTTATCCTGAAAGATGAATGTCTGGTAACTCTAAGCTCTATGTACCCTGTACTCATTTGAACATCATTTCTTTCATTGTACGATATGACTTAACGTTGGAGGTTTTCTCTTATCCTGACAGATAAATGTCTGGTAACTCTAAGCTCTATGTACCCTGTACTTATTTGAACATCTTTTCATTCATCGTCCGATATGACTTAACGTTGGAGGTTTTCTCTTATCCTGAAAGATGAATGTCTGGTAACTCTAAGCTCTATGTACCCTGTACTTATTTGAACATCATTTCATTCATCGTGTGATATGACTTAACGTTGGAGGTTATCTCTAATCCTGAAAGATGAATGTCTGGTAACTCTAAGCTCTATGTATCTATACTTATTTGAACCTTAATTCATTCATCGTCTGATATGACTTGTTTAGATTGATAATAAATGACATAAGCTATTTAAGAGAGTGCCGTGGGAGTTATTGTTTACCTTAAGCTGGTGCGGGTGGAAGCTGTCCACGTACAACGGAGGCTTGCTTTTTCCTACGTGCTATCTTCCAAAAGGTAGCTCATCACAGTTGATTGTAATTTAATCTTCTCTCGCCGTGATTGCCAGCTCCGTTGTTTTATACTGCACTATCCTATTGTTTCACATATGGATTCAAATTGATTTAATTCTCCATCGGAATCCGTATTCGGAGCGAGCTGGCGAGCGATGCCAATACATAGATTTGATTCACTGAGCATTTTCGTTAATTTACAATGGACAGTAGATTACTGCGTCGAGATGCTTTTGAAAATCCTCCAATCGATATGTACGAACATAAAGTGATCTCTATAAAATAAAGCTTCACGCAATTCTAAAGTTATAAAACCATTATAATGCTTCACTTTCACATGGACTTCTCTCCTCATTCTTGAGTAAGCTACGACGGCTGTTCAAAACAGAGTAATCATGTTTTTTTACGGACATAATTTTTGAAATTTGAAACAATGCTTAATGTGAAACAAGGACACCGTAGTAGTCTCATTGTTGGTACTGCTGGTTCCCGTAGGGGACGAAATCCGTCCCCTTCAGCTGCCGTGGTGCGGGCGCTGAGGACCCCTAGCACTCGTGGTAAAGTCTGTCTACTCAACTCAAGTGCACGGCGGCCGCTTTCTTTGAGGAACCCTCATAATCGTTTTACAACATGGACCCTCCTCCTGACGGTCCTCTCTACAAGGTTGCAACATTTTAACATCACCGTCTTGCACCTAATGAAACAGAACAACTAGAAGTTGGAACTTTGGCAACTGAGACTCCACGCGGAGTAGACATGCAACTGTCATTTTCAGAAAATCGGGGTTGCTATTGGTCGCCAACGTCAGTGTTCCATTTCTGAAGTGTGGAGATAGATTTATGACGGTCGTTAGTGGGCGGAAAAGACAGGTCCTTTGAGGTCCCTTTGAGTGGGAACTGCACACACGTTAAAAAAACAGACTTTAGCTCTGACGTTACTAGAGGAACCTCGGGCCGAATATTCGAGCCCCTCCCTGAATGGGAAGTGTTCAGATTGGGTTGGTCTCGAGGGGGCAGTGGTTCCCGAATCCCGTGGGTATCGGGTACGTCTCCGGAGGGGGTTGAGAGAAGCCATCAATATTCCCGGGTACTAGCCTGCAGTGCTAGTAGAAGGTGTGCTAGATCGCCAGGCGGCCCCACCGAGGTCATATCGGTAGCCATCACCTATGGTGTTGGCGCGCGTAAGTGACGTATCCACTTCCATCCCGTCTTGTGTCCTTGGACCAGATGGGGGGGGGGTCTTGTTACTTGTTCGTAACCAAGGTCTTGTCCTATAGAAAGCGCCATGGAGGACGCCGGGTGCTCTTTTGGACAGCTCGGATACTCCCTGGTTGAAAGAGGTCCGGGTCTTGGTCCTACGTGAGGAACAATATGCGGCTTTGAAATTCTGTTTTCGTCTGAACAAATCTTCAGTTGAGGCCTATACAATGTTACAGGAGGCCTATGGAGAGTCTGCTCTGCCCTACCGCACAGCTCCAATTGGTATAAAAAGTTTAAAGGGAGAAGACAATTAATTTCAAAGGATGGTAGATCCATGCTACAGTTACTTCTCTTACGGAAGAAAACATGAACATTGCTGCTGCCATTGTGAGAGAGGATCAAAGAATTTCCTTAAGATCACTTTCTGAAGTACTGGACATTTCATTGGGTGCCACCCACACGTTGGTGACAGAAACATTACACATGGGACGTGTCTGTGTGCGATTTTTTTTTTTTTTTAATTTACGTCCTCCAACGTTAAGTCATATCGGACGGTGAATGAATTGGGTGAAATGATGCTCAACTGAGTCCAATGCCCATGGAGCTTAGCGTTACCCGACATTCGCCTTGAAGGATTAGGAAAAAAACCGGAAAAACCTTATCCAGTTAACTCATCCTGACCGAGATTCGAACTCGGGACCTCTTGAACGTGAGGTAGACATGCTACGATCTACGCTACCAAGGTGGGCTTTCGTGTGCGATGGGTTTCAAGACAGTTGATTCCCGAACAAAAGGACATTCGCCTGCAGGTCTGCATGCAGTTAAAGTTGATGTTAGAGGAAGATCCGGAGTTTCTTTCAAACGTAATCACTGCTGATGAAACTTGGCTACATCATTTTGATCCTGAGGGCAAACAGCAAAGCTCAGTGTGGAAATTACCTTCTTCACGAACCCCCAAAACAGCAAAAGTGAGTTTTGGTCATCTCATTCTTTGATATTCATGAAATGGTTTATCAGCGAGTTGTACCTGCACACACATCAGTAACTGGACAATACTACAGGAATGTCCTGAAAACATTGCAAGTCCATATCAGGCGCAAAAGACCACATTTCCGTGAAGCAGGCTAAATGCTGCTCCAAGATAATGCGCGGCCGCTTATTGCCAATCTTGTTGCTGAATATATTGCAAAAATCAAAGTAAAGTGTATCCCTCACCCTCCCTACAGTCCGGATTTTGCACCATGTTACTTTTTTCTGTTCCCTAACTTGAAGAAACTCCTTCGTGGGAGGCATTATCCATCATCAGAAGCAGTAGTGAAGGCTGCGGAGGCGATTTTGAAAGATCTCTCAAAATGTTTTCCAGCATGTCTTTGAAGACTGGCAGAAACTTTGGGACAACTGCATCGCATTCAGGGGAGACTATTTTGAGAAGGACCATCAAAATTATGAGGATGAGGAGAGGTACGTTGCCCAAAAATATTGTGATAATTCCTTATTGAACAGCCGTCGTATTAAATTTGGTATTTCGCTGATTGTTCCTCTTTAAGTTTGGCTGTTTAAGAGCACGTCGAACTGATAGACTTTTGTATAATATGCACTTTCTGGCTTCAGGAACCATCTATTTTTATTGAAATCCTACAACAGAATGTATGGAGAGAATGCAATATAATTGTACGTGTTAAAGATATTGCCTGTCCTTTCATGTTTAGTTTGTTGTGTCTTATTTTCGCTGTCCTTAATTAAGAAGATGGTGTTTGATGCAGACCACGTTCAGCCTCATGACGATGTTTTTAACTTGAACTTGGAAAAGCCTTTGTAACGCAGTAATGTTACTGCATACATTTGCATGTACTCTCAGGGAAGAAAAGAGGCCAGAACTTTCATCTGGACCCTGATAAGCAAGTCAGGGATTAAAATGAAATTGTGGCTCCCACTTCCTTGCTCACATTACATAGGTAGTCAGAAAAGTTTTATGTAATAGGTTTCTGTCTCATAAAGGCATTTTAGGTATATCACAACGGCTGTTCAATAAAGAAATATCATAAATTTTTACGGTCATAATTTTTCGCACTAAAATTCAATCTTATTATATTCTGTAAGCTCAATGTGAAACAAACACGCCGTAGTAGTTTCATTGTTGGTACTCCTGGTTCCCGCCTGTGAGAACCCCGCAAGTATAGACATATAAATAATGAGTAGTTGGCATGGTTAATTTAAGATGACTCACTCAGACTAGGCAAGACTACAAGAGTTGCTGACTTAAACCAACATTAATGAAGTTGAAATTCATGATCTACAATCCCTTACTACCAGTTGCATTGACCAGAATGCTTTCACATTTAATGGAAGATTATATACTCAAATGGTTTAGCTATGGGTAATCCATTATCTCCATTTTTAATTGACTTACTTGGAAATTAAAGTAACGTCTACTCACTCATATTTAAAGAATGGTATAGATATGTTGATGATATTTTCGCCACCCTACCCAAGGATAAAACAGATGAAGCTTTGGAAATCTTAACAGTCAAGATGAATCTATAAATTTCACTATGGAAATAGAAGAAAATGAAATACTACCATTTTTGGACTTAAAATTTTTCAAATGCCATAATAAATTGAGGTTTGGTATTCATAGAGAAGACACACATGTGGATAATTATATTAAAGCGAAAAACTACAACCCATTTTCACATCAATTAGCAGTGTTTCGTTGCTGAATATCAACTAGAATACCAACACATTGGTATTGGTATGGTTTTAAGAAATCAACCACACTTAAAATCATTAATGAACACATATATAAAAACCATATCAAATCAATTACTACCTTGAAGAAATCAGAATTTACAACTATTTATAAGAAGTTTACCTATCATCCTTGGACCTTCAATAAATTTAAAAGAATATTCCAAAACTGTAATATAAAACTAGCTCCAAAAATAACTTCAGTCTTAAGAATTTACTTAAGAAACCCTTGAGCAACACCACTGAAAAATTGAAATTATCTGGAGTATACAAAATAACATGTAACAACTGTGATTCATATTATATTGGAAGAACTAAGAGAAGTCTAAAAACTCGTCAAACAGAACACCTGAGAAACATTAAACTTAAACAAATACAAAAATCTGCAGTTGCTAATCACTTCTAGAAATGCAACCATGAAATCTGTCAAAATATACAATTATTAAAACATGTACAAGCTGTTAATGAACTGGATATTTGGGAGAAGATTTATATTCTAAACAGTGAAAAAGATAATATTTTGAATTTCGATATACCAAGAACACCTTCAACAGACAACTAGTAATCAAAAATATATTGTTCCAGAAAATGAGGTAGAAGATGAATTATATTTGCCATTAAACTCCATCAGTTCAACTTCTCCACATCCACAGATGAAGCAACTCCAACCAGTTACCACAGGTGACAATCAATCATCAGTGTCCAGCTCCAATGTTCCGGTCCCAGGTGTTGGTATTGAAAATCAGGAAATCCTCAAGGAGGATGAGCCTTAGGTTTCTTGGAAAGTCGAGTTTGTGTCCTTCGACAGTAGTTGGTGCAGCTCCCACTGTAGATGGTCAAAAGTAAGACCGAAAAGTGCTTATGGAAGGAAAGGTGAACATCTGCCTAGTCTGAGTGAGTAATCTTAAATTAAGCATGCCAGCTACTCATTATTTATATACAAATACATCTCACTTTTAATAACTTGACAAGTCTTATTTAAAAGTTTAGACATGTTCAGTATCACCTACCGCTGCAATGGAGGTAACATGCAGTTAAGGTTGATGTTAGAGGAAGATCCGTTATAAACAGTAAATAAATGTAAATAAGTAACAGTAAATAAATAACATTAAATTTTATAGACAATATAACTCTCTTTAAGGCACTCAGTTTATGTTAAATACATTTTCGTTGTGGAATGAAACATTTCTGAACATAATGCTTTTATTCCTGAACATTTTCAAGCATTTATACTTGTATTAATGACTTTTTACCTCTTGCTCATCATAAAAAACGAAAATTTATTTAAAATAAGAATTTTGCAAAGATTCGACAGTATAAAAGCTCCATTTTTAACTACCTTTCTTTGAGAGAATAATGTTCAAAGCATTTGACATTCTCAAAATGCTTTCAATGCCTTAATCATAAGAAATGTAGCGTATATCTTAAACTTTTAGATAATAACTTAACTTCTTTTCATTGTGGAAGACCTTTGCATAACGGGTAAACACTATAAGAAATAGACAAAATCTTACTACATAGAATGATAGGTATTAATAAGTCAAACAATTGCTCTTAAATACAATTTTTGTGTAATTATGTGTGTATGAGATATTCCTTGTTATTCTTTTGCATTATATGAGGGACACCATTTATATTTTGAGCCTTGACAACCCTCAATGCTTCACCACACGTAAGAAAACAAAATAAATGACTGCGGTACAGCTCAAGTGTCAACTGTCGCAATAAGCATCACACAACTACAACACAACTCTGCTCTAACACCTTGCGGGCCTTTTGCACCTCCCGTCATTGTTTATAGAAAGCTGCAGACCATTCCATAAAGATCGTGACGGCAACAGAAAGGCGACAAATTTGAGAACCTATCTCTCTCTCTCTTAGCAAGCGACGAACTCTCCTGTCCGCGCGCCAGTCTCTCTTTCTATCCTGCCCACGCGCTCAGCTCTCATTTGTCACGGCTCCAACAATGTCATCGGTGACAGTAATTACATGCCTCGAATTTTATGCTCCTACATTTAATTCCACATTTTATTAGGTTGGCTGTTTAAGAGTTCTAAGTTCGGAGAGTGTTTTGATGTTGCATAGTAGGGAATTCGTAAGTGTTTGGCCTCCATATCGGGGGAAGTCTACCTCTCCGGGAGATGTATAAGCCTGAAAGCAGAGGAGGGAAGCTCATTGTACGAGATGGTATCGAGGATTGTTAGTTTCTACTGTTCAGGGATCCTACCATCTCCTGGTGGCATGCCTTAGCGGCCTCTCAGCTCACTACTTATTGCCAGGGGACATCCTTGGCACAAAAACTGTGATTTCTTAGTTCTTATTGCAAAACCTTACATAGATTAGGTACTAAACTCAGAAATTAATACCACAGCAGGTGAATTAATATAACTGATGTGAAGCAATTATTAAAAAGATACTGATATGACTGCATAAGAGGATGTGTTGGAAAGTTTTAATTATCGCGCTTTAAAAATGTCATAGAGTTCTTGAGTTGATATGTGCTTGTTAGCTCTTTTCTATGTAGTCAATGTCCGAGCGTTTCTTGACCTTCCGAATACCTTGATTGTAGAAGTCTGCCGAATTCGCTTTAAACCACTCTTCCACTTAATGACGTCATTTGTGTTGTCAAATCTGCGACCACACAACGGATTCATTTCCGGGAACAAGAAAAAGTCACTTGGTGCAAGATCGGGCCAATAAGGCGGATGCTGTAAGATCTCAAAACCACATTCACTTGTTTTGTCAACTACAACTTGAGATGAATGAGCTGGTACATTGTCAGACAGAAGACGAACAACTTTGGAGAGCATACCGCGTCGTTTGTTAATCAGAACTGCTCGTAACTTGTCCAGAAGATTGCACTAATATCCGCCAGTGATGGTTTGACCCTTGGTAAGATAATCTGTAAGAATGACTCCACGACAGTATCAGAAAACTGAAAGCATGACCTTCCCAGCTGACTTTTGCACCTTTGCCTTTTTGGGAGGGGGAATTGGCATGTTTCCATTCCATGTTCATGGTATTTCTCTCGGATTCATACTGATAAATCCAGGATTCATCCATGCTTACCAGACGATTAAAAATATCATCTTCATCCTGTTCCAACAGCATCAACGTCTGTCTTGAAATGTCACGCCGGGTTTGCTTTAGGAAAGGAGTTAACAAACGTGGAATCCACCGTGTAGACACCTTAGACATGTGCAGTTCGTCCACACACTACCATAACTAAGATGTGTCTCATTCATGATCATTTGGATCGTTGCTCGTTTGTCTTCCAGTATTAAACACTCCACTTTCTTCACTGTGACAGCTGACGGTCTACCAGCTCTTGGCTCATCTGTCAGGGACATGTGACCAGTTTGATAATTCCTTTTCCACCTCACAATAGTGTCATACGATGGTCAATCATTTCCATAAACAGTCGTCCTGTCATCGTGGATTTCCAGGGCAGCTTTGCCCTTCAAATGCAGGAACTTGATCACACTACGAGCCTCAATTTTCTCTATTTTACACTCCAGTAACTTCTGGCAGTCAATGTAAAAAACAAAAGGAAACAAAATTCTGTCTCGAGTGATCAATGATGGCACTAAAAATCTACCGGGTGATAATTAAAACCTTAAGACACACCTCGTATAATCAGAATGTCACATAAAAATGTAATAAAAGAAGATATGATCCTGTAACAGTTTTTCTAAGAGAACACGACGTGAACTGTTTCCTTTCAAAACCACAGCTGTAATAGCAAGAAAGAAGCCGCACTGCAGTGTTGTCAGCCCTGCATAAATTTGTTCCTTTTACAACTACCTTACAGCACCTTGTGGTGCAACTTACTCGACAATTTAAATCGAGTGACAAACTGCAAGACAGTGTTTTGTCTGGAGACTGGCATGAACTCTATATCATCTCTACTTCTTGATTGTTACACACATGCCTTTAGGTTAGCTAAAGAAGCTATTGCAAAAGTTCATACAGGTATTTCTCTGCAAACATACCTTTGGAGGCGTCCCGAACACCCCTCAAAAAGAGTTTATTAAAAATGGTGTCTGTGTGTTTGTGAACAGCATAACTCCAAAATGAAGTCGATACCTAACCTCAGCATTTTGGAAGCTTACTAATTGAAGATTAAAAAACATATTTCCATCAGACACTACCCTCCCAATATTATATATATTTCGGAAATTTTGCACTTTCTGAATATGTCTATGAAGATTCTAATTAAAATTCCCCATGTTTAAGATATTTACATGGCAAATGAAAATTATGTCTTGAATTTTCTTTGATGCCTTCTTAACTACTCTTCATTCTGAATGACTTTTGTATAGCTCGTTAACCGTAAGAGATAATACGGCACAAAAATATAAATATCGTTACGGCATAAAAGTTACATTAAGTGAGGTTATAATTTCATTTATCGACATTTTCCCACATATTCCCTGTTATTTGTCTAAACTTTACAATACTTACACTGTTCTCAAATTGAGGAACATCTCCCCTTTCTTTTTGCCCCATTGACGTATGAAGAGAACGGAATTACGAAGCCGTCACTTAGACCACCAGTTTTAAAACATTTGACGATCACTTAAACTCTACTGTATTCCCTCTTAACTACAATAAGACGATGTTAGTCTTGAAGCAGATAGAGAAATAAGTGTTTGTACAACAGTAGAAAGAGTCATGTATATAAAACATTTGACTATCACTTAAAGTCTACTGTATTCCCTTGTAACTACAATAAGATAATGTTTATCTTGAAGTAGATAGAGCAATAAGTGTTTGTACAAGAGTAGAGAAAGTCCTGTATATACAAAATTTGATTATCACTTAAAGTCTACTGTATTCCCTTGCAACTACAATAAGATAATGTTTATTTTGAAGTAGATAGAGCAATAAGTGTTTGTACAAGAGTAGAGAAAGTCCTGTATATACAAAATTTGATTATCACTTAAAGTCTACTGTATTCCCTTGCAACTACAATAAGATAATGTTTATTTTGAAGTAGATAGAGCAATAAGTGTTTGTACAAGAGTAGAGAAAGTCATGTATATAAAACATTTGACTATCACTTAAAGTCTACTGTATTCCCTTGTAACTACAATAAGATAATGTTTATCTTGAAGTAGATAGAGCAATAAGTGTTTGTACAAGAGTAGAGAAAGTCCTGTATATACAAAATTTGATTATCACTTAAAGTCTACTGTATTCCCTTGTAACTACAATAAGATAATGTTTATCTTGAAGTAGATAGAGCAATAAGTGTTTGTACAAGAGTAGAGAAAGTCCTGTATATACAAAATTTGACTATCACTTAAAGTCTACTGTATTCCCTTGTAACTACAATAAGATAATGTTTATCTTGAAGTAGATAGAGCAATAAGTGTTTGTACAAGAGTAGAGAAAGTCCTGTATATACAAAATTTGATTATCACTTAAAGTCTACTGTATTCCCTTGCAACTACAATAAGATAATGTTTATTTTGAAGTAGATAGAGCAATAAGTGTTTGTACAAGAGTAGAGAAAGACATGTATATACAACATTTGACTATCACTTAAAGTGTACTGTATTCCCTTGTAACTACAATAAGATAATGTTTATCTTGCAGTAGATAGAGCAATAAGTGTTTGTACAAGAGTAGAGAAAGTCATGTATATAAAACATTTGACTATCACTTAAACTCTACTATGTTCCCTTGTAAATACAATAAGATAATGTTTATCTTGAAGTAGATAGAGCAATAAGTGTTTGTACAAGAGTAGAGAAAGTCATGTATATAAAACTTTTGACTATCACTTAAAGTCTACTGTATTCCCTTGTAACTACAATAAGATAATGTTTATCTTGAAGTAGATAGAGCAATAAGTGTTTGTACAAGAGTAGAGAAATCATGTATATAAAACATTTGACCATCACTTAAAGTCTACTGTATTCCCTTTTAACTACAATAAGATAATATTTATCTTGAAGTAGATAGAGCAATAAGTGTTTATACAAGAGTAGAGACTGTAATGTATATAAAACATTTGAGTATCACTTAAAGTCTACTGTATTCCCTTGTAACTACAATAAGATGATGTTTATCTTGAAGTAGATAGAGCAATAAGTGTTTGTACAAGAGTAGAGAAAGTCATGTACATAAAACATTTGACTATCGCTTAAAGTCTACTGTATTCCCTTGTAACTACAATACGATAAAGTTTATCTTGAAGTAGATAGAGCAATACGTGTTTATACAAGAGTAGAGTAGGTAATGTATATAAAACATTTGACTATCAGTTAAAGTCTACTGTATTCCCATGTAACTACAATAAGATAATGATTATCTTGAAGTAGATAGAGCAATAAGTGTTTGTACAAGAGTAGAAAGGGTCATGAATATAAAACATTTGACTATCACCGAAAGTCTACTGTATTCCCTTTTAACTACAATAAGATAATATTTATCTTGAAGTAGATAGAGCAATAGTGTTTGTACAAGAGTAGAGAAAGTCATGTACATAAAACATTTGACTATCGCTTAAAGTCTACTGTATTCCCTTGTAACTACAATAAGATAATATTTATCTTGAAGTAGATAGAGCAATAAGTGTTTATACAAGAGTAGAGACTGTAATGTATATAAAACATTTGAGTATCACTTAAAGTCTACTGTATTCCCTTGTAACTACAATAAGATGATGTTTATCTTGAAGTAGATAGAGCAATAAGTGTTTGTACAAGAGTAGAGAAAGTCATGTACATAAAACATTTGACTATCGCTTAAAGTCTACTGTATTCCCTTGTAACTACAATACGATAAAGTTTATCTTGAAGTAGATAGAGCAATACGTGTTTGTACAAGAGTAGAGTAGGTAATGTATATAAAACATTTGACTATCAGTTAAAGTCTACTGTATTCCCATGTAACTACAATAAGATAATGATTATCTTGAAGTAGATAGAGCAATAAGTGTTTGTACAAGAGTAGAGAAGGTAATGTATATAAAACATTTGACTATCACTTAAAGTCTACTGTATTCCCTTGTAACTACAATAAGATAATGTTTATCTTGAAGTAGATAGAGCAATAAGTGTTTATGCAAGAGTAGAGAAGGTAATGTATATAAAACATTTGACTATCACTTAAAGTCTACTGTATTCTCTTGTAACTACTATAAGATAATGTTTATCTTGAAGTAGATAGAGCAATAACTGTTTGTACAAGAGTAGAGAAAGTCATGTATATAAAACATTTGACTATCACTTAAAGTCTGCTGTATTCCCTTGTAACTACAATAAGATAATGTTTATCTTGAAGTAGATAGAGCAATAAGTCTTTGTACAAGAGTAGAGAAAGTCATGTATATAAAACGTTTGACTATTACTTAAAGTCTACTGTATTCCCTTGTAACTACAATAAGATAAGGTTTATCTTGAAGTAGATAGAGCAATAAGTGTTTGTACAAGAGTAGAGAAAGTCATATATATAAAACATTTGACTATCAGTTAAAGTCTACTATATTATTTTTTAACTACAATAAGTTAATGTTTATCTTGACGTAGATAGAGCAATGAGTGTTTATACAAGAGTAGAGAAAGTCATATATATAAAACATTTGACTATCAGTTAAAGCCTACTATATTATTTTGTAACTACAATAAGTTAATGTTTATCTTGAAGTAGATAGAGCAATAAGTGTTTATACAAAAGTAGAGAAAGTCATATATATAAAACATTTGGCTATCAGTTAAAGTCTATTATATTATTTTGTAACTACAATAAGTTAATGTTTATCTTGAAGTAGATAGAGCAATAAGTGTTTATACAAGAGTAGAGAAAGTCATATATATAAAACATTTGACTATCAGTTAAAGCCTACTATATTATTTTGTAACTACAATAAGTTAATGTTTATCTTGAAGTAGATAGAGTAATAAGTGTTTATACAAAAGTAGAGAAAGTCATATATATAAAACATTTGACTATCAGTTAAAGCCTACTATATTATTTTGTAACTACAATAAGTTAATGTTTATCTTGAAGTAGATAGAGCAATAAGTGTTTATACAGGAGTAGAGAAAGTCATATATATAAAACATTTGACTATCAGTTAAAGCCTACTATATTATTTTGTAACTACAATAAGTTAATGTTTATCTTGAAGTAGATAGAGCAATAAGTGTTTATACAAAAGTAGAGAAAGTCATATATATAAAACATTTGACTATCAGTTAAAGCCTACTATATTATTTTGTAACTACAATAAGTTAATGTTTATCTTGAAGTAGATAGAGCAATAAGTGTTTATACAAGAGTAGAGAAAGTCATATATATAAAACATTTGACTATCAGTTAAAGTCTACTATATTATTTTGTAACTACAATAAGTTATTGTTTATCTTGAAGTAGATAGAGCAATAAGTGTTTATACAAGAGTAGAGAAAGTCATATATATAAAACATTTGACTATCAGTTAAAGTCTACTATATTATTTTGTAACTACAATAAGATAATATTTATCTTGAAGTAGATAGAGCAATAGTTAGTAGATATTTCTGGTAGTAGTAAATCAAGAGGTATTTTATCGACGAGAGGAAGGTTTGTTAATTTCCGCGAGTGTATAAATAAGTCTTGTACCATACAATGTTTTATCCAACACTTACCCTAATCATTTACAAGACTTACTCTTTTTCACTTAAACTATAATAAAATAGTAAATTTTTTTAAATGTTATGTTCTGGAATACAGAGCTATTTAGATCAAGGCCGGCTGCTAATATGAGACAATCGATGTTGTCTAGTCGTTTCTAGGTTAATTTGATTTTCATTTCAGAAAGCTACACTGACGAATGTATTGTCAGTAGAATGTGAACATATAGGAAAATATTTGTTAATTACTGAATGAATACAAGTTGTAGCTGTACATTTCATTACTGAATGTTAAAACTGCAATAAATTTTATACTTGAAATGTAGGTCTAGTGATTGTATTTTATTGATACAGTAGTTAAGGAGATATTTTATGCACTTTTAATATTTATAGTGTGAGTTTGGTAGGTTAATTTATATTATTAAAGAAGGAGGACTGATCAATAAATAATGATCATAATTTTTTACGGTCATAATTTTTCACACTAAAATTCAGTTTTATTATATTATATTAGCTTAATGTAAGACAAATTCGCCGTAGTAGTTTCATTGTTAGTACTCCTCATTCCCGCCTGTGAGAACCAGGCAAGTTCAGACATGTTCAGTATCGCCTACCACTACAATGGAGGTAACACGCGAGGAACAATATGCGGCTTTGAAATTCTGCTTTCGTCTTAACAAATCTTCAGTTGAGGCCTATAAAATGTTACAGGATCTCTATGGAGAGTCCATTCTTCCCTACAGCCCAGCTCGAAGGTGGTTTAAAATGTTTAAAGAGGAGAGACAATCAATTTCAAAGGAAGGTGGACCCGGCGCTCCAGTTACTGCTCTTACGGAAGGAAACATCAACACTGCTGCTGCCATTGTGAGAGAGGATTGATGAATTACCTTAAGATCACTTTCTGAAATACTGAACATTTCATTGGGTACCACCCATACGTTGGTGACAGAAACATTACACATAAGACGTGTTTGTGCGTGATGGGTTCTAAGACTGCTGATTTCCGAACAAAAGAACATTCGCATGTAGGTCTGCTAGCAGTTAAAGTTGATGTTAGAGGAAGATCCGGGGTTTCTTTCAAACGCTATGCCTGCTAATGAAACGGGTAGCTCTAAGTTTCCTGGACCCTGGACACATTTGAACATCATCTCATCCACTTGGTTCACCGTGCGATATGACCTAACGTCGGAGGACGTAAAATTAGGAAAACAAATCACTGCTGATGAAACTTGGCTACATCATTTTGATCCTGAGAGCAAACACCAAAGCTCAGTGTCGAAACCTGCTTCATCCCCAACTCCCAAAAAAGCAAATGTGGTTGCTTCTGCTGGGAAAGTTATGATCATCTCATTGTTGGTAATCATGGAATGGTTTATCAGCATGTTGTACCTGCACACACATCAGTAACTGGACAATACTAAAGGGATGTCCTGAAAACATTCCAAGTCCATATCAGACGCAAAAGACCACATTTTTGTTAAGCAGGCTGCATGCTGCACTACGATAATACACGGCCGCATATTGCCAAAGTTGTTGCTGAATTCTTGCAAAATCAAAGTGAATTGCTTCCCTCCTCCTCTCTATAGTCCGGATTTAACCCCTTGTGACTTTTTTCTATTCCGTAACTTGAAGAAACGCCTTCCAGGGAGGCATTATCCATCATCAGAAGCAGTGGTGAAGGCTGCGGAGGCGATTTTAAAGGATCTCTCAAAAATGGTTTCCAGCATGTCTTTGAAGACTGACAGAAACGCTGGGAGAAGTGCATCGAATTCAGGGGAGACTATTTTGAGAAAAGCCATCAAAATTATGAGGATCAGTAAAGGTACGTTGACAAAATAACAGCACTCGTACAAGTTTATAAAAATTGCTGCTGAAGCACCTATTGAGGTTACTCTCAATTTTTAAGGCATGGATATGAACTTTTTGTGAATTTGATAAACTATGCAGGATATAAAAGTTAATATTTTCCGTCCTCTATTTAGATTTTAATATAAGTTCTGCATTTTATGGGAGTTTTTCTGTTAAGACTTTTAAGAATGCACTACAGCTTATTTTAACCCAAAATCTGAGATTGTTTCAGTTTGGAATCCTTGAACCTCGGAGTAAATACACGATGATTTTGTACGTTCTGTAAACTACTATCCTCTGGTTCAAAGGATCATTAACCTAGTAAACACTTAGTTGAGATTATATATTCGATAGTTCAGATGATGTTGGTAGTAAAGTACAAACATGGACACGACTGTACCCCGGCAGCTGCGCGGCGGTAAACCTGATAAAGGGACGCAGTTACGTACGGAAATTCAAATGAGACCGTCTGTCTATTACGGCGAACCAGAAGGCTTTAAGCTCTCTACCTCCTTTTATCCGCAAATATAATTCTTTCACTTTGAAAGGCCGTTACTTCAGCTTGGCGGCGGACTTTAAAGCTTAAACTTTCAGGAAAATAGGTTCAGGAAGTGGGAAAGTTGTGTAGCATGTGGCTACCTATGAAACATTGCATCGTATATACTGAAGTGTATTTTGTATAGAAAGTATCACCTCAACCTTAAAAATGTGTTACATTCTCCTGAAATTCCCAAGACTGCAACAACGTCTACATAATCCATGGCTACAATGTGCAGGTGGCACCGTATCTGCCTTACCTTCAAGATGGGCCGAGTTCTAATCCCGGTCAGGGTGATAAGATTTATTTTAAGTGTTTCTCTTATCCTGAAAGATGAATGTCTGATAACTCTAAGCTCTATGTACCCTGTACTTATTTGTACATCATTTCATTCATCGTCCGATATAACTTAACGTTGGAGGTCTTCTCATATCCTGAAAGATGAATGTCCGGTAATTCTAAGCTCTATGTACCCTGTACTCATTTGAACATCATTTCATTCATCGTCCGATATCACTTAACGTTGGAGGTTTTCTCTTATCCTGAAAGATGAATGTCTGGTAACTCTAAGCTCTATGCACCCTGTACTTATTTTAACATCATTTCATTCATCGTCCGATATGACTTAACGTTCGAGCTTTTCACTTATCCTGAAAGATGAATATCTGGTAACTCCAAGCTCTATGTACCCTGTACTCATTTGAACATCATTTCATTCATCATCCGATATGACTTAACGTTCGAGCTTTTCACTTATCCTGAAAGATGAATATCTGGTAACTCTAAGCTCTATGTACCCTGTACTCATTTGAACATCATTTCATTCATCGTTCGATATGACTTAACTTTGGAGGTTTTCCCTTATTCTCACAGATGATTGTTTGGTAACTCTAAGCTCTATTACCTTGTACTCATTTGAACATCATTTCATTCATCGTCCGATATGACTTAACGTTGGAGTTTTCTCTTATCCTGAAAGATGAATGCCTGATAACTCTAAGCTCTATGTACCCTGTACTCATTTGAACATCATTTCATTCATCGTCCGATATGACTTAACGTTGGAGGTTTTCTCTTATCCAGAAAGGTGAATGTCTGCTAACCCTAAGCTCTATGTACCCTGTACTCATTTGAACATCATTTCATTCATCGTCCTATATGACTTAACGTTGGAGGTTTTCTCTTATTCTGAAAGAAGAATGTCTAGTAACTCTAAGCTCTATGTACCCTGGACTCATTTGAACATCATTTCATTCATCGTCCTATATGACTTAACGTTGGAGGTTTTCTCTTATTCTGAAAGAAGAATGTCTAGTAACTCTAAGCTCTATGTACCCTGGACTCATTTGAACATCATTTCATTCATCGTCCTATATGACTTAACGTTGGAGGTTTTCTCTTATTCTGAAAGAAGAATGTCTAGTAACTCTAAGCTCTATGTACCCTGTACTCATTTGAACATCATTTCATTCATCGTCCTATATGACTTAACGTTGGAGGTTTTCTCTTATACTGAAAGATGAATGTCTGGTAACTCTAAGCTCTATGTACCCTGTACTTATTTGAACATCATTTCATTCATCGTCCGATATGACTTGACGTTGGAGGTTTTCTCTTATCCTGAAAGATGAATGTCTGGTAACACTAAGCTCTATGAACCCTGTATTCATTTGTACAGCATTGCATTCATCGTCTGATATGACAACGTTGGAGCTTTACTCTTATCCTGAAAGATGAATGTCTGGTAACTCTAAGCTCTATGTACTCTGTACTTATTTGAACATCATTTCATTCATAGTCCGATATGACTTGACGGAGGTTTTCTCTTATCCTGAAAGATGAATGTCTGGTAACTCTAAGCTCTATGTACCCTGTATTCATTTTTATATCATTTCATTCTTCGTCCGACATGACTTAACGTTGGAGGACATTATAAAAAAGTGAAAACAGAAACTTCGCTACAGAATTGCTGGGTGAAACACAAGTACGTTCCATGTTTGCTATAAACGAAAGGTGATGTCGAATTAAACGCGCGAATGCCAGCGCTTAGTTGTAAAGTTTTGAGCGGGATGGTTGAAAGCGATCTAATAAAGAGGTCGTGCAGTGTCAAGGATTTCGAAAGAAGCGAAATATTTTGATCCACGCTGAATGCTAAGTAACTGGCGCGCAATTCGCTGCAATGCAGAGGCATTATGACGTGCGCAGAAATGCCAATGCATTAATGTTGTATTCTTCGCATCTGCAGGCCGTGACAGGCCATTAATGTAGGCACCATGGCAAGTTAATCCAACTTCATGGAACGTTGCCCTGCATAATATTAATAACTTTGGTTTTCACCTCGTACTCTTCGTTTTGGAATAATTTCAGAATCCAGCAGGAAAATGGTCCTAGCTGTTAGTTTATTATTGTTGTCCATTCAGAAGGAAAATGGAGAAAATTGGTGATCAAGCGCACAAACTAGATTGTATTTGGCAAGTTAAAATGCTTAAGATAATTTGAAATTACTTAACGGGTATGCATACGATATTTTTAGACAGACATACGTTTTAAAATAACTATAAAAAGTGCTCTGCTGCTACACAAACCTTACCTTTCAGGATAAAGGGAAACTTCCAACGTTAAGTCATGTCGGAGGATGAATGAAATGATGTACAAATGAGTACAGGGTACATAGAGCTTAGAGTTACCAGACATTCATCTTTCAGGATAAGAGAAAACCTCCAACATTAAGTCATATCGGACGATGAATGAAATGATTTACAAATGAGTACAGGGTACATAGAGCTTAGAGTTACCAGACATTCATCTTTCAGGATAAGAGAAAACCTCCAACGTTAAGTCATATCGGACGATGAATGAAATGATGTTCAAATGAGTACAGGGTACATAGAGCTTAGAGTTAGCAGACATTCATCTTTCAGGATAAGAGAAAACCTCCAACGTTAAGTCATATCTTACGATGAACGAAATGATGTTCAAATGAGTACAGGGTGCATAGAGCTTAGAGTTACCAGACATTCATCCATCAGGATAAGAGAAAACCTAAATAGATAAGTCATATCGGACGATGAATGAAAGGATGTTCAAATGAGTACAAGGTACATAGAGCTTTGAATTATCAGACATTCGTCTTACAGGATAAGAGGAAACCTCCAAATTTAAATCAAGTGGGACGATGACTGAAATGATGTAGGAATGAGTAGAGGGTACATAGAGTTTTGAATTACCCGAGATTAGTCTTTCAGGATAAGGAAAGCCCGGGCGGAGAGGCTTATCTCTATACGCGGGATTCGAAGTTGGGGCTTTTTAAACGTGAAGCAGACGCACAACCAGCCGCGCTACAGTGGCTGGTAACAGCTACTAATTGATAAGTAAGATTATATAATGGATTGCCCTGAAACAGTGGAGAGTAGAAATGGGTTATGGGAGGAAAATTATGATAAAAAGAGTATTGTGACAGGAAAAGGGGGAAACAATAAAATGGGTTAGGGTTGACGAAGATGAAAGAAGTGGAGAAGATGTAAAAAGAAGCAGATGTGAATATAGGAGGGAGGGGACGACACTGCGAGATAGTAGGGACCAATTGATGGGAGTAAACCACGTGGTTAGTCAAAGACCAGGGAGCCAGGCAGCCGGGGGACCAACTGGGGAATGCGTGGCTAGAATACAACATAAATTTAGGTTAAGGTAAACAACAGAAATATTGTGAAGTATTATAAACTATGTCAAATGGAAATAAACTTACATTCATTGAAAGGTAACTAGCCCTTGTGAAGAAGATAGTTCTGAATTGGCCAGAAATGATGGTGACAGTTGCAGCGGAAATGGGGTCGTGGTATTTCCAGCTCAAAAATCCTTCCGTCAGTTCTAAATTCCGTACATATCCTCATGGACAGTTTCCAAGGGAAGGATGCATGTCGGCGGAATAAAAACACCCCTCCCCGTTCTCTATTACCGCGGCTACTCTGCTGCTGAAATACCTTTGCCTAGCTTTTTAGGAAAAGTATAGGAATCAAAAACCTACGGTCGTCTGTAAAATGAGGATTGAACCCGAGACTGACAAAGTTAACTGCACGTTTTATGCCATGGCGCCTTGATATCTGTTGTCCTTGCTTCACTGCCATATCACATCAATGCCTCATACAGCTAGCTCAGTGTGTAATGTCAGGCATGTGACAAGCTATGCTTCAATTGTCTCCAGAAGTCCATTCATGTTGGTATGTAGCGTGTTAGTAGAAGAGATATCACAGTATGTTTAACTGTAACCAACATAAACCAAAAAATACTGTTGAATGCCAAACTTGGTATGTGGAAATATTAAATGAGCAAAACACTTTTGTGAGAATAAAATATATAACTTGACACTACGTGACTTTAGTCCATTTTTACACATAGATTCTTAAAGTGATGCTTTAAGTGGCAGACCTCGTTATAATTTTGATATATTTTAGATATTTAACGAACCAGACACGCAAATATATTGTGACTTTGTGGGTTCGTGAAAAAGTCCAATTGCACAATTCAAAAAAGTCCTTTATTTCCACCGAATTATAGCCGGAACACTTGCTGATTACACAGAATTACGTAATGCACACAATTACAGTTCACCAGTTCGTCTGTCACAGGTCCACTGCACGCAAGTTACGTACAACTCCTCTGATGGACGTTGACAGTCTTCCGATCCGTTAACTCACTCGGCGCTCCTCACGGCTGCTCGCCAAGAACTGACTGACAAGAGCCAAGAGCAGGTGCAGGTCGCCCGGGTTCTCCCGGGCGGAGGGTTACACGCCACGGTACCTATCCGCAGTGCGGATTTACCCGTGCGGTATAATAGATGTATGTTTCTGCGCAAGCTTGCGTGTCGTTTAGTAAGACGCCGCAGTTGGCCTCTACTGATGCTTCTGGTGCCGGCATATTCCCCTTGGGGGAACAGTGCCCGTTCCACCTTGCTTTTTGCGGTCGCTAGCGATCCGACAAGCAGTGCTGGAACCAGTAGCGAGAGACCAGATGGAAATTGGGATGTTGAGGTTTAATAAGTCCAGGTCGTACGCGCGTCCCAGGGCACGACTGCAGGTGTTAACCTTCCAGCCGCGGCGAGGGCACGAAGTGACCTGGCGGTGATGGTAGGGCAGGAGGAGAGGCAGACTCTACCACCCAAGGGCGTCCTTGGGTAGCCGATAGCACCTGCGTCTCCTGAGGAGACGGTGGTCGCATTGACCAAGTGTATTCACCAGCTGGTTAGGGTGGCGAGTGATCTTGGCATACAGCAAGCGTGTTCGTTCACGCACGACGTCTTCGACGTATGGTATGCCAGACTGGATGTGCCACTGACTGACTCGCCAATTACAGACCTTATATAGGGAAGATCGCCGTTTCTGCAAATTTCGCGGCGCGCACAATTATCTCAAGGTTTCGAGACGTCTGGTGGGAGGGAAAAGAGACGGTACAGGGCTCCCGACCTTTCCCTAATCATCCCTTCAGTTAGTGACACGAGACAAATGGGTAGGCGTGAACTCAATGCTTCCCCTCAGGCCCTACTGCCGGCCGGTTCTATAGGGAGTTCCGACGTTCGGGTGACAATATATAGGTGAATAGGACAATGGAGACTAGGAGAAAGCAAAACCAAACAACATTATGAAGTCGTTTTGAACCTAGCCCTTGCAGCACCATATACCTACAGCTAACCATCTCGGCCAGCTGTCACGTATTCTTTGTCGTTCTTTGGGAAAGCATTCGTTTATCACCTTGCATAGTATTATATGCATGAAAAATCGTTTATGACAGCCTTTAACAACTTCTTGGTGCTCATTCAGGGCTTTAAGTATTAATGCGCGTATAACCGAATAGAAAGACAGTGCTGCAATAACGACTTTTGTGCTAAAATGGCCAAAGTTTTCACATTAGACTATAAACTGCGGGTTTCATAGATAAGAATAAATAGGGGCAGTTGACTCATATGGTAGAGTACCATATTATACAAGGTGTTCATTTTTATCTGTGATTTTACAGCGCAATATTTGAGGTCATCAATAGCATCGCTGATGGAGCGAGTTCATATACGATTCCCCCTAGCGGCTTGCGATCGTACTTGATCTGCTTACAACAGCTTTGAGGTCTCCCTCTACCGGCAGGTAATATCTTATTTGAGAGATGGGTCTGCCCGCTTAATATAAAGGTGCGTAGTTTCGCCTGTTGCCTAGATACGATAACTTTAAAAAAAAAAAAAAAAACAAAAAAAAAAACTATCTACTGCAATGCAATGCACTGCAAAGCTAATTATGCAGCCATAAATGTATACCATGAATAATATAAGAAATGTTTTTTTTTGTGTTATAGTAGACATATATGCATATTGTAAACCTGTCATATAAAATAGAAATATTTTAATTTGATCTCAATTATTTTCTATCACTCACAGTTTCCTCACAATGTATTTTCATTAAAAACCAGAAAATTAGCAGAACATGTTCTAGGAATGAAAAATAAATTAGTATTACAATATTTACAAAGCTTTTATCCAAGTCTGAACAAGAAAATATCTCTAGTACACAGTTTTATGTGTGCATTTTCTTATATTTCCTTTCTCTCTTCTCCTTAAACATTGTCTGTATTGCGATAAGGTATCCTTGAGGCCTTTCTGCCATAACATTATTTATTACTTCTAGGTTGGGAGCAGTCACTTTATAGCGTCCAGTGTCTCTCTTTTTGCGAGTAACTGATCCTATATCTTGGAAATGTTTGATACACTTATTGGTTTTATAAGACATAAGCATACCAACATTAATAGACATTTTAATTAAACGTGAGAATGACAAAAAGTTGATATCGTATACTGATAAAACATAAGACGTTTATGTTACAAACAAAAGTATGTCAGTTTGACGTTACCTGGACACTTTTGACAACAATACGCTCCGAGGTACTTGTCTGAATGCTGGACAGCTTTGTATAAACTCCTCTATGCAGCTGTTTAAATTATATCTCTATGTAGCACTAATTTTAAAGCCGGTACGAAAGTAGCATTCAACAATTAAGACGCGGTGCTCTGCCTTCATATTGTAACTTTGTGGGTTTGTGAAATTAAAAGTCGAATTGCACAAACTCAAAATGTCTTTTATTTCCATCGAATTACAGTTGGAACACTTGCCGATTACATAGAATTACTTAGCACACACGATTACAATTCACCAGTTCGTTTGTCACAGGTCCATTCCACGCTCACAATCACGTACAACTCCTGTGATACACGTACACCGTCTTCCAGTCCGTTTGCTCACTCGGCGCTCCTCACAGCTGCGAACTAACTCGCCAACTGCAGCCCCTTTTTATAGGAATATTGCTGTTTCTGGTAGTCTCGCGTTTCAGTGAATCACCCCAAAGGTTCTAGACGGCAGGGGGAGGGGAAGGAGACGGCCAGTGATGTTTTTCCAACCATCCCTTCGTTAGCGCTATAAGACAAATGGGTAGGCGTTCCCGAATGCCACACGGCCCTCACCCAGCCGCCAGTTGGTCGCGCCTTCCGATAATTGGGAGATAATATCCAGGGGAAGCTGATGGTATTAGTTATCAGAACAACCACACTCAGGGCGCTGTAATTTGCTTACTGTTGCACAAAAATTTTCGCTTCTTCTCCGTAGAGGGCACTATGATTTCAAGACATCGCCCAGAAGAATACTTATGTTCGGTACCACATTTGGTACAACTGGAGTTTCGCTTCAAAGACACGAAATCTCATAATTTTGCAGTGTGGTTGGTTGCTGGTACACTACATAGGCTGCTGAAAGTACTGCGAGGAGACACCGTGTTAGGAAAGCACTTACGTATATTTTTAAAGGAGCAGAGATGGACCTATATACGGAAGAAAACCTTGCGCTCTCTGGAGCTATACATTTATCACTTGGAACAAATGCAGATCTAAAAACCATTTAAGGAAATAGAACCCTTCATATTGTCTCACAGTACATGCCAATAAAACAAGAAAGTTTCTTACCCGGTACCCATTCCCGTCTTAAATAAATAAAAAAATATATACAAAATAAAAAAGTAAAAGATTAAAAGAAAAAAAAGAAAAAAAAATAAACAAAAAAGAAAAAATAATATAGAATAAAAAATAATAAAAATGTTAAAAAGTAAAAAATAAAAACAAATAAAAATAAAAAAAGAAAAGAGAAAAAAAGTGATTATATCTTGTCGAATATTAATATAGGAGGTGGCCCAACTTTCCCGAGTCGCAAGGAGATATCCCTGGATCTGCTCCGAGGACGAGAGACACTTCTCAGGCTTCAACTAGACTACTCAACCAGAGGGCAGTGTAACATAAGCGTACTTTGCTGTCAACTTGTCAAAAGCTTTCCTTTTAAGGGGCACAAGAAACACATATTTTCAGAAAACCAAATATCGGCAGCTATGAAGTAAACACAGGTACATCACAGTCTGGATAAGGACCTTCAAGTCACATTCAGCAAAACAAAGCAGTACGACTTAGCAAAATTTCGATAAAAAAAGACTCATCAGTCAACTATGACGTCATTCTTGCTGTAACGGAGGGCGGGGGAAAAACGAATAAAGATAAACACCGTGTATAGGTGTCATATCAAATAAGTGTACTGAACCCTCGTAGGTGAGAACCTAAATGTCTTCAATTCTGTTTACCTGACCAGATAGGAGATTTCTGTGACGATTTTGAAAATTATCACATCTTTTCCGTTAGGAATCCTTCCTTTTATCGCGGAGGTATGCAAAAGTGAGCGTTTTTGGTAGTATTATTGATAATAGCCTCCTTTTATATCAAAGACAAAGTAATTTTGTTCTATAGAAGAATACGAAGTTTCAAATTCGGTAACCGTACTGTGATTTAGATAGGTTTAAGTCGGTATAAGAGCATCGTGTCTTTTCCTTGTGTTTTGGGAGTCTTATGGGAGTGTTTTACTGCAATAGATTATAATCGGTAGTCCCTAGCGCATATAAACGTGCTCGGGTTATACAAACCTACTTGGCCATCCCTGCTATTAACACTTCAGCGATTCACCGCAAGTTACAGCCTATCTGTAGAATGAATGCAGTAGGCCAGTAGAGAAAACAAAGGCATAAACAGTATTACGTCACCATTCTCTGTACAGAAGTTAAGTCTCTAACAATGGACGAGCACGAATCAAGACGAAAGTTAGAAATTATTATTCAATGGGTTACAGTTTCGTAAAGAAGAGAAAGATAAAGGTCTAACTATTCCGGTGAATAATGCTACAGCAACGACAGTGAGCCAACTGTATACATAATAAAGAGAAAGAGTTCAACATTCAAGGTGTACAGGAGAAAATCTTTCAACATTGTTCAATTCACTTAGTTCAACACTATAGTGTAGCTACAAAATAAGAACGCACATGAATTGAACCAATACGGTGATCGTACTGTCTTGGTGCTGCCAGTTCCACGGGTAGTGGCCAACAAAGATGGAAAATATATCTGTCTTTGTCTCACCTAGCAAGTATCATACAGATGCTGACAGACAAGTTCGCTTAATATTTCAGCATCTCTGTGAGAACATATACTAGGACTGTTCAATAAAGAATGATCATAATTTTTGAAGGTGAACATTCGTTGCACTAAAATTCAATCTTATTGCATTCTGTTAGCTTAATGTGAAACAAACACGACGTAGCAGCTTCATTGTTGGTACTCCTGGTTCCCACCTGTGAGAACCAGGCAAGTTCATACATGTTCATTATCGCCTACCGCTGTAATGGAGGTAACACGCGAGGAACAATATGCGGCTTTGAAAATCTGCTTTCGTCTCAACAAATCTTCAGTTGAGGCCTATACAATGTTACAGGAGGCCTATAGAGAGTCTATTCTTCCCTACAGCACAGCTCGAAGGTGGCTTAAAATGTTTAAAGAGTGGATACAATCAATTTCAAAGAAAGGTGGATCCGGTGCTCCAGTTACTGATCTTACGGACGAAAACATCAACACTGCTGCTGTCATTGTGAGAGAGGATCGACGAATTACCTTAAGATCACTTTCTGAAATATTGAACATTTCATTGCGTGCCACCCACACGTTGGTCATAGAAACATTAACCATGCAACCTGTTTGTGCGCGATGGGTTCCAAGACTGTTGATTCCCGAACAAAAGAAAATTCGCATTAAGCTAAAGTTGATGTCAGAGGAAGATCAGGAGTTTCCTTCAAACGTAATCACTGCTGATGAAACTTGGCTACATCATTTTGATCCTGAGAGCAAACAGCAAAGCTCAGTGTGGAAATCTCCTTCATCACTAACCCCCGGCTTCTGCTGGGAAAGTTATAGTCATCTCATCCTCGGATATTCATGGAATGGTTTATCAGCATGTTGTACCTGCACACACATCAGTAACTGAACAATAACTACAGGGATGTCCTGGAAACATTGTAAGTCCATATCAGACGCAAAAGACTACAGGTTGGATGCTGCACCACGATAATGCGCGGCTGCATATTGCCAATGTTGTTGCTGAATATCTTGCAAAAATCAACGTAAAGTGCATTCCTCACTCTCCGTATAGTCCGGATTTAGCCCCATATGACTTATTTTCTATTCCCTAACTTGAAGAAACGCCTTTGTGGGAGGCATTATCTATCATCAGAAACAGTAATGAAGGCTGCGGAGGCGATTTTGAAGGATCTCTCAAAAAAATTCCAGAATGTCTTTGAAGACTGGCAGAAACGCTGGGATAAGTGCATCTCATTCAGGGGAGACAATTTTGAAGAGGAACATAAAAATTATGAGAATGAGTAATGGTACGTTGTCAAAAAAAAAAAAAAAAAAAAAAAAATGTGATCATTGTTTATTGAAGAGCCCTGGTAGTAAAGTGAAAGAGCATTCATGGTATACGGGATAAAATCTTTCAACATTGTTCAGTTCACTTAGTTCAACACTGTAGAGTAGCTACAAATTAAGAATGAACACGGGTTGAGACAATACGGCCATTCTACTGTTTTGGCATTGTGATTCCACGGTTAGCGACTGACAGAGATGAAAGATTTATCTGTCTTTGACTTAACCTAGCAAGTATCATACAGATGCTGATAAAGAAGGTCGCTTAACATTTCAGCATGAGTGTGAGAACATATACAATGGTTATCACATAATCTGAACCTTAAAACCTTGAACTGGAGAACAGTTCGCTTACATAGCTATCGTTCATATGTACACAGAACAAAATGATTCAACTTAGATGTGTTCTACGAAAGAAGGTGTTTGCTACAGTGAAACAAAATAGTGATGTTCAACGATTTGTGATCAGAGTTTCTATTTTAATGTTGCCATATTTTATACTGCCTGTAATGGACTTTAAAACAATTTTAGTTTCATTAAAATACTTAATAAGTATTGAAGATATGAATGTGCACTTATGAAGCATTTTTATACCATGAATCTTGTGTGCTAATGTTGTGCATTGTGTGCACAAATTTTGGCCTTGCAGTAACAATATGGATTCCTTCAAGTAGAAATTTGCGACCATCATTTGTTCTATATTTTAACCCAAGAGGTTTTAGAATATTATGCATAGAAGATACAGAATCTGTATACTCTATTTTTCCCTCTCTTTAATGATGATATATATAAGGGCGTTCAACTACAGCGGTCACCAGCGCCTTTTAAAAAACTAGTCATGGCAAAAGCCAGATATAAATCTAAAACTATACAAATGTAACAAAACCTATTAAGGGTATGTATGACTGAAATTTCATGAAAATCGTGAAAATAACGACTTTTTTATTTTAATTCTATAAAATAATTTAGACATTCCCGAATGTGAAAAATGCATAATTTGCCTCCGAGCGCCATTTTTAAATGCTTATTTAAATGTCGGTGGCCTTTAAACTCTGTCAGTCACGCCCTCTTTTGCCTACATCCACATTCGCAAAGCAAGAAGCTAAGTTGTGTAGAAGAAAAGCAACATCTAAAGAAGAAAAAGGTGGAAAAAGCAGCAACAGAGGAGAGGAAAAAGAAATCTGAGGGTCCAACCTATCAGCCTGGTGGATTTTAATGTGAGTTATGCAATCAAATCTTTAATCGCTGTTTTCTCAATGTTCATATTTTCAGCATTTTTCTTCCTGTAAAATGCTCCTTGCGATGCAGTTTTTGTACTACATTCATGAAATTTCCTACACAGGTTCAGAATATCATGAGGAATGGAAATTGCCCTAGGTTTTATTGTGAAATGTATATAAGCATATATTTTTAATTTTCAAACACAAAACTTACAGTTTTTTTTAGACAAAAAAGAATATTTGTAAATTAAAAGATTTTTGTGATCTAAGCTAAAGGAGACACAGAAAAACCCAGAGCAATTTCAAAAAGTATGTGTATTATGAACATAGGGTTAAAATATTAGACCAAAATTCAAAATATTTTGTCGCAAGGGATTTTTTAGTGACGTAACAAATAACATACACAATTTTTCATAATTTCTAAACTGCTGGAGAAAAATGGTTTAAATTTAGGTTGTAACATGTTTATATTATACTACACCTATGGTGTACATTTGAAAAAGCTAGGATTATTAGTTCAGAATTTGAAAATTTCAGTCATACATACCCTTAAAATTACACGTACATAAAAGCATCAATCAAAACCTACTTAAAATTTCGTTCACTAAATCCTAAACTCTAAACTAGACAGTAATCTAAAAACCTCCACGGGTCTCCATGCACAGTCTACACGTGGGTGGGCCTGTTGACCGTCTCCCTCAACCACGAAGAGGAGCCCACACGAGGGAGACTGTTGGCTCGGGACCCCGGGTGCGCCAAACCCGAACCTACCGAAGTAGGCCCTTGGGGGGGTCCCTCTCTTTAAATTTGTCAGGCTTATGGCAGTTGGATATTCATCATTGTCATATAAATCATAAATTGTTGTACGTAGAACACACTTATGAAAATTGTCTAAGTTGGTAGTACTTCTTTAGCTGCTCGAAGATTCCCTGGAAATCTAAATATTGTCACCTAATTATCTGATGGCCGACCAGCTAACGGCTGGGAGGGCGGCAGGAGGCATGCGGCCTACGCCTACCCATTTATCTTATAGCGCTTTGAGAGGATGATTGGAAATAAATCACTAGCCATCTCTTTCCCCTCAACTTGACGTCTGGAAATATCGGGATAATTGTCCGGGCCGCGATCCTTCCACAAACAGCGATTTTCCTATATATGGCCTGCAGTGGGCAAGTCAGTTCAGTTCCCTCAGAAGGGACCGGACAGATCACCGGCATTCACTCCATGGCACTCGTGGAAGGCTCTCGTTTGAGCCCCAAGAGACAGCCACGTGTTTCGAAGACTACTTGGAGAGTCAATACGAACCAAGGGAAGACCCCCAAGACGACGAGTTCACCGAACATGTGGAGGATACGGTGGAATACCTCTACGAGGCAACACCATCCCCACATGCGGAGATCCACGTCCCCATCGTCACCCCTAAACAGGTGACTGCCCAAATCCAAAGCCTGAAGCCTAATAAATCCCCTGGGAATGATGGTGTCACAGCCACCATGCTCCAGCACCTTCCTCGTAAAGCTGTGATCCATTTGACGCGGATTTACAACGCATGCCTCACCCTGCGCCACTTCCCAACTTGTTGGAAAGAGGCAAGGGTGGCATGCATATTGAAGCCGCGCAAGAGTCCAGTCTTTCCGGAAAGTTACCGATGCATCAACTTGCTCCCAATCGTTTCAAAGATCTTTGAAAGATTGCTCCTCCCAAGCCTAACTCCTCTCTTTGAGGAGAGGCTCCTACTCCCGGATCACCAATTCTGTTTCCGTCGGGGCCATTCCACCACCTTGCAGCTACTGCGTTTGGCGGAGAAAGCTGCCCTGGGATACCAGGACAGCCTCAAAACCATCGCTGTGCTCTTGGACCTGGAGAAGGCCTTCGCCACCACGTGGCACCAGGGGTTGTTGTTCAAACTCAAAGAAGCACAACTCCCCCCTGTCTACCTGGCAAAACTCAGCAGCTTCCTCAAGGATCGCACCTTCAGAGTGCGGGTCGAGGGGAAGCTATCCTCTGTCAGACGCATAGCGGCTGGAGTCCCGAAAGGCAGTGTTCTGTCCCCGCTACTCTTCGCCACCTACATGTCTAACCTACCCACGGAACCGCGCACTGTTTTGTGTCAGTATGCCGACGATGTCCTCATACTGGCGCAGAACAAGAACATCCGCTACTGTCTCCCCCCTCTACAGCGTCAGCTCCATGCTATTGGCAGGTGGAGTGAGAAGTGGAGGATGGCCATTAACCCGCAGAAGAGCTCCGCTCTTATGCTGGGTAAGACCCGTAGCTGGCGCCCAGATGGAGACCTGCGGTTACGGCGGAGAAGAATCCCCTGGGTTCGAACCGCCAAATACCTGGGAATCCAACTGGACCGCGGCCTCACTTTCACTCCGCATGTCAGGGCAAAGGCCGGCCTTGGCCACGCTGCACTCAGACAACTCTACCCTATCTTTCGATTAACCATGCCCATCCGCCTCAAACTACGGACGTACCGTGCAATCATCGCGCCTATGATCCTGTACGGATGTGAGGTCTGGGGTTCGGTAGCTCATACCACCCTCCGCAGACTGAAATCCGTGCAGAACAGAACCTTAAGGATGATCTACGGTACCGACCGCAGGTTCTCATCTCACTTCCTGCACACCCAGACTGGCATACCATACGTCGAAGACGTCGTGCGTGAACGAACACGTACGTTGTATGCCAAGATCACACCCCACCCCAACCAGCTGGTGAATTCACTTGGTCAATACGACCACCGTCTCCCCAGGAGACGGAGGAGCTATCGCCCACCCAAGGACGCCCCCTGTTGGTAGAGTGTGCCTCTCCTAACCGTACCAATCACCGCCAGGCCACCTCGCGCCTTGGCCGCGGCTGACAGGTTAACACCTGCAGTCGTGCCCTGGGACGCGCGCACGACCTGGACTTATTAAACCTCAACACCTAAATTCCCATCTGGTCTCTCGCTACTGGTTCCACCACTGCTTGACGGATCGCTAGCGACCGCACAAAGCAGGGTGGAACGGGCACTGTCCCCTCACAAGGGGGAACATCACAGTACCAGAAGCATCAGTAGAGGCCAACTGCGCCGTCTTACTAAACGACACGCAAGCTTGCGCATAAACATAAATCTATCATACCGCACGGGTAAATCCGCACAGCGGATAGGTACCGTGGTGTGTAACCCTCCGCCCTGGAGAACTCGGGCGACCTGCATCTGCTCTTGGCTCTTGGGTCAGTTTAACTCTTGGCGAGCAGCCGTGAGGAGCGCCGAGTGAGTGAACGGACCGGAAGACTGTGTACGGGTATCAGAGGAGTTGTACGTAATTGTAAGTGTAGAGTGGACCTGTGACAGACGAACTGGCGAATTGTAATTGTGTGCGCTACGTAATTCTATGTAATGGGCAAGTATTCCAACTGTAATTCGGTGGAAATAAAGAACATTTTCAGTTTTTGCACTTGGACTTTTAATTTCACGAACCCACAAAGTCACAATATGGAAACTTCAAAGTTCGTCAGAGAATGAGCAGTCACGTGACAAGCTTGTAACATTAATTCTCGACTCTGAGCGAAATTAATACTTCCGAAAATGCCTTAAATTGACATCTGTTTGAAAAAGGAATACACATTAACAAGAATATTTCTAGCCTGCTTATGTAAACTCTTAGGATTTGTTTCGCAGTTACTACTAGATGCACCAGTACTAGACTTGCTAAGCGATATATTTACTAACTTTGAAAAGCACGTGTACACTCTTAAAAGATCACCACTTTACTGAATGTAAGGTACAAAATACAACTGCAGCATAGCACGTGTGTGCTTTACTTCATTGACAGTTGATGATTCTTTTGTTTCTAGTCGGGCGTCTTATGTTTCCACATCTTCGAAAGCAGATGTGCTACAAACATGGAGTTTGGACAGTAATCCTCAGAAAATATAGCTCTTTAATATGGGGAAAACAAAATAATTATTTAGTTGGTGACTTTAGAGCTCGCAAAGAAATTAGCAGTATGGTTTGGCAAAGCGAGCCAGCATGCGTACTTAACTGTACAACGTTGTACGCACCACATTGGCTAGTAGCGATAGAACATTCACGCCTAGCCCCGCCTTATATTCATTCCTATTTTGTAGCTACCTTATTAGCCAAGAGCCTATACATAACATGAGGAAGAGTTACCAACATGAATTTATTACTCTTCAAAGTCACATTTAGCTTTTTACTGTATTTCCAGCTTGCTGTGAACAGGACAATATTTCTAAAAGCAATTCTGTCGACTATATGGAAAAATAAGCTTTTGTATGGATAAAGTTTACAACAGAAATGAAAATAAGCAAGAAAAAACACCACGCTGTGCCAAACGCCAAAGGCTGTATGGAATTCTCGTTTTGTAAAGTCTTGCAAAGTGTTAAACATTTGATACAACAGAGCTGTCACAACCAAGTTGAAAGACTTCAATAACAAACCACAAAAGTAATTACTATTGAAGTTAGTAATCTCCGGTCTGATATCGACTTGATGCCTGGGTTTGTATGTATATCCCTGTCACGTGTTTGGGGAAACTTTGTGAGGGGAGAGCAGAGAGAATCACTTCCCTACACAATGTGAATGTTATTAGGACTTCTCTCTTCCAAGGTCATACTTTCTGATAGGGTACGCGCATTTCTGTATTGTTTGTATCGCCGAGGGGTGAACAAAACTCTCCTGGAGGCTGATTGAGGCAAATATATCAGTTACTGGTTTGTCTGGTAAATGACGTTGTCTAGTGTCACAGAATAAACATGTGAAGTACTAAAACAACCCGTCTTTGTTTGTATGGGGTAGCATGTTTGTCTCTCGTTCAAATGTTCTCGTGTTCAAATCTCTGTCAGGGTGAGTTAAGTAGATAAACGTCTCCTCCGGGATTACTTTTATCCTGAAAGGTGAAAGAGAACTATAAACTATCGAACCTGAGCTCAGTTGAGCACCATTTCATTCATCGTCCGATATAGTAATGATTGAAGATAAGAAAATGAACGAGGACTGAGAAGCTTCCGAGGTAATAAATATACAAGACATTTTTTCAGATAATTTTTCAACATAGTCTTCTTGTACCAGAGCTGTTCAATAAAGAATGATCATAATTTTTTTACGGTCATAATTTTTCGCACTAAAATTCAATATTATTATATTCTGTCAGCTTAATGTGTAACAAACACGCCGTAGTAGCTTCATTGTTGGTACTCCTGTTTCCCGCCTGTGAGAACCAGGCAGATTCAGACATGTTCAGTCTCGCCTACAGCTTCATGGAGGTAACACGCGAGGAACAATATGCGACTTTGAAATTCTCAAATCTTAAGCTGAGACCTATACAATGTTACAGGAGTCCGCCTCGGTAGCGAGTCTGCCTGACGTTCAAGAGGTCCCGAGTTCGAATCTCGGTCAGGGAGTGTTACTTGGATAATGTTTTTTTCCGGGGTTTTCCCTTATCCTTCAAGACGAATGTCGGGTAACTATGAGCTCCATGCACCCTGGACTTATTTGAGCATCACTTCACCCAATTCATTCACTGTCCGATATGACTTAACGTTGGAGGACGTAAATTAAAAAAAAAGTGTTACAGGAGGCCTATGGAGAGTATATTCTTCCCTACAGCACAGCTCGAAGGTGCTTTAAAATGTTTAAAGAGGGAAGACAATCAATTTCAAAGGAAGGTAAACCCGGTGCTCCAGTTACTGCTCTTACGGAAGAAAACATCAACATTGCTGCTGCCATTGTGAGAGAGGATCGACTATTACCTTAAGATCATTTTCTGAAATACTGAACGTTTCATTGAGTGCCACCCACACGTTGGTGACAGAAACATTACACATGAGACGTGTTTGTGCGCGATGGGTTCTAAGACTGTTGATTCCCGAACAAAAGGACATTCGTATGCAGTTAAGGTTGATGTTAGCGGAAGATCCGGAGTCTCTTTCAAACGTAATCACTGTTGCTGAAACTTGGCTACATCATTTTGATCATGAGAGCAAACAGCAAAGCTCAGTGTGGAAATCTCATTCATCACCAACCCCCAAAAAAGCAAAAGTGGTTGCTTCTGCTGGGAAAGTTATGGTCATCTCATTCTTTGATATTCATGGAATGGTTTATCAGCATGTTGTACCTGCACAGAGACCAGTAACTGGACAATACCACAGGGATGTCCTAAAATTATTTCAAGTCCATATCAGGCGCAAAAGGCCACATTTCTGTGAAGCAGGCTGCATATTGCACCACGATAATGCGCGGCCGCAGATTGCCAATGTTGTTACTGAATATCTTGTAAACATTGACGTGAAGTGCATCCCTCTCCCTCCCTATAGTCCGGATTTAGCTCTATCTGAATTTCTTCTATTTCTTAAATTGAAGAAACACCTTCGTGGGAGGCATTATTCATCATCAGTAGCAATGGTGAAGGCTGCGGAGGTGATTTTGAAGGATCTCTCAAAATGGCTTCCAGCATGTCTGTGAAGACTGTCAGAAATGCTGGGATAAATGCATCGCATTGAGTGAAGACTATTTTGAGAAGGTCCATCTAAATTATAAGAATGAGTATAGGTATATTGTAAAAAAAAAATTGTGATCATTCTTTATTGAACAGCCATCGTAACCCTACACGCTTCTCCCAGCGATGTACCCATCTCTCTAACCGGTCCAAATAGTACTCGGCGTTTTTCAACATAGTCTCCTTGTAACTGCACACACTTCTCCCAGCGATGCTCCCATCTCTGTAACCCGTCCAAATAATATTCGGCGTTTTTCAAAATAGTCTCCTTGTAACTCTACACACTTCTCCCAGCGATGTTCACATTTCTGTAACCCGTCCAAATAGTACTCGACGTTTTTCAACATAGTCTCCTTGTAACTGCACACACTTCTCCCAGCGATGCTCCCATCTCTGTAACCCGTCCAAATAATATTCGGCGTTTTTCAAAATAGTCTCCTTGTAACTCTACACACTTCTCCCAGCGATGCTCCCATCTCTGTAACCCGTCCAAATAGTACTCGACGTTTTTCAACATAATCTCCTTGTAACTCTACACACTTCTCCCAGGGATGTTCCCATCTCTCTAACCCGTCCAAATAGTACTCGACGTTTTTCAACATAGTCTCCTTGTAACTGTATACACTCCTCACAGCGATGTTCACATCTCTGTAACCCGTCCAAATAGTACTCGACGTTTTTCAACATAATCTCCTTGTAACTCTACACACTTCTCCCAGCGATGTTCACATCTCTGTAACCCGTCCAAATAGTACTCGACGTTTTTCAACATAGTCTCCTTGTAACTCTACACACTTCTCCCAGTGATGTTCTCATCTCTGTAACCCGTCCAAATAGTACTCGACGTTTTCCAACATAGTCTCCTTGTAACTGTACACACTTCTCCCAGCGATGTTCCCATCTCTGTAACCCGTCCTAATAGTACTCGACGTTTTCTAACATAGTCTCCTTGTAACTCTACACACTTCTCCCAGTGATGTTCTCATCTCTGTAACCCGTCCAAATAGTACTCGACGTTTTTCAACATAGTCTCCTTGTAACTCTACACACTTCTCCCTGCGATGTTCCCATCTCTGTAACCCGTCCTAATAGTACTCGACGTTTTCCAACATAGTCTCCTTGTAACTCTACACACTTCTCCCTGCGATGTTCCCATCTCTGTAACCCGTCCTAATAGTACTCGACGTTTTCCAACATAGTCTCCTTGTAACTGTACACACTACTCCCTGCGATGTTCCCATCTCTGTAACCCGTCCTAATAGTACTCGACGTTTTCCAACATAGTCTCCTTGTAACTGTACACACTTCTCCCTGCGATGTTCCCATCTCTGTAACCCGTCCAAATAGTACTCGACGTTTTCCAACATAGTCTCCTTGTAACTCTACACACTTCTCCCTGCGATGTTCCCATCTCTGTAACCCGTCCTAATAGTACTCGACGTTTTTCAACATAGTCTCCTTGTAACTCTACACACTTCTCCCTGCGATGTTCCCATCTCTGTAACACGTCCAAGTAGTACTCGACGTTTTTCAACATAGTCTCCTTGTAACCCTACACACTTCTCCCAGCGATACTACCATCTCTGTAACCCGTCCTAATAGTACTCGACGTTTTCCAACATAGTCTCCTTGTAACTCTACACACTTCTCCCTGCGATGTTCCCATCTCTGTAACCCGTCCTAATAGTACTCGACGTTTTCCAACATAGTCTCCTGCTTGTAACTGTACACACTACTCCCAGCGATGTTCCCATCTCTGTAACCCGTCCTAATAGTACTCGACGTTTTTCAACATAGTCTCCTTGTAACCCTACACACTTCTCCCAGCGATACTACCATCTCTGTAACCCGTCCTAATAGTACTCGACGTTTTCCAACATAGTCTCCTTGTAACTCTACACACTTCTCCCTGCGATGTTCCCATCTCTGTAACCCGTCCTAATAGTACTCGACGTTTTCCAACATAGTCTCCTTGTAACTGTACACACTTCTCCCAGCGATACTACAATCTCTGTAACACGTCCAAATAGTACTCGACATTTCCAACATAGTCTCCTTGTAACTCTACACACTTCTCCCTGCGATGTTCCCATCTCTGTAACCCGTCCTAATAGTACTCGACGTTTTCCAACATAGCCTCCTTGTAACTGTACACACTACTCCCAGCGATACTACCATCTCTGTAACACGTCCAAATAGTACTCGACGTTTTTCAACATAGTCTCCTCGTAACTGTACACACTTCTCCCAGCGATGTTCCCATCTCTGTAACCCGTCCAAATAGTACTCGACGTTTTTCAACATAGTCTCCTTGTAACTGTATACACTTCTCCCAGCAATGTACCCATCTCTCTAACCCGTCCAAGTAGTACTTGGCGTTTTTCAACATAGTCTCCTTGTAACTGTATGCACTTCTCCTAGCGATGCTCGCATCTCTGTAACCCGGCAAAATAGTACTCGACGTTTTTCAACATAGTCTCCTTGTAACTGTACATACTTCTCCCAGCGATGTTCCCATCACTGTAACCCGTCAAAATAGTACTCGACGTTTTTCAACATAGTCCTCTTGTAACTGTACATACTTCTCCTAGCGATGTTTCCATCTCTGTAAAACGTCCAAATAGTGTTCGGCGTTTTTCAACATAGTCTCCTTGTAACTGTATGCACTTCTCCCAGCGATGTTCCCATCTCTGTAACCCGTCAAAATAGTACTCGACGTTTTTCAACATAGTCTCCTTGTAACTGTACATACTTCTCCCAGCGATGTTCCCATCTCTGTAACCCGTCAAAATAGTACTCAACGTTTTTCAACATAGTCTCCTTGTAACTGTACATACTTCTCCCAGCGATGTTCCCATCTCTGTAACCCGTCAAAATAGTACTCGACGTTTTTCAACATAGTCTCCTTGTAACTGTATGCACTTCTCCCAGCGATGCTCGCATCTCTGTAACCCGTCAAAATAGTACTCGGCGTTTTTCAACATAGTCTCCTTGTAACTGTATGCACTTCTCCTAGCGATGCTCGCATCTCTGTAACCCGTCAAAATAGTACTCGACGTTTTTCAACATAGTCTCCTTGTAACTGTACATACTTCTCCCAGCGATGTTCCCATCTCTGTAACCCGTCAAAATAGTACTCGGCGTTTTTCAACATAGTCTCCTTGTAACTGTACATACTTCTCCCAGCGATGTTCCCATCTCTGTAACCCGTCCAAATAGTACTCGACGTTTTTCAACATAGTCTCCTTGTAACTGTATACACTTCTCCCAGCAATGTACCCATCTCTCTAACCCGTCCAAGTAGTACTTGGCGTTTTTCAACATAGTCTCCTTGTAACTGTATGCACTTCTCCTAGCGATGCTCGCATCTCTGTAACCCATCAAAATAGTACTCGACGTTTTTCAACATAGTCTCCTTGTAACTCTACACACTTCTCCTAGCGATGTTCCCATCTCTGTAACCCGTCAAAATAGTACTCGACGTTTTTCAACATAGTCTCCTTGTAACTGTACATACTTCTCCCAGCGATGTTCTCATCTCTGTAACCCGTCAAAATAGTACTCGACGTTTTTCAACATAGTCTCCTTGTAACTGTATGCACTTCTCCTAGCGATGATCGCATCTCTGTAACCCGTCAAAATAGTACTCGACGTTTTTCAACATAGTCTCCTTGTAACTCTACACACTTCTCCTAGCGATGTTCCCATCTCTGTAACCCGTCAAAATAGTACTCGACGTTTTTCAACATAGTCTCCTTGTAACTCTACACACTTCTCCCAGCGATGTTCCCATCTCTGTAACCCGTCAAAATAGTACTCGACGTTTTTCAACATAGTCTCCTTGTAACTCTACACACTTCTCCTAGCGATGTTCCCATCTCTGTAACCCGTCCAAATAGTACTCGACGTTTTTCAACATAGTCTCCTTGTAACTGTATACACTTCTCCCAGCAATGTACCCATCTCTCTAACCCGTCCAAGTAGTACTTGGCGTTTTTCAACATAGTCTCCTTGTAACTGTATGCACTTCTCCTAGCGATGCTCGCATCTCTGTAACCCGTCAAAATAGTACTCGACGTTTTTCAACATAGTCTCCTTGTAACTCTACACACTTCTCCCAGCGATGTTCCCATCTCTGTAACCCGTCCAAATAGTACTCGACGTTTTCCAACATAGTCTCCTTGTAACTCCACACACTTCTCCTAGCGATGTTCCCATCTCTGTAACCCGTCCAAATAGTACTCGACGTTTTCCAACATAGTCTCCTTGTAACTCCACACACTTCTCCCAGCGATGTTCCCATCTCTGTAACCCGTCAAAATAGTACTCGACGTTTTTCAACATAGTCTCCTTGTAACTGTACATACTTCTCCTAGCGATGTTCCCATCTCTGTAACCCGTCAAAATAGTACTCGACGTTTTTCAACATAGTCTCCTTGTAACTCTACACACTTCTCCTAGCGATGTTCCCATCTCTGTAACCCGTCAAAATAGTACTCGACGTTTTTCAACATAGTCTCCTTGTAACTCTACACACTTCTCCCAGCGATACTACCATCTCTGTAACACGTCCAAATAGTACTCGGCGTTTTTCAACATAGTCTCCTCGTAACTGTACATACTTCTCCCAGCGATGTTCTCATCTCTGTAACCCGTCAAAATAGTACTCGACGTTTTTCAACATAGTCTCCTTGTAACTGTACATACTTCTCCCAGCGATGTTCCCATCTCTGTAACCCGTCCAAATAGTACTCGGCGTTTTTCAACATAGTCTCCTTGTAACTCCACACACGTCTCCCAGCGATGTTCCCATCTCTGTAACACGTCCAAATAGTACTCGACGTTTTTCAACATAGTCTCCTTGTAACTCTACACACTTCTCCCAGCGATACAACCATCTCTGTAAAACGTCCAAATAGTACTCGACGTTTTTCAACATAGTCTCCTCGTAACTGTACACAGTTCTCCCGGCGATGTTCCCATCTTTGTAACCCGTCAAAATAGTACTCGACGTTTTTCAACATAGTCTCCTTGTAACTCTACACACTTCTCCCAGCGATGTTCTCATCTCTGTAACACGTCCAAATAGTACTCGGCGTTTTTCAACATAGTCTCCTTGTAACTGTACACACTTCTCCCAGCGATGTTCACATCTCTGTAACCCGTCCAAATAGTACTCGACGTTTTTCAACATAGTCTCATTGTAACTGTACACACTTCTCCCAGCGATGTTCCCATCTCTGTAAAACGTCCAAATAGTACTGGGCATTTTTCTCTACAAAATAATTGTTTACGAAGAGTTTGTCTCTTCATTTGTCGAAAATCCCTGTCCTCCGAGCTCAATTTTCAGATGAGGCAACAAAAAGAGTTCGCTTGGGGCTAAATCCGGTGAGTCAAACAGTTGAAACCGTAATTCGTGAATATTCGCCATTGCAACCGCTGAGGTGTGAGACGGTATGTTGTCTTGTGAAAATGGATTTTGTTTTTCTGCAAATGTGGTCGTTTATCCGGAAGTTCTGCCTTCAGTTTGTCAATTTATGGTGCGCAGTATCCTCCTTTTTGAAGATAACCGATTAAAATAACTCTATGACTACCAACCCCCCCTCCAAATAAAAACAGTCGCAAGCACTTTCCCAGCCCGGGGTCGATCCCAGGCGACCGATAAGCGAGATTTGTGTAGGACAACATGACGCTGGGGCGGGTTTTCTCCGGGATCTCCGGTTCCCCCGCCATCTCATGTATCGTGAGTGTCATCGCCTGCGATGACGTATGTAGGAAAAGCAGTCGTTAAACACTACACACACATTTTGAAATTCCACAATCCCGACCTCTGCATTGCCACAGACTCTCCTTGGTACATCCCCAATCTAGTTATCCGACGAGACCTACGTATCCCCACAATAACGGACTACATCCATACCCTTTCACGTTCCTTCTATCAAAACCTCTGCCACAATTTCAACTCCCTCATTCGCGGTCTAGTTGAGTACGACATCGGTCCTGGAGAGCGCTACAAACGCCCGAGGCTTCTAGGTACATAAAATAACACATCAGATGGCTTACATATAACTTCAACCTCATCTTCTGTCGCATATTATCCTTCCTTACAAAACACTCCACTGCCAGTAGAGGGACTAGCCCTGATCTGACTTGAGACCGTAGATCTGACATTCAGATCTTTAATGCACAGTCGCGCGCGTGCGTGTGTGTGTTGTGTGTGTGTATGTGTGTGTGTGTCTTCTGCAGTTTATAAGAAATATATAACACATTAGGTTTTGAGGGAAAGATGTAACAAGCATTTAAAATATTAAAAGCAGAAGCATTATTAACAGTGAAGTATTCTTCATATTTAAGTTTGATTTATGAGTCACTATGTTTACACTCAAACTTCACTTACTTGTTGTATAATTGAAACGTTTTCAAGATCATTCGATCTCACCCTCAGCTGTTTGGTGACTAAATGAACCTTCCTCTTCTTCTACTGCTACGGAGCTCCGATCACTCTGCCATCTGGTGTTTGGGGCACTAAGTTTTAATACTTCATTTAATGCCGGAATTTCAAAATGTTGTACAATTGAAACGTTTTCAAGTTCATTCGATCTCATCCTCAGCTGTTTGATGACTAAATGAACCTTCCTCTTCTTCCACTACTAGGGAGCTCCGATCACTCTGCCATCTGGTGTTAGGGGCACTAAGTTTTAATACTTCATTTAATGCCGGGATTTCAAAATGTTGTATAATTGAAACGTTTTCAAGATCATTCGATCTCATCCTCAGCTGTTTGGTGACTAAATGGACATTCCTCTTCTTCTACTAATACGGAGCTCCGATCACTCTGCCATCTGGTGTTAGGGGCACTAAGTTTTAATGGTTCATTTAATGCCAGGATTTAAAAAAAAACATAGGAAATACATAGGAAAAACTAAGAGAAACTTGTTAACAAGGCAAAAAGAACACCAGAGGAACATTAAGTTGAAACAAACAGAAAAAATCTGCAGTTTAACACCATTTTTGGACATTGGCCACAACATTAAACTGTTAAAATCTTTAAGTACACCCATAGAATTGGATATTTGGGAAAAAGTATTCATAAACAAAAACCGTGATAAAGTTATAAATTTTGGAATCCCGGCATTCAATTACGTATTAAAACTTAGTGCCCCTAACACCAGATGGCAGAGTGATCGGAGCTCCGTAGTAGTGGAAGAAGAGGAAGGTTCATTTAGTCACCAAACAGCTGAGGATGAGATCGAATGATCTTGAAAACGTTTCAATTATACAACAACAAGTAAGTGTAGTTTGAGTGTAAACATCGTGACTCATAAATCAAACTTAAATATGAAACATTTAAGAATTTGTTGAAGTTAATAAAAGTTCTAAAGTGTTACTTTATATATAATATATATAATTTATATTATTTAAGTGCAGGAATTGCCTTTATATTTAGCTGAATTTTCGTTTTAAGTAATACTGATCACAAAAACTGAAACACTTAATAAAGTTTTGTCTGTGTAGACGTTACTGTAGATAGAATGTCGTGTGAATGTTGAAGGCTTGAACCTGAAGTGTGGCTCGTTAAGGAATACTCTGTTTGATTAATGGTTTCCGTTGTGTGCTAACGGTCCTTTTCCATTCGCTGAATTTCTTTAATAAAGTGCGTGGTGGTTCGGAGCCAAATTGTGTTTGTGCCAATTAGGGAGGTGGAAAATACTATCGACGTCATGACCATAAGACAATCTTAACGGATGACAAATGTTCCAATGCGAGATATTATCACGCCCAGCCCCGACATCAGGCTTATTGGACAACTCCGCCAGATAAGCTTAGCTTTGCCAGAGAGAAGTAATTTTACCAACGGCGGGCGACTCGCAAAAAACCGGAATTAGTCGAGAGAGGTGAGAAAAGCTCAAGCAGAAGAAGTGTGACGCCTAAAGCGCTTCTATACTTATGTCATAAGATCTTCTCAGGTACATTCCTCTTTTACAAGGGCTGTTCAATAAAGAATAATCATAATTTTTTACGGCCATAATATTTCACACTAAAATTCAATCTTATTATATTCTGTAAGCTTAATGTGAAACAAACACGCCGTAGTAGTTTCATTGTTGGTACTCCTGGTTCCCAACTGTGAGAACTAGGCAAGTTCTAACCTTATTCATGTAAAAAGTTCTAACGATATGTTTTAGGGGGGACGTACGAGAAAATGTTCAAAGAATATATCTTTTTATTGTTTTGTAAAATGGTATATAGTATTAGCTATCAAACACCAAAATATTATGACTGTATGTGATCTATATGTAGCTTTAAAAGATTAAATGAGCTAGTGTTGCATAGCAACACATAGTCTTCCTTCAGCTGTCTTGGAATCTATAAAGCCCACCTACCAATTCTTAGCACACTCAGACTGGCTAAAAATGTCTCTATGGAGACACACAAAACCCAAATGAAATTCTCAACAGTTTGATATGGAAAAGGTGTCCCAAAACATCATTTGTGTCTTCCATAGTGGTGACAATTGCTACATTTGAAGCTGCAATAGTGTTTAATGATGGGAATGTTGGCAGAAAGAAAGTTATGCATCAGTTAGGGTATCAACCTGGTGTGTTTATGGAAACAATTTTGCAGAGTATCGACAACATTCTCATCGCTGGTGCAGAAAGAGCTATGAAATTAATGCAGAAAGAAGCAAGAGAGAAGAGGAATTTAAAAATAGGCTGAAGAAGACCAGAATGAGGATACAGACTATGGATTTGGAAAGTTCTGACTTAAAATTAAAAGGCAACCTCAATAATAGTTATTGTATTTTTAATTGCCTTTCCCCGTAACTTGCATTTTCTACAACTTCAACCCATTTTTCTCTCAAACTACTTCATCTACAGTGAAGCAATTTAGCACACAGCTTCCTTATGCCGCAATGAACATTTTGTTGCTTCTAGAATTTAAGATTAAGCTCCAGATGGAATGTGATGATACAAAATATATGAAATTATTTTAATTTTCAAAGGATGCATATGATTAACAATTTTTAAAATTCTATACAGCTCCAATAAGAAATCTAAATCCAAAAAATTCATTTTTAGTGTGTTTTAAAATAACATACCAAATATCAGAAAGATCGCACATGTGAATTTTGAAAAAAATGGGCTTAAGTTTGTAAATATCTCTGCGTATAGAAAAAATATGTAGCATTAGTTATAAACAATGGAAAATTATGAAAGAAATTGTGAATATTAACTGTATTATCTTAAATGAGTATTCTAAGGTTCACTTGTCTAACTTAAAAACTGTGGATGTTATGGCTATTTATGTAAGACCCTGGATATTTGCATACGTGCCCCCTTTAGTTAGAAATTTTACATGATTATTGTGTTCTGATATGATTTAGTATGCCATGTAATGACAATATAAAAATATAAGTGTAATTTTGTGATTTGCTGTAGTAATAATTCTATTACGTATTGTGATGATGTAGCAGTAAATCGGCCAATCACAAAATTAACAGAGGAGTAACTATAGTGACGAAAAGTCAATAATCTTGAGATAGATATATGTTCTTTAGGCTTGTTTCATGACGATGGAGGAATGTCGCGGTGGATATAAAAGTTTCGTAACGAAATAAAAGAGTCATCCGGTATTCGTAATAGTGATGAGTGGACGTTCAAAAGTGTTAATTGTAACTAATTAACAGAAATTATATATGAAAATAAGGATTTCTGGATGTGTCGGAGGTAAACTGAAGTGATGGATTAAGAAAGAAAGTTCGAGTAAAATGTAATCCAGATTATATAATTAAATAATATATTACGAATTCGGAGTCATATAAATTTTTATTTCTGTCACTAAAAATCCACACCTGAAATAAAAAGGTCTTATGACTCATATTTAATCAAATCTCGATCTGGATCTTCCAAACAGTCAACGTGCATCCTATCTGCTGCGAGTGCACGAAAACACCACAAAGTTCAGGCAAGTTCAGTATCGTCTACCGCTGCAATGGAGGTAACAAGCAAGAAACAATATTACGGATTTGAAATTCTGCTTTCGTCTCAACAAATCTTCAGTTGAGGCCTTTACAATGTTACAGGAGGCCTATGGAGAGTCTGTTCTTCCCTACAATTCTGCTCGAAGGTGGTTTAAAATGTTTAAAGAGGGGATACAATCAATTTCAAAGGAAGGTGGAACCGGTGCTCCAGTTACTGCTCTTACGGAAAAAAAACATCAACACTGCTGCTGCCACTGTGAGAGAGGATCGACAAAATACCTTAAGATCACTTTCTGAAATACTGAACATTTCATTGGGTGCCACCCACATGTTGATGACAGAAACATTACACATGAGACGTGTTTGTGCGCGATGGGTTCCAAGACTGTTGATTCCCGAACAAAAGGACATTCGCCTGCAGGTCTGCGTGCAGTTAAAGTTGATGTTAGAGGAAAATCCGGAGTTTCTTTCAAACATAATCACTGCTGATGAAAGGCCGCGCCGTGCCTCAGTGGTTAGACCGCTTGGCTCTCACCAAGGCACCCGGGTTCGATCCCAGACGACCGCAAAGTGAGATTTGCGATGGACAACACGGTGCTCGGGCGCTTTTTCTCCGGGATCTCCGGTTTCCCCCACCATCTCATTCCACCAGTGCTCCATCTTCATCTCATGGATCATCAGTGTCACCGCCTGCGGTGCCGTATGTAGTAAAAGCGGGCGTTAAGCACTACACCACACACACACACACACACACACACACACACACACACACACACACACACACACACACACACTGCCGATGAAACTTGGCTACATCATTTTGTTTCTGAGAGCAAAGAGCAAAGCTCAGTGTGGAAATCTCCTTCACCACCAACCTCCAAAAAAGCAAAAAAGATTGCTTCTGCTGGGAAAGCTATGGTCGTCTCATTCTTTGATATTCATGGAATGGTTTATCAGCATGTTGTACCTGCACACACATCAGTAACTGGAGAATACTACAGGGATGTCCTGAAAACATTGCAAGTTCATATTAAGCGCAAAAGACCACACTTACGTGAAGCAGGCTGGATGCTGCACTACGATAATGCGCGGCCGCATATTGCCAATGTCGTTGCTGAATATCTTGCAAAATCAACGTGTAGTACATCCCTCACCCTCCCTATAGTCCGGATTTAGCCCCATGTGAGTTTTTTCTATTCCCTAACTTGAAGAAACGCCTTCGTGGGAGGCATTATCCATCATCAGAAGCAGTTGTGAAGGCTGCGGAGGCGATTTTGAAGGATCTCTCAAAAATGGTTTCCAGCATGTCTTTGAAGACTGACAGAAACGCTGGGACAAGTGCATCGCATTCAGGGGAGACTATTTTGAGAAGTACCATCAAAATTATGAGGATGAGTAAAGGACGTTGTCAAAAAAAAAGTGATCATTCTTAATTGAACAGCCTTCGTATTTCCTTTCATTATTCTTATATGGGTAGAAGTAGCATACCAATTCCGAATATTAAAAGGAGAAGGAATTCTAAAAATTTATCAAATCACGAGTAAAAGTTGTATTAGTATTGCCATATACTCGGCGAGATATGGATAGGCATTTTGGTGAGTTGTGGTTTACATTCAGAGAGAACGGGTGTCAATTGGGGAACTTAATGTCGGTTTCAATGGCGAAAATCCACGAATTACGGTTTGAGCTACTTCAGTCACCAGATCTAGCCCCAAGCGACTTCTTTTTGTTTCCTCATCTGAAAATTGCGCTCGGAGGACAGAGATTTTCATTAAATGAAGAAGCAATCACATTCGTGAACAATTATAGAGAAAAACGACGATTATTATTTGGACGGGTTATAGAGATGAGAGCATCGCTGAGAGAAGTGTGTAGAGTTACAAGGAGACTACGTTGAAAAACGTCGAGTACTATTTGGACGGGTTACAGAGATGGGAACATCGCTGGGAGAAGTGTGTACAGTTACAAGGAGACTATGTTGAAAAACGCCGAGTACTATTTGGACGGGTTACAGAGATGGGAACATCGCTGAGAGAAGTGTATAGAGTTACAAGGAGACTATGTTGAAAAACGTCGAGTACTATTTGGACGGGTTACAGAGATGGGAACATCGCTGGGAGAAGTGTGTACAGTTACAAGGAGACTATGTTGAAAAACGTCGAGTACTATTTGGACGGGTTACAGAGATGGGAACATCGCTGGGAGAAGTGTGTACAGTTACAAGGAGACTATGTTGAAAAACGTCGAGTACTATTTGGACGGGTTACAGAGATGGGAACATCGCTGGGAGAAGTGTGTAGAGTTACAAGGAGACTATGTTGAAAAATGCAGGGTACTATTTGGACGGGTTACAGAGATGGGAACATCGCTGGGAGAAGTGTGTAGAGTTACAAGGAGACTATGTTGAAAAACGTCGAGTACTATTTGGACGTGTTACAGAAATGGGAACATCGCTGGGAGAAGTGTGTAGAGTTACAAGGAGACTATGTTGAAAAACGTCGAGTACTATTTGGACGTGTTACAGAGATGGGAACATCGCTGGGAGAAGTGTGTAGAGTTACAAGGAGACTATGTTGAAAAACGTCGAGTACTATTTGGACGGGTTACAGAGATGAGAACATCGCTGGGAGAAGTGTGTAGAGTTACAAGGAGACTATGTTGAAAAACGTCGAGTACTATTTGGACGGGTTACAGAGATGGGAACATCGCTGGGAGAAGTGTGTAGAGTTACAAGGAGACTATGTTGAAAAACGTCGAGTACTATTTGGACGGGTTACAGAGATGAGAACATCGCTGGGAGAAGTGTGTAGAGTTACAAGGAGACTATGTTGAAAAACGTCGAGTACTATTTGGACGGGTTACAGAGATGGGAACATCGCTGGGAGAATGTACAGTTACAAGGAGACTATGTTGAAAAACGCCAAGTACTATTTGGACGGGTTACAGAGATGAGAACATCGCTGGGAGAAGTGTGTAGAGTTACAAGGAAACTATGTTGAAAAACGTCGAGTACTATTTGGACGGGTTACAGAGATGGGAACATCGCTGGGAGAAGTGTGTACAGTTACAAGGAGACTATGTTGAAAAACGCCGAGTACTATTTGGACGGGTTACAGAGATGAGAACATCGCTGGGAGAAGTGTGTAGAGTTACAAGGAGACTATGTTGAAAAACGTCGAGTACTATTTGGACGGGTTACGGAGATGGGAACATCGCTGGGAGAAGTGTGTACAGTTACAAGGAGACTATGTTGAAAAACGTCGAGTACTATTTGGACGGGTTACAGAGATGGAAGCATCGAAGGGAGAAGTGTGTTAAGTTACAAGGAGTGCATGTTGAAAAACGTCAAGTAATATTTGGACGGGTTACAGAGATGGGAGCATCGCTGAGAGAAGTGTGTACAGTTACAAGGAGACTATGTTGAAAAACGCCGAGTACTATTTGGACGGGTTACAGAGATGAGAACATCGCTGGGAGAAGTGTATAGAGTTACAAGGAGACTATGTTGAAAAATGTCAAGTACTATTTGGACGGGTTACAGAGATGGGAGCATCGAAGGGAGAAGTGTGTTAAGTTACAAGGAGTGCATGTTGAAAAACGTCAAGTAATATTTGGACGGGTTACAGAGATGGGAGCATCGCTGAGAGAAGTGTGTTGAGTTACAAGGAGACTAAGTTGAAAAATAAAAATTGATAAAATATTTTGTATCTTTATTAGGTAGGAAAGTTTTCAGACCACCCTCGTAAGGCCAGAAATTCATTTGAGATTGATTTGGTTTCTTTTTCTGGAGATATAGTTAACTTTTAGTAGGTTAGTATAAGCAGTTTCTATACAGATTCAAGAATGTTGGATGCAGAGTTCCAAACAAAGCGAATAAATACTATATGGTAGCGAACGCAACTAAAATTCCACCAGGAGTTATCAGCTCAAAGGATTTTGCTTTTATTAAAAGTTTGAAATACTGCAGCTCGAAAATTTAAGTTCATAAACAACTTCCACTCCATAAAGGCTACACATATAAAAAGGATCAACTCAAATGTACTCCGCGTTGGGCGCCAAATTTGTGGTATAACGAGATGTGTATATTAACCAGTGTTGATCCAATAACACGAAACAAATGAAAGAGTTTGAAGTCATATCGTCCGCACGTGCGGCTAAGTTTTTGTGTGTGGCACAGCTAGCTACCCCTAATGTGAGAGAGGGGAACTTGTAACCCACCCCTGCAATGCGGGAGTGTCGACACGGGATGGTCCCTGTTGCCAAGGAAACTGGATGCCACCCCTGCACCAACAATTATCGCTTTGCCGGAATAAAAATCCCTACGGTAGTGGATGCAATGGTTTTCTAGCGCTTGAGTGCTTTACAACAAAAACTTGATATAGCAGAGCTGTGTCGATAAGCCCGCGCCCCACAACACACAGAGCTTGTGTGCAAGAAGCAGTCAATGTACAGATAATACACGTGTAGTGCTTCCCTGTATCCAATTTATATAACGTTCTTATTCGTTCACTTAGAAGACAGTCGATTTAATATTTTCCGAACATGTGAAACAACATAACAAATGCTGCATTAGGAATTAACTAAATATTAACATATGAAGTTACAAACTAAATTAATGTCAGGACGGTACGTTGACCATGGTAGCTCAATGGGTTATAGCGACTGGATGGAAGTCAGGAGATCCGTGGTTCAAATGCCGGCCATGGCGTTGAATTTTTCATGTTGATTCTATCAATAACATTTGCCTATTAATGGCTAATATTAAGAAATGTTTAATTTCCATCAATTAACTAAAATCTAGCATTATGTTGGGTGTTGGGTGTCCTTTGGGTTTAATAACTGCCTCACAACTTCACTTCATAAATTTAACCAAGTTTCTGCATTCTACTGGGCTGATTTGTTTCATTCTTCCTCCTCAACATGTTTAAGTTCTTGCTTAGACCCTACTTTGCTCTTACGGACTCATTTCTGCGGAATTCTTCACAAATACCCTATTGGATTAATGTCTGGACTCTGAGGAGGTGTTTGCAGTAGTGTAGGTACATTTCACATCAAACAATACATAGTGTCTTGCCTTGTGTGTACCGTCAATATGAAACATTTGACTATACCTAAAATCTACTTTATTCCCTTTTAATTACCATAAGAAAATGTCTATCCTGAACTAGATAGAGCAATAAGTGTTGGTACAAGAGTAGAGAAAGTCGTGTATATAAAACATTAGACGATCAATTAAAGTGTATTGTATTCCCTTGTAACTACAATAAGATAATGTTTATCTTGAAGTAGATAGAGCAATAAGTGTTTGTAGAAGAGTAGAGAAAGTCATGTATATAAAACATTTGATTTTCACTTAAAGTCTACTGTATTCCCTTGTAACTACAATATGATAATGTTTATCTTGAAGTAGATAGAGCAATAAGTGTTAGTACAAGAGTAGAGAAAGTCATGTATATAAAACATTTGACTATCACTTAAAGTCTACTGTATTCCCTTGTAACTACAATATGATAATGTTTATCTTGAAGTAGATAGAGCAATAAGTGTTTGTACAAGAGTAGAGAAAGTCATGTATATAAAACATTTGACTATCACTTAAAGTCTACTGTATTCCCTTGTAACTACAATAAGATAATGTTTATCTTGAAGTAGATAGAGCAATAAGTGTTTGTACAAGAGTAGAGAAAGTTATGTGTATAAAACATTTGACTATCACTTAAAGTCTACTGTATTCCCTTGTAACTACAATATGATAATGTATATCTTGAAGTAGATAGAGCAATAAGTGTTAGTACAAGAGTAGAGAAAGCCATGTATATAAAACATTTGATTTTCACTTGAAGTCTACTGTATTCCCTTGTAACTACAATAAGATAATGTTTATCTTGAAGTAGATCGAGCAATAAGTGTTAGTACAAGAGTAGAGAAAGTCATGTATATAAAACATTTGACTATCACTTAAAGTCTACTGTATTCCCTTGTAACTACAATAAGATAATGTTTATCTTGAAGTAGATAGAGCAATAAGTGTTAGTACAAGAGTAGAGAAAGTCATGTATATAAAACATTTGACTATCACTTAAAGTCTACTGTATTCCCTTGTGACTACAATAAGATAATGTTTATCTTGAAGTAGATGGAGCAATAAGTGTTAGTACAAGAGTAGAGAAAGTCATGTATATAAAACATTTGACTATCACTTAAAGTCTACTGTATTCCCTTGTAACTACAATAAGATAATGTTTATCTTGAAGTAGATGGAGCAATAAGTGTTAGTACAAGAGTAGAGAAAGTCATGTATATAAAACATTTGACTATCACTTAAAGTCTACTGTATTCCCTTGTGACTACAATAAGATAATGTTTATCTTGAAGTAGATGGAGCAATAAGTGTTAGTACAAGAGTAGAGAAAGTCATGTATATAAAACATTTGACTATCACTTAAAGTCTACTGTATTCCCTTGTAACTACAATAAGATAATGTTTATCTTGAAGTAGATGGAGCAATAAGTGTTAGTACAAGAGTAGAGAAAGTCATGTATATAAAACATTTGACTATCACTTAAAGTCTACTGTATTCCCTTGTAACTACAATAAGATAATGTTTATCTTGAAGTAGGTAGATATTCTAATAGACAGTCGCTAAGAAATTGGAGTTTCTAGAAGCTATCTTGTTTCCAACTCTGCGGGTACGAAGCAGGAAGCGAAAGAAGACTACCGCCTTGTAAAGAGGTTTTAATCGATGCAGTGTGTATGTGGTGAACTCTGATTTCCATATTTAAAGCAAGTTTCTACTGCACTGGGGTATCGCACCATATTTCTCTTGGCAAGGGTACCAAGTTCTTGGGCAGGGAATGCGGAAGGATTACGGAAGGGCTCTCGATGGCTTAGAATTCCAATTCAGTGAGAAAAGATATCCCCCAAGCTTCTTCACTCTCTCGGCTTTATTATTGTCGTGATCCTCTTGCACGGAAATTACTGTTCTGAGGCAGGATCAGAGGGAAAATGTCTTGACTTTTCGTGCAATAAAAAACTCCAGCACAGCCGTCGTGATCAAAACCTCCCTTAAAAACTTCGTGTGTAACATTTACAACCCATTCTTACAAATGCTTTACTTCAAGTTAATACAGATAGATGTTTGTGTATTAATTATTATTTATTATTGAACATCCGGTGTTCACGTAGTTTGAAGGTTCATTCTTACCAATTTAGCCTTAGCTACACTTGTCCAACACCTTATTGTTTCTTCGAAAGCATTTTTAGGTTTCTCTGGTAATAGTGAATCGAGACAACTTTTATCGACGACTGGAAGGTTTGTTAAGTTCCGCGAGTGTATAAATATGTCGAGTAACAATCAATGTTTTATCCAACATTTACCCTAATTATTAAAAAGGCTTATTACTTTTTAAATTAAACTGTAATAAAGTAGTAAAATTATTTGTAATGTTATGTTCTGGAATATAGAGCTATTTAGACCAAGGCCGCCTGCTAATATGAGACAATCGATGTTGGCTAGTCGTTTCTAGGTTAATTTGATTTTCATTTCAGAAAGCTACATTGACGAATGTATTGTCAGTAGAATGTGAACATATAGGAAAATATTTGTTAATTACTGAATGAATAAAAGTTGTAGCTGTACATTTAATTACTAAATGTTAAAACTACAATAAATATTATACTTAAAAGGTAGACCTAGTGATTGTATTTTATTGATACAGTACTTAAGATGAAGTTTTATCAATTCTTAATATTAAAGTGTTACTTTAGTAGATTAATTTATATTATTAAATTGTAGCTTTACAAGTAAGTTTTCGATGAAGTATTTCACATAACACACTTAAAGAGTTAATTAAAATTCCCTGAACACTATAATGCCAAAACATATGTAGTAAGAATATTGATAAGACGTTATCCAAGGAAAAAAAAAATGCTGTATAACCTATAAATATATTCTGGGAAACAATGTTTGAATAACGTTTTTACATTATTGGTGGTATACCATAACCTTTCACCTTGATTTTGGCCTCATGGCTTTCTAGTAGCAAAAGAGCTATACAATTCTACTATCATCAGATACCCTTAACATTTGATTCGCTACTTCCAGACTAACCTCTTAACTAACCTCTTTGTAAAAGAGGCACTTTGTGTGTGTGTGTGTGTGTGTGTGTGTGTGTGTGTGTGTGTGTGTGTGTGTGTGTGTGTGTGTGTGTGTGTTTTAATTTTGTTCGTCCAAAGTTAAGTCATATCGGACAATGCATAAAATTATTTTCACTAAGTCTAGGGTCATTGGAGGTTAGGTTTACCAGACATTCATCTTTCAGGATAAGGGAGTATTGTGACTTTATGGTTTCGTGAAATTAAAAGTCCAATTGAACAACTCAACAATGTTCTTTATTTCCACCGAATTACAGTCGGAACTCTTGCCGATTACACAGAATTACGTAATGCACACAATTACAATTCACCTGTTCGTCTGTCACAGGCCCACTGCTCTCGCAGGTCCGATGTACGTTCACAGTCTTCTTGTCTGTTAACTCACTCGGCGCTCCTCACGACTGCTCGCCAAGAACTGACTTACTTCCAACCCGACGCGTTGCGGATATAGGACCAATTAGCTATTCTAGAAGGTTCCGGATTAGATGAAATATCCTGTATGTTCAAGAACTCAGCGGGAGCGGAAAGAGACGGCACAGTGATGTTTTTCCAGCCACCCCTCGTTACCACTATAAGACAAATGAGTGGGCGTGGTCGAACGCCTCTCGTCCGGCCCCATCGCCGACCGGCCCCACAGGAAATCCCGACGTTCGGGTGACAGTCCTGGAGAAAACCTTATCCAGAAAAGTCACCATAACCAAAATTGAAACTCTGGACCACTTAAACATGAGGCAGACACGCTACTGTGTGCGCTACCAAGGTGGGAGACTCTCAGTTATACCCATTTGATGTTCATAATACAACACATGCACGGTGTTCATTTTTATTCGTTTATTACCGCCCTCCGATTGAACAAGAATGACGTCATAGCTGACTGATGAGTCTATTTTGAAACCATAGCGCTCTGTACTGAGAAAAGGCGGTAATTTTTGTGGAACGGCAACCAACTAAACGCTCTGTGTATTATTGCGCTGTTAACTAATCCAACCGGTCTCGCCTTTCACCCCTCTTTATGATAATGGTGATTGTCATTCTAGTACATATGTGAAGTGGCACGTTTCTACTCATGGTTGAATGATACTTTCGTATCAGCATTAAAATAAGTACGATATATAGATATAATTTAAACCGCTGCATAGAGGAGTTTATGCAACACTATCCGGCATTCAGACAAGTCCCTCGGAGCGTGTTGTCAAGTGTCCAGGTAACGTCAAATTGACATACTTTTGTTTGTAACATAAACGTCTTATGTTTTACCGTACCAGGGCTGTTCAATAACCAATGATCATATTTTTTTTTTTTTTTGTTTTGACAACGTACCTTTACTCATTCTCATAATTTTGATGATCCTTCTCAAAATAGTCTCCCCTGAATGTGATGCACTTGTTCCAGCGTTTCTGCCAGTCTTCAAAGACATGCTGGAAACCATTCTTTGAGAGATCCTTCAAAATCGTCTCCACAGCCTTCACCACTGCTTCTGATGATGGATAATGCCTCCCACGAAGGCGTTTCTGCAACTTAGGGAATAGAAAAAAGTCACATAGGGCTAAATCCGGACTATAGGGAGGGTGAAGGATGCACTTCACGTTGACTTTTGCAAGATGTTCAGCAACAACATTGGCAATATGCGGTCGCGCATTATCGCGGTGCAGCATCCAGCCTCCTTCATGGAAATGTGGTCTTTTGCGCCTGATATGGACTTGCAACGTTTTCAGGACATCCCTGTAGTATTGTCCAGTTACTGATGTGTGTGCAGATACAACATGCTGATAAACCATTCCATTGAAGCTATAACGTTTCTGGGTGCACAAAATTCCACGTTTGGACGCCAGGTTGAAACAAATATATGTGGCGAACAAGGTTCCACTTGGATGCGTAGGCTTCCACGGCCTGTGTCTTGATGTGTGATCTTGGCTTCCGGTGAAGGCCGCCTACATTGGCCAAACCGGCAGGTCAATCGTAACACGTAAAAAAGAGCACATACGCAGCCTAAAATTAAACCAGCCCGAAAAATCCGCATTAGCGGAACATGTGATTACAACCGGCCATCACATCGACTTTGATAACACCGAACTTCTAGGCACCTGCAAAAATTTCTCATACAGAGTGACGCGAGAAAGTTTAGAAATCTTCAAAGAAAAGAATAACAGCAACAGAGATCATGGAAGGCAGCTACACGACACCTGGAAGGCCCTGCTTACTAGCACAGCTACTGGCCGAAGATCAGCCAATGAAAAGCAAGGGGCGGAGCGAACAGACCATCCCGCGTCCGACGGCCTGCCACAGCAATCTCTGCAAAACGATGGTCTAGGGAAGAATACCACAGGAAAAGAAAGCCTTAAGGAATCGAACCAGACAGCAAAACACAATATTAATTATCTCCAAAAACAACAAAAAGCGGTGACACCGGTGCAAGATCCCATTGGCAGACAGGCAACCAATCGGGGACAAAGGGGCGGGACCAGCAGAGATTCACAACCGGTATATAAACGGGAGCAACCGGACAAAGAGCGGACAAGAGCCCAGAAGAAGCTCACGACAAGATGAGCGAAACGTCGGCAATTTCGACCAAGATGACGCGGCCTTCACCGGAAGGCAAGATCACCCATCAAGGTTCCACTTGACAATATAGTTTGAAACACTTTGGTTTAGCTCAGGGTAAAACAATGAGGTCTCTCATAGGGTATGCGTGGATGTGTGTGAGAAGGAGATTTTAATAACACTGGAATGCCCGTTTCCAACTTATTTATTTACTGATTCTTCTTTTAAAACATCGAAATGAAAGTTGCCGACCAAGGGTTACGAATCTCTGTTTAGAGTTACTGACGGCAGAGTGTTTATTACTCGATAAACTTTATTCGTTCCTCATATATATATATATATATATATATATATATATATATATATGAACCGAACCGAAAAATATTCAAGACAGACTGCTCTCATCGTCCTGACGCCGAAGACCCTTCTGATCGGCCTCACGCCGAAGACAGTTCTGATCGCTTGCAAGCCACCGAGTGCTCTCCTCGGCTCCACGCCGAAGACCCTTGTCCACAGCTGCGCGTGGGTGTATCACTTTCACTTCCTGAAACCCTCTTCATTTAACCAAAAATCTCTTTGTGGCTGTTTTGTCATGCCATTCTAAATGATCCACAGAATACCCTATTCATACGAGTCAAGTGACCCCTTTAGAAAACTGCTAAGGACACTGTTTCTAACGTTGCTTTTGATATAACAACTTTCCCCCAACTCAACTGGCCTTGCCCTAGTCGTAACAAAGAACCAACATTCCTTTGACATCCATCATGATTCTTTACTTCTGGCAAACCATAGCTTCGGTATCACCATGAATATCAAAGAATGACGATCATAACTTTCCCAGCAGAAGCAACCACTTCTGCTTTTTGGGGGGTTGGTGATGAAGGAGATTTCCGCACTGAGCTTTGCTGTTTGCTCTCAGGATCAAAATGATGTAGCCAAGTTTCATCAGCAGTGATTACGTTTGAAAGAAACTCCGCATTTTCCTCTAACATCAACTTTAACTGCATGTTACCTCCATTACAGCGGTAGACGATACTGAACATGTCTGAACTTGGCTGGTTCTCACATGCGGGAACCAGGAGTACTAACAATGAAACTACTATGGCGTGTTTGTTTCACTTTAAGCTAACAGAATGTAATAAGAATGATTTTTAGTGCGAAAAATTATGACTGTAGAAAGTGTGATCTTCTTTTATTCAACAGTACTCGTAGGAGTTGCGTGGTTCAAATCCCGGCATGGCATTAAGTTTTTCATGTATTCGGGTGATATAATTTCTCAGTCAACCAAATACAGATTGGGGAAATCGGCAACATTTTTTGCTCGTGACTGTACATATGTTGGAGCTCACCTTTAATGCCCCTCAGGGATCGTGCAGGAAAGTATTCTCGTTTAAACAGCATGCCGAGTAGTAGACCATGTGAAGTGGAACAAAAAACCACTGGTATCGAACCCCGGTTGTCCAGTACACAACAGAGAAGTGGTCCAGTATATGCAGGTGCTTCAACACCTATCCACGTAAAATATGCACTCCAAAGTACCAAGTACCTACGCAGGGCATATGTCTGCCACGATACAACAGGCTATTTAACAGATCAGGCCTAAATGTCACAGAATGTATCATTACACCCCTGCATTCTCTGTGCAGCCCAGAATTTACAAGTGTGTGCCTGTCAACGAGCAGAAATGTCTGTATCAGAGAGTGGCCAGGATTAGCCAGAAAGAAGTAGGTAACAAATGAATGTGTATGATGGAGCAGTTACTCTAAGGCACGACGAGAGTAACCCGAAAAAGTTGAATAAGACCCACCGAGATGCCACTTTGTTTACCACTACAGCTTCGGGGAACTGATCCGAGGTCCGGTTTTGTTAGACATAAGCGGTTAGAAGTAAGTCATAACTGACGATGAATAAAATGATGTTCAAATGAGTACATGGTACATAGAGCTTAGAGCTACCAGACATTCATCTTTCAGGATAAGAGAAATCCTCCAACGTTAAGTCATATCGGACGATGAATGAAAGGATGATCAAATGAGTACAGGGTGCATAGAGCTTAGAGTTACCAGACATTCATCTTTCAGGATAAGAGAAAGCCTCCAACGTTAAGTCATAAGGACGATGAATGAAATGGTGATCAAATGAGTACAGGGTACATAGAGCTTAGAGTTACCAGACATTCATCTTTCAGGATAAGAGAAAGCCTCCAACGTTAAGTCATATCGGACGATGAATGAAAGGATGATCAAATGAGTACAGGGTGCATAGAGCTTAGAGTTACCAGACATTCATCTTTCAGGATAAGAGAAAGCCTCCAACGTTAAGTCATATCGGACGATGAATGAAATGATGTTCAAATGAGTACAGGGTACATAGAGCTTGCATTACCAGACATTCATCTTTCAGGATAAGAGAAAACCTCCAACGTTAAGTCATATCCGACGATGAATGAAATGATGTTCAAATGAGTACAGGGTATATAAAGCTTAGAGTTACCAGACATTCATCTTTCAGGATAAGATAAAACCTGCAAAGTTAAGTCATATCGAACGATGAATGAATTTATGTTCAAATGAGTACATGGTACATAGAGCTTAGAGTTATCAGACATTCATCTTTCAGGATTAGAGAGAACCTCCGACGTTTGTTCATGTCAGACAATGAATGAAATGATGTTCAAATAAGTACAGGGTACATAGAGCTTAGAGTTACCAGACATTCATCTTTCAGGATAAGTGAAAACCTCCAACGTTAAGTCACATCGGACAATGAATGAAATGATGTTTAAATGAGTACAGGGTACATAGAGGTTAGGGTTATCAGACATTCATCTTTCAGGATAAGAGAAACACCCAACGTTAACTCATATCGGACGATGAATGAAATGATGTTCAAATGAGTACAGGGTACATAGTGCTTAGAGTTATCAGACATTCATCTTTCAGGATAAGGGAAAACCTCCAACGTTAAGTCATATTGGACGATAAATGAAATGATGTTCAAATAAGTACAGGGTACATAGAGCTAAGAGTTACCAGACATTCATTTTTCAGGGTGAGAGAAAACCTCCAACCGTAGGTCATGTCGGACGATGAATTAAATGATGATCAAATGAGTACAGTGTACATAGAGCTTAGAGTTATAAGACATTCATCTTTCAGGATAAGAGAAAACCTCCAACGTTAAGTCATATCTGACGATGAATGAAATGATGTTCAAATTAGTACAGGGTACATAGAGCTTAGAGTTACCAGACATTCATCTTTCAGGATAAGAGAAGACCACCAACGTTAAGTCATATCGGACGATGAATGAAATGATGTTCAAATAAGTACAGATTACATAGAGCTTAGAGTTACCAGATATTCATCTTTCAGGATAAGAGAAAACCTCCAACGTTAAGTCATATCGGACGATGAATGAAATGATGTTCAAATAAGTACAGAGTACATAGAGCTTAGAGTTACCAGATATTCATCTTTCAGGATAAGAGAAAACATCCAACGTTAAGTCATATCGGACGATGAATGAAATGATTTTGAAATAAGTACAGGTTACATAGAGCTTAGAGTTACCACACATTCATCTTTCAGGATAAGAGAAATCCTCCAACGTAAGTCATATCGGACGATGAATGAAATTATGTTCAAGTGAGTACAGAGTGCATAGAGCTTAGAGTTATCAGATATTCATCTTCTAGGATAAGAGAAAACCTCCAACGTTAAGTCATATCGGACGATGAATGAAATGATGTGCAAATAAGTACAGGGTACATAGAGCTTAGAGTTACTAGACATTCATCTTTCAGGATAAGAGAAAACTTCCAACGTTAAGTCATATCGGACGATGAATGAAGTGATGTTAAATTACAGGATACAGTCTGATATTTATCTTACAGGAGAAGGGAAAATCCCTTAAATCCCTTATCTCCCTGACCGGGAATCTAACTGGAAGCTCTTGAAGGTGAAGCTATCACCTATGCTACATATTTTGTGTGTAGATTAAATTTCTTTGCAAACCCTTGGACAAGAATAGTGTCTGGGTGGAGTCAAATGTGGGTTAGTTGAATGTGAAAAGCTACTAAATAAAATCCTTATTGTAACATAGGAAACTGCCTCATTTTTATGTAGGACGTTTTAGATTTTCGTGTAATTTCGGGGTAGCGTTTTTGGGTAAATACAGATATCTTCTACCTATTGTACCACCGCAGGAAATGTAAAACCTTGAACTTTTGTTTACCTTGATATCGTAAATGAAAAGTGTAAGGTGTGACATTTAATTGGACAGGAAGATATATTATTTACAAGGACTCGGAGTTTAGTGCGCTATTTGAACAAGATAGGCAATAGAAGGTGGCGTCATGCATACACATTAGCGATATTCACGTCATGTTCACGTTGTACATCATCTAGCATACCTGACTCAAGTTTTAAGTAACTGCCACTGAAGGTGACTCTTTCCTTCGCTCAATAATAAGCTGCTACCCCAAGAAGGTGCAGAACCTCGTTCGGACCTCGTGCAAGCTACATGAGCATGTCCTGTTCCTGCAATGCAGTTAATCTAAGTCTTTTTTTTAATTTTAAGGCTGGGTTTTAATCAATCAACTTAAGAAACACAAATCTATTACACGGTGTTCATTTTTATTCGTTATTTCCCACCCTCCGATTGAGCAATGACGTCATAGTTGACTGTTGAGTCTATCTTGAAATCATAGTGCCCGCTACGCAGAAGTGGTAAGCAAATTACACTAGTTGACAAAAATGAACCTTTTTTCTTTCACAGGAATTAAAATAACATTTTCTAGAAATATTTTTTGTGATGATTTCAAATATAATTTTAGTTTTTCCCCATCGGGCAGGAGTTTTGTGTGATATTGATTTGAATTTTTATAATATTCTAAAAAAAATCTGTAACTAGCTATCTAACTCAAAATTATAACTACTCATTCTGACTTACCTAGTAGTAGTGATTTTCGGGCATATTTTGTATCTGGAACGTCTCTCTTCTTGGTCCAACAGTAGTCAGCCAGCATATTGGAACTCCACTTGCCTTAGTAACTCTTTTCCATAGTAGAAATTTGCTGATGAAAACGCCCACCTTGCTCATCGCTGACAGCTCCAAGATTTTCGGGGAAGAAGTCTAAGTGAGAGTCCAAGGATTGAATTCTTAAAGACGTGTTGCATCCCATAGCTTTATACCACTTTCTTCAGAGAAGCAGTCCTTGAAATCACTATGGCGACCACGATAACTACATATTCTTACTTCTTTTTGGAGTAGATTCCAGGAAGGTAAACCTTCAGCTTGCTGTTTAGAGAGATATAAATCCCGAATCAGATCATTAAGGTCTTTCTGATTGGGAAAGTATGTTCTTGTGATCAGGTATTGGCTTCATATGTAGGATCATTTTTATTTTCATCTGAAGCATTTTCAGTTTCAGTTAGGTCAGAATCAGTTATCACCTAAGGTCGTATCTGCATATACTGGTACAAGGAACTGTTCATTGTGTAAGACAGGTCTTATTGCAGATTGCAAATTCGGATACTTAATTGTATGTTTTGTTTTAGATGTGATTCCTTTTATGTTTGTCAAACAGAAATAACAATCACTTAAATGATCCTTCGATTCCCTCCAAATCATAGCAATTGCAAATGGCATACGATGTGTACCATTTTTCCACCCAGTCAGCAATTCAACACACGAAACACAGCATGTATTTGGTACCCAGCTCTTATCAAAATCACCAGCCTGGCAGCCAAGTAAAGTTGACAACACTTCCTTTCTTGGAAGTGTTGAAAACAGTGTTGTTATAATAAATTAAATTTAAAGGGAGTCGATTAATGACACTAAACAACACTCACTTTTTAATTTTTCCGGAACATGTTTGAGAGACTTTGCCTCCATCCTCAACCGGCCATCGACTGGTTCTCATTGATGTAGTTGACAGAAGAGACCTATGACAAAATATTGTCAACTACACCAATGAGAAGCAGTCGATGGCCAGTCGAGGAGGGAGGCAAAGTCTCAAACATGTTCCGGAAAAATTTAAAAGTAAGTGTTGTTTAGTGTCATTAATCGGCTCCCTTTAAATTTAATTTGACAACACTTCTTTACAAGTGGCGTCAAATTTTGACTCTGAAACTTGAAGGTCAGCACATTACAAATATAGCAGAAACTGTCTTCATGATTTACACACTTTCCTGGCATGATGAAAAAACAAAGCACTAAAACACTGCATACACAATACACTTTCAAAAAGAAGTGAAGGAAATATTTCACTGCTGAACAAACTCACAGTCAGCTCAATATTGACACATCACACAGCCAGATGAACAGGTCGGTACATATCCAAACATGAATGAAACTGCACAGCCTTGTTTTATGGTTCTTCAGCATATTACAAATCATTCCCTTACATAAAGCTTGGATAAAATCACTAAATATGAGGTAAAGTTTCCTATAACAGGTCAAAGAAAACGCTAAAATATTATTTTAAAAAGTAGGGGTCACAAAAAAACTGTGCCTTATGGAAAAATTCTGACTACATAACTGAATTCAGTATGAAAAGAAGAACACCTTGTCGACTTGTGTTACAGCGCTCTGAGTATGGTTGCGCTGGTGACAAATACAACCAGCTTCCCCTGGATATTGTGACTTTGTGCGTTCGTGAAATTAAAAGTCCAATTGCACAAACTCAAAATGTTCTTTATTTCCACCAAATTACAGTTGGAACACTTGCCGATTACACAGAATTACGTAGCGTACACAATTAAAATTCGCCAGTTCGTCTGCCATGGGTCCACTCTACACTCAAAATTACGTACAACTCCTCTGATACACGTACACAGTCTTCCAGTCCGTTCACTATCGCGTGTGCAGTTCAGAGACAAAGGAACCAGAGCCTACCACCCACTAATGACCGTCATAAATCTATCTCCACACTTCAGAAATGGAACACTGTCGTTGAGGACCAATAGCAACCCAGATTTTCTCGAAGTGACAGCCGCATGTCTACTCCACGTGGAGTCTCAGTTGCCAAAGTTCCAACTTCCAGTTGATAAGTTTCATTACCTGCAGAAATTCGTTGTGTATTACAACGTGGAGACCGTGGGAGGGAAATGCAAATGAAGTAGTAGATAACTTTCAGTCAAGTGAAAATAATCAAAGTGATGACAATAGTGTGAATAACTGGGCCGAGTTATATTACTGGAAAAGCCTCAAAAAACAAAGTTATAACGGGAACTGTTTCTAAGCAAATTCAAGCGCTTGTTTTGAACACATATAAATATGTGCTGACAAATAAACTTGGTAAGGGGTCGTGCAATGAACCTGATGATAAATTCTGGGTATTCACAGAAATACAGTAAGAAATATTGTGTCGAAAGGAATACCAAAGACGCCGATCTAGTGTGAAAACAAAAGAAAACGTTTCTCTAAAGTAGATATATTTCACATGCGATTTAATTCGTCGAGAAATTTATAGATTCTATGCAAAAGGGAGAGCGCCCACCTTAGACGAATTGGTTGTACATTTGTAAGAAATTTGTGATTTTCCTTACGGGCGCTGCACTTTGCGCGGTCTCCTAAAGGAGCTGAGTTTCAAATACCGCACTTTGAATAAGATAAGGGTTATTATGGAAGCTAGTAGAATTGTAGCTTGACGATATATATCGTCAAAACTAAGAAAGTTTTGCAGTAATGGACATAAGATAATTTATTTAGACGAAACCTGGTACGATACCCATGGCGTATCCAGAAAGGTGGCAACCTTGCAGAAAGGTCTGCGAGGAGAAGGGCCAGGGTTGTAAAACGATTATAAGGGTTCGTCAAAGGTAGCATCGACGTGCACACGAGTTTACCTGTTTCTGGAAGGTTCGCGGCTCGCCCAATTATCACGATATTTGCAGACGTCAAGGGGAGGGAAAAGAGACGGTACGGTGACTTTCTAACTATCCCCTCAGTCAGTGCCTTAGAGATAAATGGGTAGGCGTGGCCTGAGCGGTTCTTATCCCCTACCCAGCTGCCAGTAGGTCCTGCCTTCCGTTAATTGGGTGACAATATGAACACAGAGCACCGTGTCTTCATGCTTGAATGTTACTTTCGTACTGGCATTACAATTGTTGTGACATATAAATATAACTTAAACCGCTGCATAGAGGAGTTTATGCAACGCCATCCAGCATTCAGTCTAGTCCCTTGGAGCGTAAATTCTGTCAAAAGTGTCCAGGTACTTCCCGTAGGGGTGTGGATCCGTCCACTTCAGCTGCCGTGGTGCGGGCGCTGCGGACGCCTAGCACTCGTTGTACCTCTAACGTTACTAGAGGAACTTCGGGCCGAACTGCAGAGCCCCTCCCGTAGGGGAGTTGTTCGGATTCGGTTGGACTCGAGGGGGTCAGTGGTTCCCGATACCCGTGGGAGATGCGGTACGTCTTCTGACGGGGTTGAGGGAAGCCATATATTCCCGCGTATTAGCCTGCATAGCTCAAGAATAGCCAATAAACTCGTACCTTGGCACAGAAACAAAGAAGTGTATGACATCTGTAAGGTAACCGCACTTGAACAACACATACAAGACCGGATGTACAAGTACATCGCAAACGCGTCCGAGAGACCGTACAGGAGGCAGCTGATTGCAGCAGCAGAGAACAAGAAGACGGAGACCACCGCCCCACCAGTCGTCACCCTGATACAGCACCACGCCAGGATAAAGCAAGCCGAGGAAGACGAGATCCAAGAACATCTCCGAGTACTTCTAACTTGAAAAATGACGACTGTGTACATACCATAACGGTACACATACCACAAAGATTGTTAAATGAAAAAAATGTATTAAAAATAAAAAAATAAATTTAAAAAACTACTACTAAAAACAAAACGAAACTATACATATGAAAAAATATAAAAAATAAAATAAAATAAAAAATAAAAAATATATATAAAATAATAATTCAAAAAAAAATAATAATAAATATACAGTAAAATAAAGAAAAGAATATATTAAAGAAAAAATTATATGATATTAAATAAATAAAATATAAATATAACAAATACTAATAGTATTGCAATTAGCCAATAACGACATGTGACAAATGGTTAACACATGCATGCATAACCTAATAAAGCAAAAAAAAAAAAAAAAAAAAAAAAAAAAAAAAAAAGGAAGCCATCCTCCCTCAACTCCAAATAAAGTCAAGGCTGAAGAGAGTACACCCCTGAAGCAGCCATAGGGCGAAATAAGCCGGAGTGAAATAAACCCACGGGCGAAATAAGCCCTAAAATACCCCTGTAGTAGTAGTAGCTGCATAGCTAGTAGAAGGTATGCTAGATCACCAGGCGGCCCTACGAAGGTCATATCGGTAGCCTTCACCTTTGGTATCGGCGCGTGTAAGTGGCGTATCTACTGCCATCCCGTCTTGAGTCCACAGGACTAGATGGGGGGGGACTTTTTTTTGTAATTTACGTCCTCCAACGTTAAGTCATATCGGATAATGAGTGGAATAAATGAAATTATGCTCAAATGAGCCATGGGTCCACAGAGCTTAGAGTTACCCGACATTCATCTTTGAGGATAAGGGAAAACCCCGGAAAAACCTTATCCAGGTAACTCACCCTGACCGAGACTCGAACTCGGGGCCTCTTGAACGTGAGGCAGATGTGCTACCACTACTCTACCGAGGCGGGCAGGGGGCTTGTTAGTCTCTGGGTCTTGCCATATGGAAAGCCCCGCCGAGGCGCCGGGCGCCCTTTTGGCACAGCTCGGTAACTCCCGGGTATTAGAGGGGGGTCAGTATTCACTTTGTGTGCATTGCCCTGGTAGATACCATAGAGCTTATCTATTATGTCCTCTATGGAGAGGAGGGGGTATTTTTGCGGAATAGTAAGCAAGTTACAGTGCTCTTAGTATGGTTGCCCTGGTAACTAATAGAACCAGCTTCCCCGGGAAATGAACACAGAGCACCGCGCCTTCATGGTTAAATGCTACTTTCGTAGGACATTTAGGAAAAATAGTTTAAACTGCTGCATAGAGGAGTTCATGCAACGTTATCCAGCATTCAGACAAGTCCCTCGGAGTGTAATGTTGTCAAAAGTGTCCAGGTACCGTCAAATCGACATTCTTTTGTTTGTAACATCTTACGTTTTATCAGTATACTATATACATTTTTGTCATTCTCAAGCTTAATTAAAACGCCTATTAATGTTGGTATCCTTATGTCTTTTAAAACCAATAGATGCATCAAACATTTCCAAGATACAGGATCAGTTACTCGCAAAAGTAGAGACAGTGGACGCTGGTCTGGTTCCAATCTAGAAGCAATAGGTAATGTTATGACAGAAAGACCTCAAGTACACCTTCTCGCAATACAGAGAGTGTTTAAGGGGAAGAGAGAAAGGAAATATAAGAAAATGGACACATAAGACTATGTACTAGAGATATTGTGTTGTTTAGAATTAGGTAAAAGCTTTGTACATATAATACGAGGCATGCTTTTTCAAGTCAGGACCATTTTGGAATTAAAAAAAAGACGTGCATAGATATCGAAATAGTTTTATTTTTACATGAAAGCCTGCACCTTAATCTACTTTTCTACATAATTTCCGTGAATATTGAGGCACTTGTCATAACGTGGCACCAGTTTTTGAATACCCTCCTCATAAAATTCTGCCGCCTGACGTGTTAATCACTGTATCACAACTGTTTTGACTTCGTTATCGTCTTGAAGACGCTGACCGCCCGGATGATTCTTCAAGTGCAGGAACAAATGGTAGTCGTTGGGCACCACCTGTATGGAGCATGATCTAGAGTTTCCCATTGAAAAGATTTGATGAGATATTTGGTCCAATTAGCCACATGCGGACGGGAATTGCCATGCAGCAAAACGATACCCTTACTCAACTTGCCACGTCTTTTGTTCTGGATTGCACGGTGCAGATTGTTCAATGTCTCACAATAAGACACTGCATTGATTATCTCATTACGAGGCAGAAACTCCACTAGCAATACTCCTATTCTGTCCCAAAAAACTGTGCACATGATTTTCTGGGCAGAGATTGTTTGCTTAAAGTACACTTTTGTGGGTGATGATAAATGTCGCCATTCCATGGATTGTTGTTTCGATTCTGGTGTGACGTAGGCTACCCATGTTTCGTCACCAGTAACAATTTGGTCTAAAAAATCTTCACCTTCATTGTGGTACCGCTCAAAGAAAGTCAATGCACTGCCTAAACGTTGGGTTTTGTGCAAATCCGTCAACATTATCGGAACCCAACGTGAATACAATTTCCGCTACTTCAAGTTCTCGGTCACAATGCGATACACAACACTACGAGAATATTGAGGAAAATAGTCGCACAATGATGAAATTGTAAAGTGTCTGTTTTCTCTCACCTTTTCGTTCATTTTCTGCACCAAATCCTCAGTAACGACCGAGGGACGCCCACTCCGTTCTTCATCATGCACATTTGTGCGGCCATCTTTAAATGCTGTCACCCATTTCCTTATCATTCCATCACTTATAATGTTTGGTCCGTAAACTTCACAGATCTCACGATGAATATCGAACGGTTTTACGCCTTTAGCACTAAGAAATCGTATAACAGCCCGTACTTCACAATCGGCGGGACTCACGATTGTCGGAGGCATCTTAAACACTCAGTAACCAACGTATACAATGAAGAATCAGACTGTAATGGCGTCAGCGCGTAGACAAGTGATGTAGGTAACCAGCGCGCATGCGCGGAACGCCGAACGTAGCGCTGCGGCGGCGGAATCGCAAAACGGTACTGACTTAAAAAACATGCCTCATTATACTAACTTATTTTTTATTCCTAGAACATGTTGTGCTTATTTTCAGGTTTTTAATGAAGTTACATTGTGAGGAAACTGTGGGTGATAGAAAAGAATTGAGATCAAATTGAAATATTTCTATTTTATGTGACAGGTTTACAATATACATATATGTCTACTATAAAATAAATAAATAAATAAATAAATAAATAAATAAATAAATAAATAAATAAATAAATAAATAAATAAATAAATAAATAAATAAATAAATAAATAAATAAATAAATAAATAAATAAATAAATAAATAAATAAATAAATAAATAAATAAATAAATAAATAAATAAATAAATAAATAAATAAATAAATAAATAAATAAATAAATAAATAAATAAATAAATAAATAAATAAATAAATAAATAAATAAATAAATAAATAAATAAATAAATAAATAAATAAATAAATAAATAAATAAATAAATAAATAAATAAATAAATAAATAAATAAATAAATAAATAAATAAATAAATAAATAAATAAATAAATAAATAAATAAATAAATAAATAAATAAATATATAAATTAATAAATAAATAAATAAATAAATAAATAAATAAATAAATAAATAAATAAATAAATAAATAAATAAATAAATAAATAAATAAATAAATAAATAAATAAATAAATAAATAAATAAATAAATAAATAAATAAATAAATAAATAAATAAATAAATAAATAAATAAATAAATAAATAAATAAATAAATAAATAAATAAATAAATAAATAAATAAATAAATAAATAAATAAATAAATAAATAAATAAATAAATAAATAAATAAATAAATAAATAAATAAATAAATAAATAAATAAATAAATAAATAAATAAATAAATAAATAAATAAATAAATAAATAAATAAATAAATAAATAAATAAATAAATAAATAAATAAATAAATAAATAAATAAATAAATAAATAAATAAATAAATAAATAAATAAATAAATAAATAAATAAATAAATAAATAAATAAATAAATAAATAAATAAATAAATAAATAAATAAATAAATAAATAAATAAATAAATAAATAAATAAATAAATAAATAAATAAATAAATAAATAAATAAATAAATAAATAAATAAATAAATAAATAAATAAATAAATAAATAAATAAATAAATAAATAAATAAATAAATAAATAAATAAATAAATAAATAAATAAATAAATAAATAAATAAATAAATAAATAAATAAATAAATAAATAAATAAATAAATAAATAAATAAATAAATAAATAAATAAATAAATAAATAAATAAATAAATAAATAAATAAATAAATAAATAAATAAATAAATAAATAAATAAATAAATAAATAAATAAATAAATAAATAAATAAATAAATAAATAAATAAATAAATAAATAAATAAATAAATAAATAAATAAATAAATAAATAAATAAATAAATAAATAAATAAATAAATAAATAAATAAATAAATAAATAAATAAATAAATAAATAAATAAATAAATAAATAAATAAATAAATAAATAAATAAATAAATAAATAAATAAATAAATAAATAAATAAATAAATAAATAAATAAATATATTCTACCCAGGCACCTAGACAACTATACCGGGGCATATATCCAAATTTTCTCTTTATTTTTCCATAAAATCCTTACAAATGTTATAATTATACAAATCTCTCAGAAAACTACTCTACAAAAATAAAATGAAATAAAATAACAGAAATAAACACACAAAAAAGCAAAAAACAAAAGAAAACAACTATAAAAATTACAAAATCCTTATTTCCTAAATCTATATCTAAATCTACTAATTCTGTAGTCCACCATGGCCTCTGCCATCACTCTCTCCCTCCGCCGCCCATGCAGTCAACTCCATTGTTAGATTATTCGATAATTCTTCCCGTCTTATCCTATTTTGTATTCTAGAACTCCTTCTTGGATCTTGTACTATTCTTCGCCTATTATCAACTCTTTCTCCTTTGAATATTTTTACCTCCCATGCTTTCTTACTTACAAAGTTAGTCAAAACTTGTAATTTATTTACCAATTGTTGATCTCGAATTATGTCATATACGATATATCCTGCTAGCGTATGCCTCTCTTCTTGTTGGTGAATTGCATATCTTCCACATTCAAATACTACATGTTCAGGATTATCTTGTTTGTTACATAATTCACTTATATCATTTTCAGTTTTATTGATTTTCTTTCAATAGGTCTTATAAGGTCCGTGTCCTGTTATATATTGTATAAATCCCTTTGTTGGTTGAATAAAATTCAATTTTAGTCTCTCTTTGACGTTCTGAAAAATTTCAAACACTCTTCTACCTTCTAGACTTTCTGTCCATTCATTTTGCCATTTATCTTTTAAACTATTTTTAATCACCCAAGATTTGTTTGTTCTGACTCCAGTTATATTATAAACTTTTTCTAAGTTTCCTTTTTTCGCCCAAAATTTTGCGCCCTTCAATCTTATTAATAAATCAATCGGCCAAATGGACGTTGTTACTAGCAATGCCATAGTTGGTGTTGTTTTTACAGCTCCTGTCAGACGTAATAATACTTTTCTTTGCGTTCTTCTCAACAATCTTCTTATTTGCACATCATCCATCCTTTCTGCCCAAACTGCTGCCGCATACGTCATAACTGAAGCAAAAATGGTGTTATGATATATCTGTATGTTACGCAATGGAAGTACAAAATTTAAATTGGTTATTCTTGCTAGCTTTAGCATTATTTTCTCTGTTTTCTGCCTAATATACTCCGTGTGTTTTCTGAAATGAAATTTTTCATCTATCATGATACCCAAATATCTCATCTCTTTTTCCCGTTTAATGTTCTGATTATTTATCTTCACTGTAGGATCCCGCTTTAAATTTCCCTTAAAAAGCACATAATTTGACTTGTTTGGTGTCTACTATAACAGAAAAACGGATATTCACTGTGGAATAAGTGTTAATTGACTTACTATTTCGTAAATGCTTCATAGAACTCTATAATTAGCTTTGCAGTGTATTATATAGGTTTTTATAAACAGTTACCGTATCTAGGCACCAGGCGAAATTATGCGGGCAGACCCACCTCTCAAATAGTATATTTACCTGCCGGTAGAGGGAGGCCTCATAGCTGCTGTCAGCACCACAAGTACGATCCCAAGCCGCTAGGGGAATCTTATATAAACTCCCTCCATAAGCGATGCTATTAATGACGTCTACATGTTAGACTCGATAGTGATAGACAATTTGTTGAGTGGAATGGTAAGGTGAGAACGTACTGCCTATCTGGACAATGCTATTTCCATGAGTTTTGGCTAGACATTTCTAAGAAATTATTATCGATACGTACATGAAAATTTTCAGGCGTGTTCTTAAAACCTCTATCTTTAATAATATCTATTATTATTATTTCAACATTTTGTACTGATAACACTGGGCAACAAAAAACAATTGTTGAATGTTTCGAGCACTTTATGAGGCAATTCCTACTAATTTTGTGTTGAAAAAAAAAAAAAAACAAATAGGACGATGAAAAAATTTTATTAGCTCTAGTTGCTATGATATACACAAGGTGGAAGTATTACATATTAACGGATTTAGAGAAAAGGATACATTTTAATTACATACATGCTAACAACAATGAAAGTGCATTTGATTTTTTTAACTGGTAATTACATGCTTAGAGTTCTAAATTGTTGGAAAAATACTTCGCAGATAGTCGTATCTGAAGAGGATCATGACTTCGTCGTATTTTAGCGTGCCTTTTGTGATGAAGTTCCGCAGAATCCCTCTACAAAGACCAACAGTAATCCGCAAGCATTACTTCGTTCCAACGGCCCTGATATCTTTGTTCCATAACAGAAATGTCCTGATGGAATCTCTCCCCATGTTCACCACTAACAGCTCCACAACTAGGAGGGAAAAAGTCTAGGTGGGAGTGGACAAAATGGATCTTAGGGGACATGTTGCATCCAAGGCTACAGTATTTTTGCAGGAGCACTGCCACCAAATGCTTGTAGTTGTCATCTCTTTTTTTGCCTAAAAATCCATGAACAACACCCTTGAAGGCTTCCCAAGCTTCCTTTTCTTTCCCGTCCAAAATTTGGTCAAATGCAGGATCCTTTACAAGTTCTCTTATTTGTAGTCCAACAAAAATACCTTCCTTAAATTTTGTATCACTCAATTTCCAGATTTTCTCTCTGATTGTGTTTTGTTATTTGACAGGTGTGTCAACTCCCATAAAATTTCCCTCAAATTTAAAATCTTCACTCTGAAAATGAAATGTCAATTGATGTGCTAAACAAATGTTAATCTATCATTTTTATGGTGATTTTTGAATTCAACATATAGAAATACATGTATATTCACTAATTTTAAGGCCGATTTTAATTGATGCCCAGTGTAATTTGTTATAATCTTTCGGTTTTGTAAAAAAAAACCGAAGTTTTAGAAAGTTTTATTTTTCTAAACAAGTATTATGAATGTGAGAGAAAAGTACCTTCTTCTTGTTCTGTTGAGTCTGCTTAGTACAGACAAAAACCATATATTTTGGTTGATTAGCTTTTTTTTTAAGTTTATATATCGATTACTGACTTCTCACATGAGTCAGAACATTGCTGCTGCATATTCTTGACCCTCTGTATTCTCACTTATTCTTTTCAAGTTGCTCTTCATTTGTCTTGTCTTCTTGGTCAGTTCTTCACCTGTTTTATCTGCTTTCAGGACTCGCAGCTCATCAATATGACTACTGTCATGATTAGTACATGTATTGTGTGAACTGGGCCTACTCACCTCAATATTACATGTGATTTCATGGTCTAATCTATTTATATTTTCTACATTTACTGTTTTATGTTTAGTAAAACGATTCTCTATAAGCTTTCTCTTTCGAAATGTTTTTGGCCTGCCTATTTCATACATTCACCAATAACTAGTACAAAATACTTTTCAGAACAGAAACTATTCATATACACAGCCAAAGACAAATGAATAGCTAGTATAATGGGAGTTACAGTGGTACCAGCAGAAGGGTTGAAAGATCCCTTACAAAACATGGCTTAGATCACAAATACCTATCTGTTCAGTATTACATAAGTTATGATTGATTTTCTGGAAGTTTATTAAAAGGAGCGTTGCAAAAACTTAACACCCACTAATACAATTAGCAAATTAGATATAAAATATTGATCCAATAAACTTTTAAACTATATATTTGTAAACTAGACGGATACCATTATAATAAAATGTAAAATAAAACAAGTGAATTTTAACCCCAAGTGCAGTAACTTCTCAGCTTAAAATCAGAACGTTTACGATGGCATTTTGAACTAAACACAATGCGTCGTGGCAGATGAGTGATTGCGTTGCCTTGACCAAAGTGTAAGTTGATTTGGGGCTGGTGATGAAGTAGGACAGAAACTTCAATCAGAACGGCGCCCCCCTGGGGGGTCCGACTCTTGCGTGATCTCGACACGTCCTTCCCCTCGAGGATTGTGGCCGGCATTTTGATTGCCGCGCACCCTCACGTTTTCATTTCAAGTGCTAAAGGCCACACTTCATTCTCGCCACTTGCAACTGGACGTTCGCGCAAAAAGCAATTCCATCTGCTACGCGCATCGCTACAACTGTTTTACAAACAGTCACAGCGGGGGTGCCAAGATATCGTATTAAAATCTCGCCAAAGAACCTACAAAAACATGCAAATTTTTAAGGAGAACCAATATATTTCAGAACACTTTCAGCTACCAAGTATTCATTCTCATTATTACCAGGCATATCCATAAAATCAGGTCTCCAATTTTATTTAATATATAAAACATGTTCATTGTCAATAAATGTTATATGATGCAAAGGCGAAACTTACAGCTATTTTACAACGTAATCATCATTGCGATCGATGCACTTTTGCATGCGCTGTGGCAGTTTTTGTGTGCCCTTGTCATAGCACTCTCCCGCCAAGTTGCGCAGGTAGCGCTCAACCTCGTTTTTCAAATCATCGTCGGTCTGGAAATGTGTTCCACCCAGGTGTGACTTCAACTCAGGAAACAGATGATAATTATTACGTACTAAGTCTGGACTGTCCCATCCGCACTGGGCCAGGAGATCAGTCGTTGCATGTGCAGTATAGGGACGAGCGTTGTCGTGATGAAAAATCACTCCTTCGTCAGCATTCCCCTCCTTCGATTTTGAATGGCACGTCGCAACATTTTTAAGGTCTCAGAGTGGCTAGCGGCGTTTATTGTTGTGCCGGTAGGCATAATGTCGCACAACAATATACATTTTCTGTCCCAGAACACACTGGTCATCACTTTGCCGGCAGAAAATGTCTGTTTGAACTTGCGCGGCTTCGGCGAATTCGAATGCCGCAACTGACGAGAACGTTCTTTAGTTTCTGTTATTGTGTAGTGCACCCAGGTTTCATCGTCAGTGACAATTTAATTCAACAATTCCTCGTCCTGTTCTGCATAGCGCTCCAGGAATCGGTGGGCCGCTTCAACACGTTGCCGTTTATGGTCTTCGGTGAGCATTTTGGGGACCCACCTCGCACACACCTTGCGATAATGCAAATGTTCGGTCAAAATCTTGTCAATCGTAGTCTTACTGACTTCAGGGAAAAGTTCGCACAGCTCGTCAACTGTCACACGCCGATCTTTAAGCATTTCTTGCTCTACTTTTGCAATTGTTTCGGCTGAAACCGAAGGCCGAGCTGACGCTGTTCGTCATGGACGTCTGTACGTCCGTCTTTGAACTCTCTGTCCCACTTTCCACGTTTTTGATGTCAATACACTGTGCCCTATAGACTTCGCATAACTGACAATGAATTTCAGTGGGGGTAGTGCCCTTGAAACTAAAAAATAACGGAACGCTGCACTAGGTGCTAAGACTTCTATTAAACCAAAGCCACCTGGTTTTCGTTTCCGGGAGCTCCTTAGACATCTTGATACTGACATGCCCAGGATGTATCCTAGGGGGGAGAGGACATACCCTCCTTGGTTGTACAGAGCGTCCCACGTTGATCTGGGCATGACTAAATACGATAAATCTACCATGTATATGTCTAGTATCCGCACATGTTTTTTGAATTTTTATCGCGATATGAGGACCATTTTGTAACTTATACTGATGGCTCCAAGAACTCAAATGGTGTTGGTTGTGCTTACGTGTGTGGAACCGAACCGTATACATTCGGATTCCACACTAGCACTTCCGAGCCACGCCGTGGCTCAGTGGTTAGACCGCTTGGCTCTCACCAAGGCGGCCCGGGTTCGATCCCAGGCGACCGCAAAGTGAGATTTGTGGTGGACAACATGGCGTTGGGGCGGGTTTTCTCCGGGACCTCCGGTTTCCCCCGCCATCTCATTCCACCGGTGCTCCATCTTCATCTCATGCATCACCAGTGTCACCGCCTGCGGTGCCGTATGTAGTAAAAGCGGGCGTTAAACACTACACATTTCATTTTTTACTAGCACTTCCAATTTTACTGCAGAGCTTTATGCAATTTACCGGGCCATTTTACACGTACGTCGACGAAAGTTGGGGGACTGCTTAATCCTAAGTGATTCCCTCAGTGCACTTCAAAGCCTACGGCAGCTGTACAACTACCACCCTATTGTGCAGCGTATACAGGATGCCCTCCACGTTTTACACGCTTCTGGCGTTAACGTGGTGTGTGCATGGATCCCTGGTCACGTAGGCTTGCGGGGGAATGAAATGGCGGATTCGGCAGCCAAGACGGCTACCATGAAGCCCAGGGTTCGAGTACCATCTGTGACATCGGAAGATTTTAAGGCCGTATTGCGGAGAGCTGTGCAAACCTGCTGGCAGGAAGAGTGGTCCGCTCTCCGCAATAATAAACTTAGATCTGTCAAAGAACTTCCGATTCCCTGGGTTACCTCCTGTCAGTCATCTCGTCGCGAGGAGATGAGTTTGGCTCGGTTACGTATTGGGCACTGCTTTTTTACTCATAGTTTTCTTTTTAAAAAGGAGCCTGCTCCGCTGTGTCCGTTTTCCAATGAAGCGTTGTCTGTACGACACGCGCTGCTAGAGTGTGTTCACCTAGCAGACCTTAGGACGTCTCTGCAGCTGCCGGCCAGCTTTGCAGAAATGCTAGCGGACGATAACGCAGTAGTGGAGAAGGTATTTAGATTCTTTTTTAGATTACACTTTAGGATTTAGTAAAGTAAATTTTTACTTATATAGTTTTTGGAAATTTTTATATCTGGCTTTTGCCATGACTTGTTTTTGTAAGGCCGCTGATGACCGCCGTAGTTGAGCGCCCTTACACAGATCATCATCATCATCATGATCATCATCATCATCATCTGGACTGTCCCATGCGAACTGGGCCAGGAGATCAGCCGTTGCATGTGCAGCATGGACACGAGCGTTGTCGTGATGAAACATCACTCCCTTCGTCAGCATTGCCTGCTTCGATTTTGAATGACGCGTCGCAGTTTTTTAAAGTCTCACAGTAGATAGCGGCGTTTATTGTTGTGCAGGTAGGCATAAACTCGCACAACAATGCCCCTTTTCTGTCACAGAACACACTAGGCATCACTTTGTCGGCAGAAAATATCTGTTTGATCCTTCGCGGCTTCGGAAAATTCAAATGCCGCCACTGGCGGAAACGTTCTTTAGTTTCTGGTGTTGTGTCAGAAAAGAGTTCAGAAAGGAACCATCACACAACTGCCGCTTCCAACATTTTGCCGGTATTAACATCTCCAGTTATTTTTTCTATAATGCCGTAAAACTTCCGAGAACATTCGTGGCGTCAAGAGAAAGACAAAATCCCGGAGCGTCTCTGTTTCTTTCTTTCTCTTGACAATCCTGCCCCCACGCCCGCCACCCTTTTGTCGCGGTAAGCACTACAATGACATCGGTGACAATACACACATTCTTTACAGCTAGGGTGCTCAATTAAAGTAGGAAAGAGGAGGTTCAAATAACCTCCTTGCACCCACTGTGATAGAATCGCACGTTTACCTGTGGTTACTGAGTTCCAGTGGCGGAATATCGCTATCATTCTGAAGTATAGCAAATCATAAGCTACTTCTTACTAAGAAATGTTTCTTAGTATGACTTCTGTGACACAAGTTATGTTTTACAAGATCTGCAATACGTGGAACAAAAGACGAAGTGCTCAGTCTCAAAAGATAAGCAAGGTGTTCGTCTTTTATCTTGCTGCGATGCTCACTTTTCATATAGTTCATCTTTCAAAACGTTTGTACGCAGATATATGCAGAACAAAAGACTGATACAAACAAACGTAATACCTGATAATCACTACAGGACAAAGATTTAAATAATTCCCATCCTTCTTTCTCAGAACATTTTACTGTCGTGAAATTTTGCAGTAAAACTAGTTCCATTTGTAGCTCGTGTGTGGCTTCACTACATGAAAACTTCAAAAGATTGCAAAATAAATGAATATTTGTCTCAAAAATTTTTATATCTTCAAATTGCAAAGGGAATGTGTCATGTAGTTACTATAGAAGTTCTGCACACTTTTCCAGAACTATGTCGTTTATTGTGTACACGGAACACTAGCAAGAGAAATTATATCAATCTGTAACTACCAGTTGTCCTTCCCACAGTCGCAATTGTGACATAAATAAGATATTTAATTCATTATCAACTCCCCTCCGCACCTCGTCAGATCTGTACACCGATTTATGCAGTGCTAGCGAAAAACATGTTAATGACTTTATTTTGTGCTTCAATTGTCTTTCCAAAACACAACACAATTCGTTACTGTACTTCGAGAGAGACTGACTGATGCAAATAAATCGACTAAGTAGGTACAAAATTCCTTCACAGCAACTAGCAAGCTTTGCTTGTTAAATTCGCCTCCACCTTTCATATTTTGTCTAATAAGTTTCGCCAGTTTATAAGAAAGATGTACCACATTTTCAACATTAGGGTCATATTTAATAGATGTTTCCATTTCTTACAGTTTTTGTGATATGACTTCACCTAGAGCAAAGATGTGTCAAATGTTAGTAGCAACGCAACTGACTGTTGTGGGGAAAACAACATGTGTAGGGGAAGGAAGCGTGTGCTGCACAATATCCTGCTAACCTGGTTGTGTATATTCTTCATAGATCCAACGTTTCACTATATCAGACAAAAATAACTTCCACCACTCTTGGATACCTGATTGCAATGGTACATATTCATTTCGCATCCACTCTCACCAACGTACCACACTTCTTCTTCTCCTTCACTCCATGGTTTGTGCATATCACCTGCTCCGGCTTCATAGATCTCTCCAGCGTTTCCTGGGTCGTCCTCTGTCCCTTCTTCCTTTTGGATTATACTTTAATACTGCATTTGGGTATCTTCCATCCTCCGATCTGCCAAATAACTGGGTGTCCGATTAGACCGCGGCCTCACCTTCACCCCACATGTCCGTGAAGAAATTAGCCTCGGCCATGCAGCGCTCAGGCAGTTGTACCCCATATTCCGATCAACCATGCCCACTCGCCTGAAAGTACGGGTGTATCGTGCGATGATCCCGCCACTGTGGGCCGCGCCGTGGCTCAGTGGTTAGACCGCTTGGCTCTCACCAAGGTGGTCCGGGTTCGATCCCAGGCGACCGCAAAGTGAGATTTGTGGTGGACAACACGGCGCTGGGGTGGGCTTTCTCCGGGACCTCCGGTTTCCCCCGCCATCTTATTCCACCGGTGCTCCATCTTCATCTCATGTATCATCAGTGTCACCGCCTGCGGTGCCGTATGTAGTAAAAGCGGGCGTTAAACACTACACATTCATTACATCCCGCCACTGATCCTGTATGGATGCGAGGTCTGGGAATCCGTGGCTCGTACAACCATCCGCAGACTGCAAGCCGTGCAGAACAGGGCGCTCAGGATGATCTACGATACCGAACGTACGTTTCCATCACACATCCTACACACCAATTCTGGCATACCTTACGTTGAGGACGCTGTGCGTGAACGCTCGCGAATATTGTATGCCAGAATTACACCTCATCCCAACCACCTAGTTAAGGATAATATGAGCACCGTGTACCCAGAAGGAGAAAGAGCTACCGCCTCCCCAAGGACGCCCTTGAGTGGTGAGACCAGCCTCTCATTCCTTCAGTACTACTTTCTGTCCCGGCCACATTAGGGGTGGATTTGACCTGTCGGCTAACCCCCGGCAGTCCAGTTTCCCTGTGTGACCCAAACGCGAACCCCAACCTAAAACTTCCCTAACCACCCGACCTCTCGCTCCTGGCCCCGCCAAACTGGACGGATCCTGCAACGCAGGCCGCTCCTAGCGTGGCGGCATAGGGCACTGGCCTCCTACCTGGGAGCTCACCCCGCCGCCAGGAGCACTAACAGAGGTAGAATCAGGTCCATCACTTTACACGAATATCCAAGCTTTGAAGATAAGACAAATTCTATAAGACCGCACGGGTAATTCCGCTCAGCGGATATGTACCGTGGTGCTCCGTCCACCGCCCGGGAGCACCAGGGTGACATATTCTCGCTCATGGCTCATGGCTTAAGGGTCGGTCGTAAACAGAAGGAGGAAACAGGAGTTGTAACAACAGAGCTGATGTTGTAAACACACGTAATCATAACTCTGTTTGTTATGGTCATTGACCTAGGTAGATTGTGATTGTGTATGTGACGTAATTCTGCTGTAATCTGCAAGTGTATTTCTACGGAAATAAAGAACATTTAGAATTGCTGCAAATTGGACTTTTAATTCTACGAGCCCACAAATTCACAAAACATACATTTTTTTTTTTGCAAAGTTTAATTTATTAACGAGTTACTTTAGTAATTAAACTTGAATCAGAGAGTTTGTTGTCATTTAGAGATAATGCAGTAGTTGTAACGTTTATAATCCTAAACCACGTGAGTCCGCTAAAGGAGCAAGCCAGTCGTACGAAAAGCCCTGGTGACGTAATATCCCGCACAAGCCATAATCTCTGTAGCCGTGCCTTTGATCTCTGCATTCCCTTTTGTCAGCATAACGCCAGAGCTACTTTTCGTCCCCAATGTCATTTTTTGCTTCTATCTGAAACGCCGCGCGTTCTTTTTCTCTGAGGCTTGCTGCTGTATGCAAATTCGGTTTCATGGAAATCCTTCTACCAGACTTCCGGACTGTCTCCCAATACTCGAACGATGGAGTGCCTCCACGACAACTTGCAGCTAATTAATTTTCATTCATTCTCTCCTTCAAAAGAATTTCCTTCATAAACTAATTATACCGTGCTCATCTTAAGGACGACACTTGTGCAAAGTCACTGAAAAGGGAATACCTTTTATATTCATTTAAAATTCTAAAATGATATTTCACGTTGCTATTCGCCTATGTTTACAGACTTCCGCTTTTCGGCCTATTTTATTATCAAAATCATCTTTCAAAATTTTTTGTGTGAATTAATATTTCAATTATAGTAGCATACAGACCCAGATACCTGAAAAATACATAACATTTTGTACCACAATAATTAAAAATTAAGTATTCTACGTGTTCCATGCAGATATGGCAACCAAATAATATGAAATAATACTGTATACGAAATTGGGGTAAAGGGAATTCGTGGGGTGTAAATAACTTACCCAGCATTCTTCTGGTGAAAGGGCAAACCCTCGGAAAAACCCATGGGACAGGTACGTATGCCATAAAAATCGAACCCAGGCTTACCGAATACATATCAGAGATCAGACAGTTAATATTGTTGTAGACTTTAAGTGATAGTCAAATGTTTTATATACATGACTTTCTTTACTCTTGTACAAGCACTTATTGCTCTATCTACTTCAAGATAAACATTATCTTATTGTAGTTACAAGGGAATACAGTAGATTTAAAATGATAGTCACATGTTTTATGTACATGACTTTCCCTACTCTTGTACAAACACTTATTGCCCTATGTACTTCCAGATAAACATTATCTAATTCTAGTTACAAGGGAATACAGTAGACTTTAAGTGATATTCAATTGTTTTATATAAATGACTTTCTCTATTCTTGTACAAACACTTATTGCTCTATCTACTTCAAGATAAACATTATCTTATTGTAGTTACAAGGGAATACAGTAGACTTTAAGTGATAGTCAAATGTTTTATATACATGACTTTCTCTACTCTTGTACAAACACTTATTGCTCTATCTACTTCATGATAAACATTATCTTATTGTAGTTAAAAGGGAATACAGTAGACTTTAAGTGATAGTCAAATGTTTTATATACATGACTTTCTCTACTCTTGTACAAACACTTATTGCTCTATTTACTTCAACATAAACATTATCTTATTGTAGTTACAAGGGAATACAGTAGACTTTAAGTGATAGTCAAATATTTTATATACATGACTTTCTCTACTCTTGTACAAACACTTATTGCTCTATCTACTTCAACATAAACATTATCTTATTGTAGTTACAAGGGAATACACTAGACTTCAAGTGATAGTCAGATGTTTTATATCCATGACTTTCTCTACTCTTGTACAAACACTTATTGCTCTATCTACTTCAAGATAAACATTATGTTATTGTAGTGACAAGGGAATACAGTAGACTTTAAGTGATAGTCAAATGTTTTATATACATGACTTTCTCTACTCTTGTACAAACACTTATTGCTCTATCTACTTCAAGATAAACATTATCTTATTGTAGTTACAAGGTAATACAGTAGATTTTAAATGATAGTCAAATGTTTTATATACATGACTTTCTCTACTCTTGTACAAACACTTATTGCTCCATCTACTTCAAGATAAACATTATCTTATTGTAGTGACAAGGGAATACAGTAGACTCTAAGTGATAGTCAAATGTTTTACATACATGACTTTCTCTACTCTTGTATAAACACTTATTGCTCTATCTACTTCAAGGTAAACATTATCTTATTGTAGTTACAAGGGAATACAGTAGAGTTTAAGTGATAGTCGAATGTTTTATATACATGACTTTCTCTACTCTTGTACAAACACTTATTGCTCTATCTACTACAGGATAAACATTATCTTATTGTAGTTACAAGGGAATACAGTAGAGTTTAAGTGATAGTGAAATGTTTTATATACATGACTTTCTCTACTCTTGTACAAACACTTATTGCTCTATTTACTTCAACATAAACATTATCTTATTGTAGTTACAAGGGAATACAGTTGACTTTAAGTGACAGTCAAATGTTTTATATACATGACTTTCTCTACTCTTGTACAAACACTTATTGCTCTATCTGCTTCAAGATAAACATTACCTTATTGCAGTTACAAGAGAATACAGTAAACTTTAAGTTATAGTCAAATGTTTTATATACATGACTTTCTCTACTCTTGTATAAACACTTGTTGCTCTATCTAGTTCAAGATAAACTCACTGACTCATTGTATCTGTGATTGTGTCTTACTTTTCGAGTTCACTCGCTTACCTATACAGCTGTGGGAAATCTATATAGAAACTTCCAGGATATTCAAGCTATGCAGCGACAGCATTTAGAATATTTACGCTGAGGGAGCGCGCTGCTTATCTGTTTACTTTCTGACTGCCCGATGCTGCGTCAGAGTACACTTTTATCCAAAAATACCCAAATATGTTTTTCTGTTTGTAGTTGTACGGCGTCTCTATGTCTTCTACTTCTACTTTTTCGCAGGTGTAAATTAAACTCTATTAGTGACCAAACTTCATCGACTTGTGTTTGCAAAAGAACGACTTAAGAAAATTCTGTGGGTTTAGGCATAAGTATTGAGACTTTGTGGGTACGTAGAATTAAAAGTCTGAGCTGAAGATTTTCAAAATGTTTTTTTGTTTCCATAGAAATACACTGCTCAGTTCTCAAGTAACAACAATACGTCACCTACACACAGTCTACTAAGGTCAATGACAATAGCAGTCAGCTATCGTTACAAAAACAACAATACTTGACAGCTGTTTACCGCTTACGACGCTTCGCGACTGTCTCTTGGCGATTTATCGCCTTCTCAAGTACCCCAATGATAATTTTTAGACTGTTTTAAAATAAACCACAAACCAAATAATATCTATCAGGCAAGAAGTCACTAGAAATTTCCATTTACCGCACTTATCTGGGTCAGTAAGTCTTTTATCTCCGTAGCTGTGTTTATTTGCTTGTGCAAGCTCTTTATCTCCGTGAAGCACAGTTCGTCAGTTGTCTATTTACGCCGAATCTTGTATGCCGGTCGCCGTGACAGTATGCATTTAATTTTTATGATTTCTTTATCATTTTACGTGAGGTTGCTGGTTCCTCCTTTACGTTATTTTCTACTTTATATATTATCACTGTGAACATATTACATACATCGTAAAGAATCTCTTATCGTCCTATCCTACAACTTGGGTCCAAGTTAACGTGTTGTTGTTGTTGTTGGCATGATTTTGATGACTAATATCCCTCTGGACTTGGAGGTTTTATCGCTTTTCAGCGCCCCCTAGAAACTTCATAGCGTGAGTTGCGTTGATTTATGACCCCTTCTGATTTATATTGGATGAGGCTGTATTTTATCTGTGCCCACATCGGAGAATCATAAATTCCGCTTAAGATATTCTGATGCAGACGTTCCGACTGTAACATGAAATCTGTATTTTCTACGCTAAAAGCTGCTCTAGTGGTTACAAAGTGGACCAACCTCAGGAAAACTTGTTGAATTGCGGCTACCGTTTTATTTCGTGTCTCGCTGAACACGAGAGATAGTTATATGGGACAAGAATCTTCTACATTTATATAAAATATCAACTTTACGTGACTTTATCCACTTCTGCATTACTTATTGCTCTATTTACTTTCTACAAATCGAAATAAACATTTTCAGAAATTACTTTACTGTCAATGTTCCTGTAGATACAATGGAACAATGGTTAAATGATTTAAGACATTGTGGCTATGTGATTGCCCTGACATTTCATTCTCCTCGTCTGGCCAGGACTTAAACAAAGGAAAGTCATGGTATTTCTGAAGAATAGAGGTCTTTTCAATAAAAGCAACTGAATTTCGTTGTTCATCTGTTGACAGTAACTCACCACAGTTTCAGAAATTTTGGACGCTCAGTTACGTAACAGTTCTTTGAGTGAGTTGATGTGAGTGTTTTTATGAAAATATACAAAATCAAGTATCGAGCTCTCATTAAACATTTGAAAGGGTAGAGACAGGCTGAAAAATTTAATGCCATAGCCGGGATTTGAAACATGGATCTTGTGGTCTCCATCAGGCTGCTCTAAGCCATTGAGCCACTGTGGCCAACGTGCCAACTAGACATTAAATTCTCCAACTGACTCGTGTATTTCCCGGTCAACCACTAGGAGTTCTAATAAACCCATGAGACAACTACCTTAATGGCGACTTACTATGCTATAAATACTTTAAGGCCCGGGCTTTATAGTTCGGACCACTAATAGGTACAACTGACTCGTGTTTTTTCCGGTAAACCACCAGGAGTTCTCATAAACACATGAGACAACTACCTTAATGACGACTTACTATGCTGTAAGTATTTTAAGGCCCGGGCTTTATAGTTCGGACCACTATTTGGTACAACTGACTCGTGTTTTTCCCGGTAAACCACTAGGAGTTCTCATAAACACATGGGACAACTACCTTAATGACGACTTGCTATGCTGTAAGTATTTTAAGGCCCGGGATTTATAGTTCGGAACACTATTAGGTACAACTGACTCGTGTTTTTCCCGGTAAACCACTAGGAGTTCTCATAAACACATGAGACAACAACCTTAATGACGACTTACTATACTGTAAGTACTTTAAGGCCCGGACTTTATAGTTCGGACCACTATTAGGTACAACTGACTTGTGTTTTTCCCGGTAAACCACTTGGAGTTCTCATAAACACATGGGACAACTTCCTTAATGACGACTTACTATGCTGTAAGTACTTTAAGGCCCGTACTTTATAGTTCGGAACACTATTAAGTACAACTGACTTGTGTTTTTCCCGGTAAACCACTAGGAGTTCTCATAAACACATGGGACAACTACCTTAATGACGACTTGCTATGCTGTAAGTATTTTAAGGCCCGGGATTTATAGTTCGGAACACTATTAGGTACAACTGACTCGTGTTTTTCCCAGTAAACCACTAGGAGTTCTCATAAACACATGAGACAACTACCTTAATGACGACTTACTATGCTGTAAGTACTTTAAGGCCCGGGCTTTACAGTTCGGACCACTATTAGGTACAACTGGCTTGTGTTTTTCCCGGTAAACCACTAGGACTTCTCATAAACACATGAGACAACTACCTTAATGACGACTTACTATGCTGTAAGTACTTTAAGGCCCGGGCTTTATAGTTCGGACAACTATTAGGTACAACTGACTTGTGTTTTTCCCGGTAAACCACTAGGAGTTCTCATAAACACATGAGACAGCTACCTTAATGACGACTTACTATGCTGTAAGTACTTTAAGGCCCGGGCTTTATAGTTCGGACAACTATTAGGTACAACTGACTTGTGTTTTTCCCGGTAAACCACTAGGAGTTCTCATAAATACATGAGACAACTACCTTAATGACGACTTACTATGCTGTAAGTACTTTAAGGCCCGGGCTTTATAGTTCGGACAACTATTAGGTACAACTGACTTGTGTTTTTCCCAGTAAACCACTAGGAGTTCTCATAAACACATGAGACAGCTACCTTAATGACGACTTACTATGCTGTAAGTACATTAAGGCTCGGGCTTTATAGTTCGGACCACTATTAGGTACAACTGACTCGTGTTTTTCCCGGTAAACCACTAGGAGTTCTCATAAACACATGAGACAACTACCTTAATGACGACTTACTATGCTGTAAGTACTTTAAGGCCCGGAATTCATAGTTCGGACCACTATTAGGTACAACTGACTCGTGTTTTTCCCGGTAAACCACTTGGAGTTCTCATAAAAACATGGAACAACTACCTTAATGACGACTTACTATGCTGTAAGTACTTTAAGGCCCGGGCTTTATAGTTCGGAACACTATTAGGTACAACTGACTTGTGTTTTTCCCGGTAAACCACTAGGAGTTCTCATAAACACATGAGACAACTACCTTAATGACGACTTACTATGCTGTAGGTACTTTAATACCCGGGCTATATGGTTCGGACCACTAGTAGTTACAACTGACTCGTGTTTCTCCCGGTAAACCACCAGGAGTTCTCATAAACACATGAGACAACTACCTTAATGACGACTTACTATGCTGTAGGTACTTTAATACCCGGGCTATATGGTTCGGACCACTAGTAGTTACAACTGACTCGTGTTTCTCCCGGTAAACCACTAGGAGTTCTCATAAACACATGAGACAACTACCTTAATGACGACTTACTATGTTGTAAGTACTTTAAGGCCCGGGCTTTATAGTTCGGACCAATATTAGGTACAACTGACTCGTGTTTTTCCCGGTAAACCACTAGGAGTTCTCATAAACACATGAGACAACTACCTTAATGACGACTTACTATGCTGTAGGTACTTTAATACCCGGGCTATATGGTTCGGACCACTAGTAGTTACAACTGACTCGTGTTTCTCCCGGTAAACCACCAGGAGTTCTCATAAACACATGAGACAACTACCTTAATGACGACTTACTATGCTGTAGGTAGTTTAATACCCGGGCTATATGGTTCGGACCACTAGTAGTTACAACTGACTCGTGTTTCTCCCGGTAAACCACTAGGAGTTCTCATAAACACAAGAGTCAGCTACCTTAATGACGACTTACTATGCTGTAAGTACTTTAAGGTCCGGGCTTTATAGTTCGGACCACTATTAGGTACAACTGACTCGTGTTTTTCCCGGTAAACCACTAGGAGTTCTCATAAACACATGAGACAACTACCTTAATGACGACTTACTATGTTGTAAGTACTTTAAGGCCCGGGCTTTATAGTTCGGACCAATATTAGGTGCAACTGACTCGTGTTTCTCCCGGTAAACCACTAGGAGTTCTCATAAACACATGAGACAACTACCTTAATGACGACTTACTATGTTGTAAGTACTTTAAGGCCCGGGCTTTATAGTTCGGACCACTATTAGGTACAACTGCCTCGTGTTTTTCCGGTAAACCACTAGGAGTTCTCATAAACACATGAGACAACTACCTTAATGACGACTTACTATGTTGTAAGTACTTTAAGGCCCGGCTTTGTAGTTAATCAATATTAGGTCAATTAATGGAAATTAATTTTTTTTCACACTAGCCGTGTGTAGGACGCACTATGAGAGGGTAGATCCAGACTGAAAAATTCAATACTATAGCCGGAATTTGAACCACGTTTCTTCTGGTCTCCGTCCAGCGACTCTAACCATTGAGCCACTATGGCCAACGTGCCGACATGACCTTAAATTCTGCAACTGGCTCGTGATTTTTCCAGTAAACCACTACGAGTTCTCATAAACACATGAGACAACTACCTTAATGGCGGCTTACTATGATGTAAGTCCATATCAGGCGCCAAAAACCACCTTTCCGTGAAGCAGGCTGCATGCTGCACCACGATAATTCGCGGCCGCATATTGGCAATGTTGTTGCTGAATATCTTGCAAAAATCAACGTGAAGTGCATCCCTCACCCTCCCGATAGTCCGGATTTAGCCCCATGTGACATTTTTCTATTCCCTAACTTGAAGAGACGCCTTCGTGGGAGGCATTATCCATCATCAGAAGCAGTGATAATGATTTTGAAGGATCTCTCAAAAATGGTTTCCAGCATGTCTATGAAGACTGGCAGAAACGCTGGGACAAGTGTATTGCATTCAGGGGAGATTATTTTGAGAATAACCATCAAAATTATGAGGATGATTAAAGGTACGTTGTCAAAAAATTTGTGATCATTCATTATTGTACAGCCCTCGTAAACTTGTTTGCTGTAGTTACTTCGAGAGTATTCCTACTTTCAAATGTTTTAAATGTATATTTTTGTCATTTCGTGTCTGTAACAAGTTGAATTGTTGCACTTGAGATTGTCTGTTGTTTGCAGTGCCCCTAGAGATGGAAATGTAAGCAGGCGCTACAAGCCGTGCCAGTGGGACCAACAAACTGAAAACAATTCTACTGCGGTAGGCACAGCGGCTTCACCACACAGTAGTAGCTATACAAGTGTCATATCTCAGCTGGGAGAAGTGCGTTTCCTGGCCACGACCTTCTTGGTGCTGGAAACCCTGGCAGTGCTGCCAACATGTCAGCAACAACTTTTGGCTGGCTGGCAGAAATATGGATTGATTGGCGGGAAGTAGGTACTTTTAAAAATTGCATTTTGATGTGATATGAAGAAAGGTTACGAGGTTTGTTCAAAAAGTACCGGGAAATTTGTGGGTTTTATTGCAAAAATTATCTATTTATTAATGAATATATATTTTCCCCTTGAACTTGTACCAACAATTTTTCCAATCCTCAAGGCAATTTTTAAAAAATTGTTTTTTGTGGCCTTATTCAGCTCGTCCATAGATCCCATCTTTATCTCGTCAATCGTGGCGTAGCGTCGTCCTTGCATGGGCCTCTTCAGTTTTGGGAACAAACAAGTCACAGGGGTTCAGGTCTAGGGAGTACTTGGCTACAGCATCCTAAAAGTGTTGATTTTGGGCCAGAAATTCGCGCACAAGTAACGAATTTTGTTCTTCCACAAATCCGGATTTTTCTGGCGGATTGCTTCGTCCAAATTGCGCATAACTTGCAGGTAAAATTCCTTACTGACCGTTCTATCCTGTGGCAAGAAGTCATGATGTACCATGCCTCTGCAATCGCAGAAAACTGTAAGCAAAGTCCTTCACATACCACCGAACTTTCGTGGCCGCGCCGTGGCTCAGTAGTTAGACCACTTGTCTATCACCAAGGCGGCCCGGGTTCGATCCCAAGCGACCGCAAAGTGAGATTTGTGGTGGAAAACACGGCGCTGTGGCGGGTTTTCTCCAGGAATTCCGGTTTCCCCCGCCATCTCATTCCACCGTTGCTCCATCTTCATCTCATGTATCACCAGTGTCACCGCCTGCGGTGAAGTATGTAGTAAAAGCGGGCGTTAAACACTACACATTTCATTTCCACCGAACTTGGCGCGCTTTTTTCGGTCTGACACGTGTGGTAGCTTCCATTGGGATGATTGAGCTTCAGTTTCCACGTCATAAGCACAAGCTCGTGATTCATCACCAGTGTGTACAGTTATAAGAAGGCTATGTTGAAAAATCAAATTCTGAAGAAATATCTTAAACCTTTATTAGGTCGGAAACTTTTCAGACCACACTCATTTTTACAGAGAGACCTTCGTGCTGAGCAACTGTTGCTGAACTTCTACTAATAAGCTGTAGATGACATTAGTATGCCATTAAGTCTAAATTTCATTGCATGTAGACTACATCACATTCGCTATTATCCTCTATTTTGATTCTTACACGTTTTTTGTCTTTTAACATCTACCATTTTTACGAGGCATGTTTTTTAAGTCAGTACCGTTTTGCGATTCCGCCGCCGCAGCGCTACGGTCGGCGTTCTGCGCATGCGCGCTGGTTACCTACATCTCTTGTCTACGCACTGACGCCATTAAAGTCTAATTCTTCATTGTATACGTTGGTTACTGAGTGTTTAAGATGCCTCCGACAATCTTGAGTCCGCCGATTGTGAAGTACGGGCTGTTATACGATTTCTTAGTGCTAAAGGCGTAAAACCGATCGATATTCATCGTGATATCTGTGAAGTTTACGGACAAAACATTATGACTGATGGAACGGTAAGGAAATGGGTGAGAGCATTTAAAGATGGCCGCACAAATGTGCAAGATGAAGAACGGAGTGGGCTGCCTTCAGGCGTTACTGAAGATTTGGTGCAGAAAGTGGACGAAAAGGTGAGAGAAAACAGACGCTTTACAATTTCATCATTGTGCGACTATTTTCCTTAATATTTTCGTAGTGTTTTGTATCGCATTGTGACCGAGAACTTGAAGTGTCGGTAATTGTGTTCACGTTGGGTTCCGAAAATGTTGATGGATTTGCACAAAACCCAACGTTTAGGCAGTGCATTGACTTTCCTTGAACGGTACCACAATGAAGCTGAAGATTTTTTAGAACAAATTGTTACTGGTTTCGAATCATGGGTGGCCTACGTCACACCAGAATCGAAACAACAATCCATGGAATGGCGACATTCATCATCACCCACAAAAGTGAAGTTTAAGCAAACAATTTCTGCCCGTAAAATCACGTGCACAGCTTTTTGGGACAGAAAAGGATTATTGCTAGTGGAGTTTCTGCCTCGTAATGAGACAATCAATGCAGCGTCTTATTGTGAGACATTGAACAATCTGCGCCGTGCAATCCAGAACAAAAGACGTGACAAGTTGAGTAAGGGTATCGTTTTGCTGCATGACAATGCCCGTCCACATGTGGCTAATCGTACCAAAGATCTCTTCAAATATTTTCAATGGGAAACTCTAGATCATCCTCCATACAGCCCTGATCTGGCGCCCAGCGAGTACCATTTGTTCCTGCACTTGAAGAAACTTCTGGGCGGTCAGCGTCTTCAAGACGATAACGAAGTCAAAACAGTTGTGATACAGTGGTTAACACGTCAGGCGGCAGAATTTTATGAGGAGGGTATTCAAAAACTGGTGCCACGTTATGACAGGTGCCTCAATGTTCACGGAAATTATGTAGAAAATTAGATTAAGGTACAGGCTTTTATGTAAAAGTAAAATTAATGCGATATCTATGCACGTCTTTTTTAAATTCCAAAACAGTACTGACTTAAAAAGCATGCCTCGTACTTTGAAACATGACTAAAGAAAAATGTTTGGTACCTCTTTAGATTGTGATCTTGAATGTCCAATCAGATATTTACATACGTAACTAAGGAAAACCCCACGGGAGAACTTTAGAGCCATCCCGCTTGATACTAAGGGTGTTTCAGGAAGTTGAACCATTGTTGTTTTTCTCACGTTTCCATTGTTCACACTTAGGTATGCCCGGTGTTTGTTTTCCCATATATACAGGATTAGGAACAAAAGAAAGTTGGTGGACCCTCTCATTCCGTAGTCAAGCCAGAACGTCGTCGCAAAGTTTTAAAACGATCGGCAGGTTATCGATTTGAGAGGGGGCTTCCAAGGGATTGGCTTGTACCTTAGCCAAGTGTTCTGGAAAAGAAGAAGTTGCAAGGACCGACTTGCAGGTCATCTCAAGCACAATAATGCAAAAGTTGGTCCTCTCTCTGCCTCGTATTTAGTAATTAGATAAGCTATTGCATTCCACTAAAAAATCTACTGTCGGGATTCAACAGGATGTGCAGCTTTGAGGCTCAAAAAACCCAAATAAGCGTTTACATGTTTGCACGTGCATAGCTAGAACTGTAAGGTGTGAGGAATTTCCAACTTTGTATTAAATTTTAGTAAACCTCGCAGATGTCACATTAGGATATTTAAAATAATATCTCCACTACAAACCATCCTTTATGTGAAAAATATTTTATTATTTATTATCTTCTCATAACAGGTTTAACAATTGTTATTAAAATACCAACTTTAAAACATACGAAGTGAGTCAGCCTCGCCTTTTGTTTTTGAAGGTAGGCCACCCATCGAACACCATGTGAATCTTAGTCCAGTTTTGCACTTACTAAACTCTATTACTTGACATTCTTAGAGAGAGGAATGTGCAAAATTCAGAGTAATAGCAGTTTAAGGGACAAAACGTACTGCTCGCTAAAGTACACCTCAAAAACATACGACTCCATTACTGAGAGCGAATTTCGGTTACCAGGTCATTTTACAAACTTTTTATTAGATTATACATGGCAAAGTAATTCAGTAAATGCCTGGATCTATCATATGAGTACAGTAACAACGTCAGTTAATAATATAATTGCGGAGTTTTGTACTTAGAGCAGGGTTTGGCTGTCAAAAATTAGGAAAAAAATTACAGACACGCCTCATCCGTACACATATTATTAAAGAACGGTTTTTTACATTTTTGCTTAAAGTACGTCTCATGAATCTCAATTAACATACATAATAGCTTTTGCCATTTATGTAATAATATTTAAAAATACAGCAAATGATTAAAAGTGTCTTAAAAGGCTAAATCAAGTACGAGAACTCGCGAGGTGACAAAGGTATAACGCCAGACATACAAGCCGTACTACTGAACCCAGAACGTGCTTCCATTCAAGTCTCGAAATAGCTCACTGGGATTATTACGTCTCCTGTACCCTAGCACCCAATGACACAGGTTCGAGTCTCAGCACTGTAAATACTCTTTTTCTATTCATCAAAACTTTGAAATCGAATTCAAAATAATTAAATTATAAAGTCCCTGAGGGTGTGCATTACCCAAGAAGGTCATTACTTCGTTAGAGGAGTCGTGTTCCAGCGATACAAAACATACGAATTAGAAACGAAATTTTTAATAACACAATAATTCTATGTCTGCAAAATTATGTTTAACTTCCATGTTAAACTCTGATAGTGTAAGTTTTATATTTTCTGTTTTCAAATGTGTATAAATGATCCTTATTATTTAATTGCATCTACCTGTAGGTGTGTTGAAACAGCTACCTCTTGTAGCTCACCAATGAACAGACATAAACAATGCCATAAAATATAAATAAGACAATTAAAACTAAATAATAACAATTTTCAGAACAAAAATTGCAAATTGTAAGTACTACGTGGTAAAGAAGTATAGTATACTTATGCAGAAGATTCGAACCACCGAATGATATATGTGCAGGTACAACATGCTGATAAACCATTCCATGAAAATCAAAGAATGAGATAACCATAACTTTCCCAGCAGAAGCAAACACTTTTGCTATTTTGGGGGTTGGTGATGAAGGAGATTTCCACACTGAGCTTTGTTGTTTGCTCTCAGGATCAAAATGATGTAGCCAAGTTTCATCAGCAGTGATTACGTCTCCGGATCTTCCTATAACATCAACTTTAACTGCATGTTACCTCAATTGCAGCGGTAGGCGATACTGAGCATGTCTGAACTTGTCTGTTTCCCACATGCGGGAACCAGAAATACCAACAATGAAACCACTACGGCGTGTTTGTTTCAGAGTAAGCAAACAGAATATAATAAGACCGAATTTTAGTGCGTCAAGCTATGTCTATAAAATTAAGATCATTCTTTATTGAAGAGGCCCATAATTTAGCTTCTCCTAAAACATCTTAAAATAATAGTAATTTCATATAAATTTTATAGCTATTTTTTGAAACTCATAATTTTCAAAAAACGCTCTTTTTAGAGTAGTTTGTAATTGGAGTTTTGTTTTTCTAAAAGTATCCTCTATTATTTATTCACGAGATTCGAAAGCGATATCGCTGGATATCCAATTTTTGCGTACAATACGACATTTCTTCTTACGTACTGGATGGAGATGGAAGGTCGCATGCCGTTCACGGATCGAGATGTTTGTCTACAGAAGTTGGCGGTATTGACAGTGATGGAGCTGTTAATGTGGCAGTAGGGTTTTATTTCCGCTTCGACTCTAGGTCACGTACAAGCTTACGTGACAAGCGCCGGGAGGGTTGCCTTAGTCCCAGGCGCTTGCAATATCCACAATATTAAAATTTACGTTATTCCAAACCAGAAAACCAATCCATTGCTTTCTCTCATTCGTTCATGCATTTGATATTTATAGTGATAAAAATTTGAAGAAATTTTTTTCAATATATCTACCTGTTGATATTATGGAAATAAAGGAATAGAATTAGGTTAACTGATAGTCAAATGTTTTGAAGCTTTGAGATGCTGTACGAAGGTAAACACAAAGCTAAAGATTTCTCATTTGAAACTTGTATAAGGACTGTAAAATACAGATCACTAATAAGAAATATATTGTAAGTGATTAATTCAACAATGACATATCTGATATAAATTGTGGATTTTAACGAATTCTCAGTTCTGTAGATTCAAAATTTGCCTTATTCACAATAATAAATCAATCAAATAATATTGAAAATCTAAAATACTCCGTTAGTATATGGTGATAAAAAATATTTACCAACAGTTTGTCCAATTTGGATTCCAGCATATGCGATTTTAATTCAAAATTTTAGTTTTAAAGTTTTAAAATTTAATTTTAAAATTTTAATTGAAAAGTAGTGTGAGGGGGAACTGCATTTGCAATGTCCTTCCTCAGTGTATCAATACTGACGTGTAGTATGCTGCTGTAACAGTAGTGTGAGGGCGAACTGCATGTGACGTGAGGCTGTGTATTGTCATGGTGAAGTCGCCACCCAGTCCGCGAAAGCTCTGGTCGTTTCTTTGCAATGTGCTTCCTCAGTGTAGCTAATACTGACGTGTAGTATGCTGCTGTAACAGTAGTGTGAGGGGGAACTGCATGTGACGTGAGGCCGTGCATTGTCATGATGAAGTCGTCACCCAGTCCGAGAAAGCCCTCGTCGTTTCTTTGCAATGTGCTTCCTCAGTGTAGCCAATACTGACGTGTAGTATGCTGCTGTAACAGTAGTGTGAGAGGGAACTGCATGTGACGTGAGGCCGTGTATTGTCATGGTGAAGTCGCCACCCAGTCCAAGAAAGCTCTGGTCGTTTCTTTGCAATGTTCTTCCTCAGTGTAGCCAATACTGACGTGTAGTATGCTGCTGTAACAGTAGTGTGAGTGGGAACTGTATGTGACGTCAGGCCATGCATTGTCATGATGAAGTCGCCAACCAGTCCGAGAAAGCTCTGGTTGTTTCTTTGCAATGTACTTCCTCAGTGTAGCCAATACTGACGTGTAGTACGCTGCTGTAACAGTAGTGTGAGTGGGAACTGTATGTGACGTGAGGCCGTGCATTGTCATGATGAAGTCGCCACACGGTCCGAGAAAGCTCTGGTCGTTTCTTTGCAATGTGCTTCCTCAGTGTAGTTCTTCCTCAGTGTAGCCAATACTGACGTGTAGTATGCTGCTGTAACAGTAGTGTGAGAGGGAACTGCATGTGACGTGAGGCCGTGCATTGTCATGGTGAAGTCGCCACCCAGTCCGAGAAAGCTCTGGTCGTTTCTTTGCAATGTGCTTCCTCAGTGTAGCCAATACTGACGTGTGGTATGCTGCTGTAACAGTACTATGAGGGGGAACTGCATGTGACGTGAGGCCGTGCATTGTCATGGTGAAGTCGCCACCCAGTCCGAGAAAGCTCTGGTCGTTTCTTTGCAATGTTCTTCCTCAGTGTAGCCAATACTGACGTGTAGTATGCTGCTGTAACAGTAGTGTGAGAGGGAACTGCATGTGACGTGAGGCCGTGCATTGTCATGGTGAAGTCGTCACCCAGTCCGAGAAAGCCCTCTTCGTTTCTTTGCAATGTGCTTCCTCAGTGTAGCCAATACTGACGTGTGGTATGCTGCTGTAACAGTACTATGAGGGGGAACTGCATGTGACGTGAGGCCGTGTATTGTCATGGTGAAGTCGCCACCCAGTCCGAGAAAGCTCTGGTCGTTTCTTTGCAATGTGCTTCCTCAGTGTAGCCAATACTGACGTGTAGTATGCTGCTGTAACAGTAGTATGAGGGGGAACTGCATGTGACGTGAGGCCGTGCATTGTCATGGTGAAGTCGCCACCCAGTCCGAGAAAGCTCTGGTCGTTTCTTTGTAATGTGCTTCCTCGGTGTAGCCAATACTGACGCGTAGTACGCTGCTCTAACAGTAGTGTGAGAGGGAACTGCATGTGACGTGAGGCCCTGCATTGTCCTGATGAAGTCGCCAACCATCCGAGAAGGTTCTGGTCGTTTCTTTGTAATGTGCTTCCTCAGTGTAGCCAATACTGACGTGTAGAATGCTGCTGTAACTGTAGTGTGAGAGGGAAACTGCACGCTAGTAAATCATTCCATTACAGTCAGAAAATGTGATCACCATCACTTTCCCTGCAGATGGAAGAACCTTTGCCGTTTTTCTGTTGGAGAACCTGGCGATTTCGACAGTGTGCCGGCTTGTTTTCCTTCAGGAATGATGCAGCCATGACGCATCACCGGTGATCATTGAAGCTTAGGGGTATTCGATTTGAGAACTCTGAAGCAGTGCTCAAGAAAAGTGAGGTGATTCTCAAGGACCTGACAAAGAATGGTCTGCAGCACGTGTTCAAGCACTGGCAGAGACGCTATTAAAACTGCAACATAGTAGTAGGGTACTAATTTTAAAAAGATCATGTAAACATTGAATTGAATCTGTGGGTAAAAATCAGTCTTACACTTTGTTGATGAGACCTAGTATATACGCCTGGTTGACGGATACTCCGTTCTAAGGGCTGATAAATAAAACTCTAGACACGTTCCCTCCAAATGTAGATATCGGGACATAAGCGTAAGGTTTGAATATGTTTTCTCTGTTGCTTCAATCGCCTGGTTTTAGAACGAAACGCATAAAAGATTTCAATAAATATTTCCACGTGAAGCAGGTATAAAATATGCTTTGTTCTTTTGAATTCCCATTAAGGAGCACAGCAGATATTATTTAGAGCATTAAGGTCTAACTAAATCTGGGCAAATAGAAGCGACGATATAAAGTTTTGCTGAGTAGTCCGGTAGTACAGCTTACGGACTTAACGCCAAAGCCTTCATGCCGGTAGAAAGCCACAACGGGAAATTGCACTTTGGAAAGAGGCAATTGGGCTAAACGCAAAGCAAGTCAAAGTGTTGATGAAGCCCCTTTGCCAAAACCGCCCTCTCTCTCTCTCTCCCTCACTCGCTCGCTCGCTTTTCAAAAGCAGCAAGTTTCGGCGAGCAAAATCCTCTTAGCAATGTTGCACTATGACCTTCCCCGTTCATACGTATCAGTTAATTGTTTCGAGCAGCCAACTACACTTTTGTTGACTGTATAGGCGACTGTCATGCACATCTGATGCATTCCATCTCTACTCCTCTACGAACACTTATTGCTGTATCTACTTCAACATAAACATTATCTTATTGTAGTTACAAGGGAATACAGTAGACTTTAAGTGATAGTCAAATGTTTTATATACATGACTTTCCCTACTCCTCTACAAACACTTATTGCTCTAACTACTTCAACATAAACATTATCTTATTGTAGTTACAAGGGAATACAGTAGACTTTAAGTGATAGTCAAATGTTTTATATACATGACTTTCTCTACTCTTGTACAAACACTAATTGCTCTATGTACTTCAAGATAAACATTATCTTATTGTAGTTACAAGGGAATACAGTAGACTTTAAGTGATAGTCAAATGTTTTATATACATGACTTTCTCTACTCTTGTACAAACACTCATTGCTCTATGTACTTCAAGATAAACATTATCTTATTGTAGTTACAAGGGAATACAGTAGACTTTAAGTGATAGTCAAATGTTTTATATACATGACTTTCTCTACTCTTGTACAAACACTTATTGCTCTATGTACTTCAAGATAAACATTATCTTATTGTAGTTACAAGGGACTACAGTAGACTTTAAGTGATAGTCAAATGTTTTATATACATGACTTTCTCTACTCTTGCACAAACACTTATTGCTCTATCTACTTCAAGATAAACATTATCTTATTGTAGTTACAAGGGAATACAGTAGACTTTAAGTGATAGTCAAATGTTTCATATACATGACTTTCTCTCTACTCTTGCACAAACACTTATTGCTCTATCTACTTCAAGATAAACATTATCTTATTGTAGTTACAAGGGACTACAGTAGACTTTAAGTGATAGTCAAATGTTTTATATACATGACTTTCTCTACTCTTGCACAAACACTTATTGCTCTACCTACTTCAAGATAAACATTATCTCATTGTAGTTACAAGGGAATACAGTAGACTTTAAGTGATAGTCAAATGTTTTATATACATGACTTTCTCTACTCTTGTACAAACACTTATTGCTCTATGTACTTCAAGATAAACATTATCTTATTGTAGTTACAAGGGACTACAGTAGACTTTAAGTGATAGTCAAATGTTTTATATACATGACTTTCTCTACTCTTGCAAAAACACTTATTGCTCTATCTACTTCAAGATAAACATTATCTTATTGTAGTTACAAGGGAATACAGTAGACTTTAAGTGATAGTCAAATGTTTCATATACATGACTTTCTCTCTACTCTTGTACAAACACTTATTGCTCTATCTACTTCAAGATAAACATTATCTTATTGTAGTTACAAGGGAATACAGTAGACTTTAAGTGTTAGTCAAATGTTATATATACATGACTTTCTCTACTCTTGCACAAACACTTATTGCTCTATCTACTTCAAGATAAACATTATCTTATTGTAGTTACAAGGGAATACAGTAGACTTTAAGTGTTAGTCAAATGTTATATATACATGACTTTCTCTACTCTTGCACAAACACTTATTGCTCTATCTACTTCAAGATAAACATTATCTTATTGTAGTTACAAGGGAATACAGTAGACTTTAAGTGATAGTCAAATGTTTTATATACCTGACTTTCTCTGCTCTTGCACAAACACTTATTGCTCTATCTACTTCAAGATAAACATTATCTTATTGTAGTTACAAGGGAATACAGTAGACTTTAAGTGTTAGTCAAATGTTATATATACATGACTTTCTCTACTCTTGCACAAACACTTATTGCTCTATCTACTTCAAGATAAACATTATCTTATTGTAGTTACAAGGGAATACAGTAGACTTTAAGTGTTAGTCAAATGTTATATATACATGACTTTCTCTACTCTTGCACAAACACTTATTGCTCTATCTACTTCAAGATAAACATTATCTTATTGTAGTTACAAGGGAATACAGTGGACTTTAAGTGATAGTTAAATGTTTTATATACATGACTTTCTCTACTCTTGTACAAACACTTATTGCTCTATCTACCTCAAGATAAACATTATCTTATTGTAGTTACAAGGGAATACAGTAGACTTTAAGTGATAGTCAAATGTTTCATATACATGACTTTCTCTACTCTTGTACAAACACTTATTGCTCTATCTACTTCAAGATAAACATTATCTTATTGTAGTTACAAGGGACTACAGTAGACTTTAAGTGATAGTCACATGTTTTATATACATGACTTTCTCTACTCTTGCACAAACACTTATTGCTCTATCTACTTCAAGATAAACATTATCTCATTGTAGTTACAAGGGAATACAGTAGACTTTAAGTGACAGTCAAATGTTTTATATACATGACTTCCTCTACTCTTGTACAAACACTTATTGCTCTATCTACTTCAAGATAAACATTATCTTATTGTAGTTACAAGGGACTACAGTAGACTTTAAGTGATAGTCAAATGTTTCATATACATGACTTTCTCTACTCTTGTACAAACACTTATTGCTCTATCTACTTCAAGATAAACATTATCTTATTGTAGTTACAAGGGAATACAGTAGACTTTAAGTGTTAGTCAAATGTTATATATACATGACTTTCTCTACTCTTGTACAAACACGTATTGCTCTATCTACTTCAAGATAAACATTATCTTATTGTAGTTACAAGGGAATACAGTAGACTTTAAGTGATAGTCAAACGTTTTATATACATGACTTTCTCTACTCTTGCACAAACACTTATTGCTCTATCTACTTCAAGATAAACATTATCTCATTGTAGTTACAAGGGAGTACAGTAGACTTTAAGTGTTAGTCAAATGTTATATATACATGACTTTCTCTACTCTTGTACAAACACGTATTGCTCTATCTACTTCAAGATAAACATTATCTTATTGTAGTTACAAGGGAATACAGTAGACTTTAAGTGTTAGTCAAATGTTATATATACATGACTTTCTCTACTCTTGTACAAACACGTATTGCTCTATCTACTTCAAGATAAACATTATCTTATTGTAGTTACAAGGGAATACAGTAGACTTTAAGTGTTAGTCAAATGTTATATATACATGACTTTCTCTACTCTTGTACAAACACGTATTGCTCTATCTACTTCAAGATAAACATTATCTCATTGTAGTTACAAGGGAGTACAGTAGACTTTAAGTGTTAGTCAAATGTTATATATACATGACTTTCTCTACTCTTGTACAAACACTTATTGCTCTATCTACTTCAAGATAAACATTATCTTATTGTAGTTACAAGGGAATACAGTAGACTTTAAGTGATAGTCAAACGTTTTATATACATGACTTTCTCTACTCTTGCACAAACACTTATTGCTCTATCTACTTCAAGATAAACATTATCTTATTGTAGTTACAAGGGAATACAGTAGACTTTAAGTGATAGTCAAACGTTTTATATACATGACTTTCTCTACTCTTGCACAAACACTTATTGCTCTATCTACTTCAAGATAAACATTATCTCATTGTAGTTACAAGGGAATACAGTAGACTTTAAGTGATAGTTAAATGTTTTATATACATGACTTTCTCTACTCTTGCACAAACACTTATTGCTCTATCTACTTCAAGATAAACATTATCTTATTGTAGTTACAAGGGAATACAGTAGACTTTAAGTGATAGTTAAATGTTTTATATACATAACTTTCTCTACTCTTGCACAAACACTTATTGCTCTATCTACTTCAAGATAAACATTATCTTATTGTAGTTACAAGGGAATCCAGTAGACTTTAAGTGATAGTTAAATGTTTTATATACATGACTTTCTCTACTCTTGCACAAACACTTATTGCTCTATCTACTTCAAGATAAACATTATCTCATTGTAGTTACAAGGGAATACAGTAGACTTTAAGTGATAGTCAAACGTTTTATATACATGACTTTCTCTACTCTTGCACAAACACTTATTGCTCTATCTACTTCAAGATAAACATTATCTTATTGTAGTTACAAGGGAATACAGTAGACTTTAAGTGATAGTTAAATGTTTTATATACATGACTTTCTCTACTCTTGCACAAACACTTATTGCTCTATCTACTTCAAGATAAACATTATCTCATTGTAGTTACAAGGGAATACAGTAGACTTTAAGTGATAGTCAAACGTTTTATATACATGACTTTCTCTACTCTTGCACAAACACTTATTGCTCTATGTACTTCAAGATAAACATTATCTTATTGTAGTTACAAGGGAATACAGTAGACTAAGTGATAGTCAAATGTTTCATATACATGACTTTCTCTACTCTTGTACAAACACTTATTGCTCTATCTACTTCAAGATAAACATTATCTTATTGTAGTTACAAGGGACTACAGTAGACTTTAAGTGATAGTCAAATGTTTTATATACATGACTTTCTCTACTCTTGCACAAACACTTATTGCTCTATCTACTTCAAGATAAACATTATCTCATTGTAGTTACAAGGGAATACAGTAGACTTTAAGTGACAGTCAAATGTTTTATATACATGACTTTCTCTACTCTTATACAAACACTTATTGCTCTATCTACTTCAAGATAAACATTATCTTATTGTAGTTACAAGGGACTACAGTAGACTTTAAGTGATAGTCAAATGTTTCATATACATGACTTTCTCTACTCTTGTACAAACACTTATTGCTCTATCTACTTCAAGATAAACATTATCTTATTGTAGTTACAAGGGAATACAGTAGACTTTAAGTGTTAGTCAAATGTTATATATACATGACTTTCTCTACTCTTGTACAAACACGTATTGCTCTATCTACTTCAAGATAAACATTATCTTATTGTAGTTACAAGGGAATACAGTAGACTTTAAGTGATAGTCAAACGTTTTATATACATGACTTTCTCTACTCTTGCACAAACACTTATTGCTCTATCTACTTCAAGATAAACATTATCTCATTGTAGTTACAAGGGAGTACAGTAGACTTTAAGTGTTAGTCAAATGTTATATATACATGACTTTCTCTACTCTTGTACAAACACGTATTGCTCTATCTACTTCAAGATAAACATTATCTTATTGTAGTTACAAGGGAATACAGTAGACTTTAAGTGTTAGTCAAATGTTATATATACATGACTTTCTCTACTCTTGTACAAACACGTATTGCTCTATCTACTTCAAGATAAATATTATCTTATTGTAGTTACAAGGGAATACAGTAGACTTTAAGTGTTAGTCAAATGTTATATATACATGACTTTCTCTACTCTTGTACAAACACGTATTGCTCTATCTACTTCAAGATAAACATTATCTCATTGTAGTTACAAGGGAGTACAGTAGACTTTAAGTGTTAGTCAAATGTTATATATACATGACTTTCTCTACTCTTGTACAAACACTTATTGCTCTATCTACTTCAAGATAAACATTATCTTATTGTAGTTACAAGGGAATACAGTAGACTTTAAGTGATAGTCAAACGTTTTATATACATGACTTTCTCTACTCTTGCACAAACACTTATTGCTCTATCTACTTCAAGATAAACATTATCTTATTGTAGTTACAAGGGAATACAGTAGACTTTAAGTGATAGTCAAACGTTTTATATACATGACTTTCTCTACTCTTGCACAAACACTTATTGCTCTATCTACTTCAAGATAAACATTATCTCATTGTAGTTACAAGGGAATACAGTGGACTTTAAGTGATAGTTAAATGTTTTATATACATGACTTTCTCTACTCTTGCACAAACACTTATTGCTCTATCTACTTCAAGATAAACATTATCTTATTGTAGTTACAAGGGAATACAGTAGACTTTAAGTGATAGTTAAATGTTTTATATACATAACTTTCTCTACTCTTGCACAAACACTTATTGCTCTATCTACTTCAAGATAAACATTATCTTATTGTAGTTACAAGGGAATACAGTAGACTTTAAGTGATAGTTAAATGTTTTATATACATGACTTTCTCTACTCTTGCACAAACACTTATTGCTCTATCTACTTCAAGATAAACATTATCTCATTGTAGTTACAAGGGAATACAGTAGACTTTAAGTGATAGTCAAACGTTTTATATACATGACTTTCTCTACTCTTGCACAAACACTTATTGCTCTATCTACTTCAAGATAAACATTATCTTATTGTAGTTACAAGGGAATACAGTAGACTTTAAGTGATAGTTAAATGTTTTATATACATGACTTTCTCTACTCTTGCACAAACACTTATTGCTCTATCTACTTCAAGATAAACATTATCTCATTGTAGTTACAAGGGAATACAGTAGACTTTAAGTGATAGTCAAACGTTTTATATACATGACTTTCTCTACTCTTGCACAAACACTTATTGCTCTATCTACTTCAAGATAAACATTATCTTATTGTAGTTACAAGGGAATACAGTAGACTTTAAGTGATAGTCAAACGTTTTATATACATGACTTTCTCTGCTCTTGTACAAACACTTATTGCTCTATCTACTTCAAGATAAACATTATCTTATTGTAGTTACAAGGGAATACAGTAGACTTTAAGTGATAGTTAAATGTTTTATATACATGACTTTCTCTACTCTTGCACAAACACTTATTGCTCTATCTACTTCAAGATAAACATTATCTCATTGTAGTTACAAGGGAATACAGTAGACTTTAAGTGATAGTCAAACGTTTTATATACATGACTTTCTCTACTCTTGCACAAACACTTATTGCTCTATATACTTCAACATAACGAAAGGCAGAGAATAAGTTTGCATAAATTGAGATTTGAGAAAGGGAAGGGTTCTGATGTAGGTCATCCTAGAAAAATGTTGAAAACTTGCATAGGTTTAAATTTTAATATTAACAAATGCATGCAAGTTTCATTCACACTAACTGCATGAGCAGCTACTGTGACCTCGGTTATATGAATGAAGGAAGCTGCACTTTATCATCCACTTGACACACCTATGTATTGACCTCAAAACTATATACAGCTATATACATACGTGCTGTTTTCTAGAACATTATTTCTTATTCTCCATCGAATAAGGTAACACATTTTAGTTTGCACCTAAAACTTTCTGTAAAGGAAAATGTTGGGATTTTCTGAACAACCCATTTGAAATCGTCAGTTCAGTGCAAATCCGAGGATTGTTCATTTAAGAATGATCCTAATTTTTTTACGGTCATAATTTCCGGCAGTAAAATTCAAAACTGTTTTTATTCTATTGGCCTAATGTGAAACAAACACGCCGTAGTAGTTTCATTGTTGGTACGCCTGTGAGAACCAGGCAAGTTCAGACATGTTCAGTATCGCCTACCGCTGCAATGGAGGTAACACATGAGGAACAATATGAGGCTTTGAAATTCTGCTTTCGTCTCAACAAATCTTCAGTTGAGGCCTATACAATGTTACAGGAGGCCTTTGGAGAGTCTGTTCTTCCCTACAGCACAGCTCGAAGGTGGTTTTACAAGCTTAAAGAGGGCAGACAATCAATTTCAAAGGAAGGTGTACCGGGTGCTCCAGTTACTACTCTTACGTAAGAAAACATCAACACTGCTGCTGCCATTGTGAGAGAGGATCGACGAATTACCTTAAGATCACTTTCTGAAATACTGAATATTTCATTGGGTTCCACCCACACGTTGGTGACAGAAACATTACACATGAGACGTGTTTGTGCGCGATGGGATCCAAGACTGTTGATTCCCGAACAAAAGGACATTCGCATGTAGGTCTGCATGCAGTTAAAGTTGATGTTAGAGGAAGTACCGGAGTTTCTTGCAAACGTAATCACTGCTGATGAAACTTGGTTCCATCATTTTGATCCTGAGAGCAAGCAGCAAAGCTCAATGTGGAAATCTCCTTCATCACCAAACCCCCAAAAAGCAGAAGTGGTTGCTTCTACTGAGAAAGCTATGGTCAACTCATTCTTCGATATCCATGGAATGCTTTATCAGTATGTTGTATCTGCACACACATCAGTAACTGGACAATACTACAAGGATGTCCTGAAAACATTGCAAGTCCATATGAGGCGCAAAAGACCACATTTCTGTGAAGCAGGCTGGATGCTGCACCACGATAATGCGCGGCCGCATATTGCCAATGTATTTGCTGAATATCTTGCAAAAATAAACGTAAAGTGCATCCTTCACGCTCTCTATAGTCCGGATTTAGCCCCTTGTAACTGTTTTCTCTTCCCTAACTAGAAGAAACGACTTCGTGGGAGGCATTACCCAACAGCAGATGCAGTGGTGAAGGCTGCGGAGGCGATTTTGAAGGATCTCTCAAAAATGGTTGCCAGTATGTCTTTGAAGACTGGCAGAAACACTGGGACAAACATGTCGCATTCAGAGGAGACTATTTTGAGAAGGACCATCAAAATTATGAGGATGAGTAAAGGTACATTGTCAAAAAAATGCTGATCATTCCTTATTGAACAGACCTCGCATTTTGAGAGAAATTAAAAGCCGTCAATTGTTTACAAACACAACGTATTTATCAAATTCTCAACACTGTTTTCAGTTAGTTATGATAACGGATAACATCGGTGCATTATGTAAAACATCTGTGATAATTTTATTCAAATTACCTAGTACATGAGACTTGAAGGAAATTATTCATGACCGTCAACTTGGTGGCGTAAAGTTTAGTGACAGGCAGACGCGGGAGACAGAGAAGTGGTGAAGTATGCGTAGCAAACGCAGAGAGATTCTTGGTGACGCGCTAAAAGAGAGAATGGGAAATGAAGCAAAATCTGAGAAGACGGAAGCAAATCTGGGACTCTGAGAAAGTGAAGGCTGGGTCCGTATCTCCTTACTCAACTTTCTCTATCCTTATCTATGGTAGTTGAGGACACTCATTCGTGTTTCAAAACTCCACAATTCATTCTCTGTGTTTATTATGTAATGTTTACACCAAATTTGATGTGCTCTTTTTAAAATAGCACGAGAGATAACGTTTATATAGACTTCCTTTTATTATTTTCAAAATCTCTACATATAATGCAGTACTCACATGACTTTGTCTGTTCTCTTTGGAAACATTTGAAAACAGTTATTTCTGTTATAATGCATCAAGACGTATTATATCGACCAGTGGAAGGTTTGTTAATTTCCGCGAGTGTATAAATAAGTCTTGTAACATACAATGTTTTATCCAACACTTACTCTAATCATTAATAAAGCTTACTACTTTTTAATTAAACTATAATAAAATAGTTAAATTATTTGTAATGTTATTTTCTGGAATATAGAGCTATTTAGACCAAGGCCGGCTGCTAATATGAGACAATCGATGTTGGCTAGTCGTTTCTAGGTTAATTTGATTTTGATTTCAGAAAGCTACATTGACGAATGTATTGTCAGTAGAATGTGAACATATAGGAAAATATTCGTTAATTACTGAATGAATACAAGTTGTAGCTGTACATTTCATTACTACATGTTAAAACTACAATAAATATTATACTTGAAATGTTGATCTAGTGTTTATATTTTATTGATACAGTAGTTAAAGTGACATTTTATCCATCTGTAATATTCAAGTGTTACTTTAGTAGGTTAATTTGTGTTATTAATGTGTAGATTTACAAATGAGCGTTGGACAAAAGGTTTTATTCCACTTATCTATGTAACTTTTAAGGAAGTTAAGTGCAGAGCTTCTACTTCCATTCGTCCTGGACCCGTAGGAGAAAGGACCCGGGCTTCCTTCTACCCGGTAGCGATGGATACTCCAGGGCTCCTTCCATAGGGCAATACCTGGAGTCTAAAAGCCCCCCCCCCCGATGAGCACAACGTCAAGACGGGTGGAAGTGGATACGCCACTTACGCGCGTCAACCCCGCAGGGAAGACTGCCGAAAACCTCGGTGGGGCCGAATGGTGATCCAGTACACCTACTAGCTCTGCAGTCTAGTACCCTAGACTTATTAGGCCACCCTCTACCACCTCCGGGAGGCCGCAGCCTGGTCAGAGGTACCCAATTCCCGTGGGTGTCGGGAACACACTGCCCCCTCGAGTACAACCCAATCGGAACAACTCCCCGACGGCAGGGGCTCGGCAGTTCGGCCCGAGGTTCCTCTAGTACCGTCAGAGGTACCACGAGTGCTAAGGGTCCGAGCTAAATATTTGAATAAGCGGTTCTGTACGTATTTACTTGTAGGTATTGTGAATTTGTGGGTTCGTGAAATGAAAAATCCAATTGCACCACTCAAAAATGTTCTTTATTTCCACCGACTTACAGTTCAACACTTGCCAGTTTACACAGAATTACGTAATGCACACAATTACGATTCACCAGTTCGTCCGTTATAGTTCCACTTGCAGTCGCAATTACGTAAACTCCTCCGACGCACGTACGCAGTCTTCTCGTCCGTTCACTAGCACGGCGTTCATACGCTGCTCGCCAAGAACTGACTGTCCTCACTCATTGCAGCCCTTTTTATAGGAATATCACTGTTTTCTAGAAGTCTCTGGTTTCCGTGAATCACCGCGAAGGTTCCAGACGGCAGTGGAGGGGGGAAGAGGCGGCCAACGACAAGTGACACTTCCCTAATCATCCCCTCAGTTAGTGACTGAGATAGATGAGTGGGTGTGGCTCGGATGCCTCTGGTTCCTTCTCAGCTGTCGTTGGTCGGGCTTTCCGATAATTGGGAGACAGTATAATGTGAAGAACAAGGTACTGCAGACTTTAAGCGATTGCCGAATAATATTAAGAGCTAATCGCGCTATATGACAGTTCTGAAGTGCCGTTCTGTTTGATTAAAAGAGGTAAAACGCAAGAAATGACCTTCTATTCGAAAACGAACGTACAAGCAATGGAAAGTTTGAAGGACTAACAAGGAATATCTCATAAAACCTTAAAGGGGGTAGAAAATGTTTTCATTTCAAGTAAAGAGACCTCATAGGGCATTTCCATAAAATTCAAGTTATAGAATGTCCTAAACAGATGTTATTTTAGTCCTAATCTATATTGGCATTTTTGGGACTATGAAAAAATTCCAAAAGTTTTCTAAGTAAATGATAGTTTGAAAGTTTTCTTCTAGCATCTTTAGAAGATTCACCAAGTTTGGATTAAAATAGTTTTTGTATTTATGCTGAGATATATGCGGGCTCATAGACAGGTCTGGCAGATTCTTTACTAATTTGTTTCTTTTTCTTATTATTTAGGGTGACTAGAAACACGATTTAATGTATAAAGAATAACAAAACACTGTAGAAATACAACTTCACTATTACTTATCTTATTCACAATCGTTTGGGACTGGTTTGGAAGCAACTTTACTTCATGTTCAACCTGTTATCTTGACACTGACACACTGACTGGCTGACATTGACCACTTCCGGAATTTGATGAATAGCTTCTTATTTCACTGTCATGTACCAGCGACAACACAAACTTATTGATGACATCTACTGGCGGGATTTCAAAATTCATCACGCCATCTTTGTTTTCAAAGTTTCAATTGTTTATATTTAATAATTCCGAGATGTTCCTTCACTCTGGTTTCTAAATTACGTTTCATCCTACCAATGTAAATCTTATCGCATTCTAAACAGTTAAATGCTTTAATTATTGGATTTAATGCATATTTTATACAAAAAAGGTTAGAAAAATTTAAATTTCAAAAAATTTAAATTAGTTTTCCACTCTTAAATAGTTAAAATTGATTATATTTACAATTAAATATTTATTATCCATGGGTAAATAGAAATTCCAAAAAATTTCAAAATAGTTGGAATAATAACGGGCCAAAGTGGATTGAACGCAGAGTTATTTAAATATGGGGGGGGGGGTATTGCTAAAGCTCCGACTGCTACACTTCTATAATATGTGCTGGAAGAAGCAATGTATCCCAGAAGATTGGCTTATGACCCACACCATCTCTATCTTTAAGAGAGGGAAAAGAATTGACTGTAGCAATTACAGAGGAACATGTTTACTGGATACGACCTATAAAATATTACCTAAAATATGAAACCAAAGGTTGCATAATATAGCTGAATGTGTTCTCTCGGAAGAACAAAATGGATTTAGAAGAGGCAGATTCTGTGTAGATAACATTTTTATTCTTAAACAACTAATTGAAAAACATAGGGAGTTTAATAAAGAAAACGCATATGGCGTTTATTGACTTTGAAAAAGCCTTCGATAGGGGTAAACCGATGCAAAATGTGGCAAATATTGGAAGAACGAGGTTACACAGAACAATTAGTAAAATGATACAATGCTTCTACTTCCAAAACAAAAATAAATGTTAGGAACAATGGTAAAATTTCTAAAACAATTCTTACTAATCAGGGTGTCAGACAAGGGTGTACTTTATTACCTACACTTTTTAGTAATTTATATTGACGATCTAGTGTGCAAATGGAAGCAGCTGGTGAATGTAGTTTTTAAAATTTCAAATAAAATCTTTTTAATATTTTTTTGTTTGCTGACGACTTAGTTATTATACAAAATAGCGAGTCTGCCCTGCAAAAAATCTATTTTAAACTTAGCATTCATTGGGAAAGAGCCAATTAGAACAAAAGTAGTTATAAATAATCGTTGCGTTGAACAGGTAAGTCATTTTGAACTACTTGGGAACTGATGTTAGTTATGACAAGGAATATGATGTCTACAATAAAATATGTAAATTTCTAAGAGTGTGTGGAACAATAAATAGAACATTTAGAAACAAAATACGTAAAGAAACAAAATTAAAGTTGTACAAAGTTATGGCTGTACCTATACCGACATACGGAAATGAGACTTGGACGTTAACTAAAAAGCAACAGAGTAAAATACAGGCTTCAGAAATGAAATTCTTGAGAAGTGTGAAAGGATGCACGAAGAGGGACTTAATAATAAGAAATGAAAATCTAAGAGAAGAGCTGGACAGTTTTAGTATGAATGATAGGTTAAAAGATCTCAAACCAAATGGAAGGAACATGTTGAAAGAATGACAGATAATAGACTTACAAAACAAATAGTACAGTATCAACCTAAGGTAGGAGATCGGTGGCAGACCCCAGGAAACAATGGCTGGAGCACTTCGAAAGTGGAACAGGCACTTGATT
>CM060947.1:264427102-264432272 GCA_030765055.1 Mantis religiosa | reverse complement strand
CCTCCAACGTTATATCATATCGGACGGTGAATGAATTGGGTGAAATGATGCTCAATTAGTCCAGGGTCCATGAAGCTTAGAGTTACCGGACACTCGTCTTGAAGGATAAGGGAAAAACCTTATCCAGGTAACTCATCTTGACCGAGATTTGAACTCCGGATCTCTTAAACGTGAAGCAGGCACTCTACCACCACGCTACTGAGGCGGGCAGCTAGTGAGTGTGTCAGTGACGTTAGTGTCAACCTGACAGATTGAAAATGCAGCAAAGTTGCTTCGAAACCTGTCCGAAATAATTGTGAATAAGATAAGTAATAGTGAAGTAGTTATGCTATGGTGTTTAGTTTACATCACTGTCAGCAGCTTCTCTATTTTACATAACGATTTAGTGTGTTTTGTAACATAAAACATTTTCTAATTAATGTATACAAGTAAACTAACTCTGTGATAATTCATAGATTCTCTCATTGTTTTTAGAGAACTAACAGCTGCCACAAAATTTCTTTGAATGTCGTAAACAGGAGTCCTGGTTGTTAATGAGTTTTAAAAGACCTCAAATCAATAACTCTACCAGCTATTCAAGAATTTTAATTCAAAGCCTGGCTGGCTGTGACCTAAGACCTGAGGGGGAGGGGGGATTGTTTCTCTTGTATTCAACGACATCTGTTGTGTGTCTTCATAACAAAGGAAACATCGTCCTTTGTGCAGCACAGAATTTAATATTTCTTGTTGAAATATTTCCATTAATGATCTTTCGTAAAAGAATGGAATGTTCATATTACTTTTACCAGAAAATATCAGTTAGTTGATAATAAGGAAAGCCACCTGCGTTGGATTCACTTCAGCGTGAACTGTATTCGGAACGTTGTGGGTTTGATTCTTGAGAAGTCCTTTTCCTTCCCAACTTATGACAGGTGAGTCAGCAGTCGAGTTTTATACAATCCGCATTGTATATTCAACATGAAAACATCGACCCCATTACTAGGTAAGTAAGTAATTTATTTTCTCATCTTTCCTTTTACATCAACAAACGGAAATACAAAATCAAGATTACAATTATAAAATTTATACTGAAATATGCCATATATCCTGAAAATCCTATCATGTTGCCAACTATTGAATTGTAATTCGGTCCCCATACACCTAATCCTAGGTTTTTGTGTATTGAAGGCCCTCTACTCCTTTTTACACTTTCTGCCATTTCACGAATCCTACTCTACATTTTTCTCTTAATTGTTCTTAGCCATCTCTCTTTAACTTTCGCTAAATAATTCCCTATATTTCTCCTGTTCTTTTCCCCTTTTACTGACAACATTTTTCTAATTACTACTTCACCCCCCAAATTGTCCCATTTACGTAGCCAAGCCTGCTCTCTCAATATCTTTGTTTGACTACAATATAATATACAATGGAAGTCTACATTCTCTTCTCCACACAATGGACATTTATCTAGCTCCCTCTCTTGACCTATACCTTTCTGTCCCATTTACGTAGCCAGGCCTGCTCTCTCCATATCTTTGTTTGACTACAATATAATATACAATGGAAGTCTACATTATCTTCTACACACAATGGACATTTGTCTAGCTCCCTCTCTTGACCTATACCTTTCTGTCTCATTTACGTAACCAAGCCTGCTCTCTCCATATCTTTTTTGACTTCAATATAATATACAATGGAAATCTGCATTCTCTTCTCCACACAATGGACATTTATCTAGCTCCCTCTCTTGACCTATACCTTTCTGTCTCATTTACGTAACCAAGCCTGCTCTCTCCATATCTTTTTTGACTACAATATAATACACAATGGAAGTCTACATTCTCTTCTCCACACAATGGACATTTATCTAGCTCCCTCTCTTGACCTATACCTTTCTGTCTCATTTACGTAACCAAGCCTGCTCTCTCCATATCTTTTTTGACTACAATATAATATACAATGGAAATCTGCATTCTCTTCTCCACACAATGGACATTTATCTAGCTCCCTCTCTTGACCTATACCTTTCTGTCTCATTTACGTAGCCAAGCCTGCTCTCTCCATATCTTTGTTTGACTACAATTTAATATACAATGGAAATCTGCATTCTCTTCTCCACACAATGGACATTTATCTAGCTCCCTCTCTTGACCTATACCTTTCTGTCTCATTTACGTAGCCAGGCCTGCTCTCTCCATATCTTTGTTTGACTACAATATAATATACAATGGAAATCTGCATTCTCTTCTCCACACAATGGACATTTATCTAGCTCCCTCTCTTGACCTATACCTTTCTGTCTCATTTACGTAGCCAGGCCTGCTCTCTCCATATTTTGTTTGACTACAATATAATATACAATGGAAGTCTACATTCTCTTCTCCACACAATGGACATTTATCTAGCTCCCTCTCTTGACCTATACCTTTCAAGTTTCTCACTCCTGTTCTCGCCCAAGCAAAACCTTCTCGCCTTAACTTACTACATATATCTATATATCCTTCCCTCCCCATTACCAGGTTCTACCCGCGTACTTAACATGGATGTTAAACAGTCAATGAAATTAGTACTAATAAAGATGTTATCACATCGCCTGTAGTATATTCGTAATTAGACAGTTGACGTTCGCACGTCTGTAAATGTTCATTGGAACAAGTGAATACTATATGTTACACGGAATATTTATCTTACACGTTACTAGGTAGCTCTGTTAAAACAAGCGCAGAACTACACTCGCATTTGTCTGTTGTGACGGTGGTTACAATCCCCTTTATAGATATACTACTTTTTTACCGGTAATAGTCACAATTTGCAATTATTATTCTGAAAACTGTTATTATTTTAATTTTAATTGACGTATTTATGATTTATAACATTGTTTGATGTTTCTCTATTGGTAAACTCCAAGTACGTAGTTGTTTAAACATACATATAGGTAGATGCAATTGAAATAAGGAACATTTATAAACATTTGAACACAGAAAACAAGGAAATTACAGTATGAGTTTAACATGGAAGTGGAACACTATTTTGCACACAGTCGTGGGCTGTTCAATAAAGAATGATCATAATTTTTACCGTCACAATTTTTCACACTAAAATTCAATCTTAATTTATTCTGTTAGCTTAATGTGAAACAAAGACGAAGTAGTAGCTTCACTGTTGGTACTCCTGGTTCCCGCCTGTGAGAACATGGCAAGCTGTCATGTTCAGTATCGCCTACCGCTGTAATGGAGGTAACACGCAAGGAACAAAATGCGGCTTTGAAATTCTGTTTTCGTCTCAACAAATCTTCCGTTCAGCCTATACAATGTTACAAGAGGCCTATGGAGAGTCTGTTCTTCCCAGCACAGCTCTAAGGTGGTTTAAAATGATAAAAGAGGAGAGACAATCAATTTCAAAGGAAGGTGGACCCGGTGCTCCAGTTACTGCTCTTACGGAAGAAAAATCAACACTGCTGCTTCCATTGTGAGAGAGGATCGACATATTACTTCAAGATCGCTTTCTGAAATACTGAACATTTCATTTGATGCCACCCACACGTTGGTGACGGAAACATTACACATGAGACTTGCTTGTGCGCGATGTGTTCCAAGACTGTTGATTCCCGAACAAAAGGACATTCGCATGCAGGTCTGCATGCAGTTAAAGTTCATGTTAGAGCAAAATCCGATTTTCTGTCAAACATAATCACTGCTGATGAAACTTGCCTACATCATTTTGATTCTGAGAGCAAACAGTAAAGTTTAGTGTGGAAATCTCCTTCATGACCAACCTCCCAGAAAGCAAAAGTGGTTACTTCTACTGGGAAAGTCACGGCCATCTTATTCTTTGATATTCATGGAATGGTTTATCAGTATGTTGTACCTGCACACACATCAGTAACTGGACAATACTACAGGGATGTCCTGAAAACATTGCTAGTCCATATCAGGCGCAAAAGACCACATTTCCGTGAAGCAGGATGGATGCTGCACCACGATAATGCGCGGCCGCATATTGCCAATGTTGCTGAATGTCTTGCAAAAATCAAGGTGTAGTCCATCCCTCAACCGCCCTATATTTCGGATTTAGCCCCATATAACCTTTTTCTGATCCTAACTTGAAGAAACGCCTTCGTGGGAGGCATTATTCATCATCAAAAGCAGTGGTGAAACCTGCGGAGGCGATTTTAAAGGATCTCTTAAAAAAAGTTTTTCAGCATGTCTTTGAAGACTGGCAGAAATGCTGGGACAAGTGCATCACATTCAGGGGAGACTCTTTTGAGAAGGAACATCAAAATTATGAGGATAAGTAAAGTTACGTTGTCAAAAAAAGTCATTCTTTATTTAACAGCCCTCGTAGAATTATTGTGCTATTAATGATATCGTTTCAAATTTGTATATTTTGTGTCGCTGGAGTGACCCTTTTACTATTCCTGGAACACTACTCCCCTAACGAAGTAAGTGTTCGAACTGATGACCTTCTTGGGTAATGCACGCCCTCATGGACTTTATAATTAAATTATTATGAATTCAATTTCCAAGATTTGACGAACATAAGAAAATATATTTACAATGCTGAGACTCGAACCTGTGTCATTAGGTGTTAGGGTGCAGGAGACGTCATAGTTCCATTGACCTATTTCGAGACTTGACTGAAAGTACGTTCTGGGTTCAGTAGTACGACTTGTATGTCTGTCGCTATACCTTTGTCACCTCGCGAGTTCTCGTACTTGATTTAGCCTTTTAAGACACTTTTAATCATTTGCTGTGTGTTTTAATATTGTTACTTAAATGACAAAAGCTCTTGTGTATCATAATTGAGATGCACGAGACGTAGTTTAAGCAAAATTGTAAATAAACAGTTGTTTAATAACGTGTCCGTTTTGAGTGTACGGTTGAGACATGTCTCTAACATTTTTCCTACATTTTGTCAGGCAACTCCTGCTCTAAGTCCAAGAATCCGCCATTTTCCCTTTATCTGACGTTGATAGTGTACGCATATGATAGGTCCATTTTTCCGAGACCTTTACAGAATTACTTTGTCATGCATACTCTAATAAAGGTTTGTAAAATCGCCTGGTGACCGGAATTCGCTCTCAGTAAAGCAGTCATATGTTTTTAGGTGTACTTTAGCGAGCAGTACGTTCTGTGCCTTACACCTCTTTTCCTCTGAGTTTTGTGCATTCTTCTTTTTAATAACGTCAAAA
>CM060947.1:264179602-264422102 GCA_030765055.1 Mantis religiosa | reverse complement strand
ACAAAAAGCTAGCAGATATTTATTTTGTGTTCCGTTCTTAAATCACAACTTCCTAATTGGAAACTGAAAAGTTTTGTCATTTACAGTGGATGAAGATTAAAAGTTCTAAAGTCGCACAATGCCGACAAATGAATTGCTGCTCACGGAACCAATACAAAATTCTAAGGATTTCATTAAGTTGTTTGTCATTATGAAAGTGAAAACTTCTTTAGTTGCGTTTATCACTTTTCTGTAGGTCGTGAATTAAACTGAACGTCACGCTCGAGTATGTAACGCTGACTCGGGTGAAGTCGGCTCGAGTCGGCTCAATTCTAAGTAACACCCCCCCCCCCCCCCACACACACACACACACACACACACACACACACACACACACACACACACACACACACACACACAAACTCATTGGTTATATCAGTCTTGTGTTGTCCATACCGCTATACGCCGTAGATTTTCTGTCGCACTCAACGTGTATCAACAACAGGCATCCAGGTGTGTCTTAACATATTTCAAATGCTATGAACAATTCAGAGACCCTACAGGAGTTTCGTTAAAACAATAATTCTCGGCCGTTCTTACAAACGTCTGTCAAACGTCAGTAACCGATCCGGTCAGATAACCTTCTGCCATTTAACAAGTCGACAAAATGTCAAATTACACTTTAAACAACAATAACAGTCAAAAGGAACAGATAATATCACCTAAGTTTGGTATTTGAATAATTAAAACCACAATAAAGAAAAATGAAACTAGTGTGCTAATTGGAAATAAAAGTGTTAGGAATTCGTGAAAGAGATATTTCATTCAAGAACTGTTTATTTTTATTGTCAATTTATCTTTATTTTGAGTAGTAAAACTTAAAGCATCAATATATTAAATGTAATAAGACGTAAATAATACACTTATCACATATTAAAATGACGTTTTTCATTTATAACTTATAGGTTATGTTTTTCCACAAACTAAAACACCGCCCGAGAGTCAAACGTTTTGATACATAAATTTGATTTTTTATATTAAAAAGATTAAAATATATATTATTCAGTTTGTAAAACAAAATTTTAAAGATTAAACGTGGGTCAAAAACATCGAACAAAAGCATTTGAATTGAATTGAAGATATATGAATATAAGTATCAATAGTGACAAGCATTTGAAATGAATATGACATGTAATAAAATATAGAGTAATGAGTATATGTACGGATATGTAAATAATATGTGAAAAAATGTATACGTAACCAAAAGTTTCCGAATATTCAAAAATATACAAATAAATATATGAATATCATATAATTATGCTATAAGATATGTGTGAACTTGTATTTTTATGAAAAATAAAAATGCAATGAAATGTGTGTATAAGCAAGAAACAAAATATAAAAAATGATTGTGAAATAGCATGTATTTTAATATAAAAATAAAATACAAGTAACACAGTATATTATGTGATTTGATATTACTTCCTTTATGCATTCCTTATGTATAACTCTCTTTACACGGTCGCAAGAGTAGTAAGGGCCCTCGGCGGCCAGAACCGGAAGTCGGGGTCGGCCAATTTGACCTCTAGACTAGGTACCTCGGCGGCCAACGCCATGACTAGGTACCTCGGCGGCCAACGCTAAAGCGAAACCCCGATACAGTTCCGATTCTCCTCGCCGAGGGTTGCCAACTTTATTGAAAAAAAATTAGTTACATTATACATACATGATACAGGTTAAGATACATTATACAGACTACTTGCAAAATATAATATTAAAAATAGTGGTGTATGGTTTAAAGGAAAGAAAGGGAAGCGGGTCCTGCAGTTGACTTTCAGTGTGGCACTGAAATCTTAGATGAGCAAAGTTAGGATGAGGTTGGGTAGAGGGAATACATACAGGAGCAACGATGGAGAGAGAGGAGTGGGGAAGAGGGTTTTTTCCGTTAGTGGTGAGGCGCCACACAGAATTACACCCGTGGGGTGAGATTTTAGAGGGATGAAAGGAGATGAGGACAACGTTGGCGTTGGTGATGTTGACACGAATGGAAACGGTCTTGATGCCTCCAAACGAGTCGATGTGGATCGAGCGAACGGTGAAAGCGTCCTCGTCTACGAATGTTCCATCCTCGGTGAGAGGCGGTGACGCCGTAAAGTGGACGGATGCCATAAGGTTGTTACCTGAGAACAAGAAAACAAACACCATAAGAACAAGGATAGAAAAGAAGAAGGGAAAAAAAAGAGAAGAGAACAAAAAACACTACGAACCTATGTTAATAAAATCCGTTGAGCAACTCATTCCTCGACAGGGGTGTCAGGGACCTCTCTAAACGTGAGCAGATGCTTCCGCAGTCCGTTTGTGTTGGGAATGTACTCTATTCCGCTGTAGATGATGTGGAAAGGTGCTTGATTAAGTTGACGGATGGTATCGTCGTCGAGATCGTTGTAGGCAGAAGGTAGGAAGACCTCTCTCCCGTCCTTAAGCCGGAGCACTGTTTTCCACCCGTACTGAGTATTGGTTACTCTAGCACCGATGATGAGGTATGGAACGTTGCGAGCTAGGTCCCGAACACCGATGATGTGAGGAGTCTGCCCACGAGCGTTGAGTTCACGGAGGACGCTGCGCTGCATGTTGATTCCACGAAGTCCAACGAAGAAGTGAGAGAGGGATAGGTTTAGGAAACAAGTTTAGACTTGTAAAGGTCAAAGAGCAGTTTTAGATTACCCCACTCTTGTTTAAAGAGGGCAATGCCCGAAGGCTTTAGGATGATGGCAGGGGACCCGAAGGAGGATTTAAAATGAAGGGAGAGGGTATCGGAAATAGGGTGAGTGGTGCTTGGTTGCTTGGAAGAGGAGTTTAGGTGGGAATCAATTTTAGGACCCAAAACGTTAAAGAGAGTATTCCACTCGTTGATGGTGTTGAAAACCGCAGACTTGTGTTTTCCGCAGGTAGCGATGGTGACGGAGAATTGAGGAGACGTTGTTACGGAGAGATACTTAGTCTCAGACTCGTTGAGGAAGTGAATACACGACCTAGAAACAGAAACGAAAAAAACAGCATTGGAGGAAAAACTAGAGAGAGAGAGAGAAAAGCAAAGAGCAAGAGAGGTACTTACATGTTGAAAAGTTGATTGAAGAGTGAGAGCGATGCAGGAACAGACGGCTTACTTATAGGGACTAAACAGAGGGGTACAGGATTGTCCGGTAGAGGTGCACTTTAAAGAGGGAGACTTGGAAATGAGGTTATCGTTAAACCGAAAATCGGAAACTTTAAACCGCGAAAAGAATAACAATGCAGATAAGTTGTTGCAGCGATGAGTTAGATATGCAACAACATAGTGACCACACGTGGCGGAACGGTTGCCTTGAAGGCGGCGCGTGTTGTAACTCCAATTTGGTCCGCAGTAACGATTTAAAAAAAATAAAATGGAAGGTAAGAGAGGTGGTAACGCATAACTGTCGAAGTATTCACCATGCCCGTCCTTAGACACAAAAATACAAATCCAGTGCTTACCCGGTTTGGTGTGCGGGTCTGTGTTAATGACAAGAGCAATTGGAGGATTGGGAAGAGAGTGAACAGGGGGAATTAGATCGGATGGAAAAACCCCGATAAACTGAGGAAGTTTACAAAGGCATGAAGAAATTTGAGAAGTGTTCATGATACTAGAATAGATCGGTGAACATCAATTTCAACAAATCGATAAATTTCCGCAAACGAGAGAAGACAAACAGGTTCTGGTAGAGGTTTTGCGAATTCTAGCTTTATAGCTAGATTACCGTGATGGAGACCAGAGACATAGTCTTTATTGGCAGACATATCAGCGGTGAGGTCAAAAGAAAAGAGCGTATAACCATTTGAATATTCTTCTCTAGAGATGTTTATTCCCTTGTGTTTAAATACCATTTCTAATGCCTCAAAAAGAGAGTAATACCCCGGTAGAAAAAAGTTATCTGAAAAGTTAAATTGAAGGACCTGAAGAGGGACGGGTCGATTATTGACAAATAATTGAAGAGCGGTGAGGTTAAAGTGTTGGAAGTTGAAGGGGTTTTTAGTTATATCACCAGTATACGCCTTATCGGATACCATGCCAAGGGTGATTCGCCTAGGAATTTTACCAACAAGAATGTTTGTGAAAGCAGCTGTGGACGCTCCTTTGGCTATACTTAAAGCCTGAAAATCAACGTCCTTAAAATATAAACCGGCATTTGCCTTAAGAAGACCGTTTTGGTGAGCTAGTTTAATGGTTGGAGATGGTCGAACTTTTTTTAGATGTAATTTGGCATAAACTAATTTAGAAAACCCGTTAAAATCAGCTTTATCGGAAATAAGATGAAACTGAGGAATGGAAGGAGTAAGCGTTATAGTAACGTCAACGTTATTTAGCAGAAGCAGATTTTGATTAAAAAGGCCGTGTGAGAGACATCCCATCATTTGAACTATTTTGCTATTTTTTGTGTATTTAAAACGACTTTGAACACCGGTATTATTAACAAACTCATCCATAGAACCAGCAGAGTCCTTGAACCATAAGGATGATTGTAAACGTCCGTTCATAGCGTCGGAAGACGAATTAAGCAGGGTTTCGAGGTATGTTCTATAAGCATACCCTTGCTGAGGCATGGAGATGTTTACATTGTTTAACGATACGGATAGTTGACTAAACAGAGAATTTAACGAGTTATTGACAAATGTAACTGTGTCTGCATCAGTAAGATTAGACCCGTCAGCTTTTACAATTTTAACACCAACCTCGAGAAGAACAAATGAAAGATCCAGGTAGTCGTCACCATTTGATGCGTAATGAAAAGTGATAGGAGAGTTCTGAGATAGAGCATTTTGCGGATTTAGGTGAAATATTTCATAGTGTTCAATGTTTGTTTGAACAGGAAGTTTTCTGAAGATGTCAAGCTCAGAGTTCATGTACAAAGTATCGCTCATGATGATGATGAAAATATGTCGTGCCTTTTGGTGCGACGACTACCGCGTTTACGATTAGACTGGGTTTTCTTTTTCTTTCGCCCTGCTTTTATCTTAATTCGTTTTCTTCCGGAACCTAACATGGAGTCGATTTTAGCATCAGCCTTTCGTTTAAGATTAGAACCAGCCTCTTTTAAACGATTTTTAAAAGCTTCTTTAGGAGAGGCAGAAGTAGTAGCAATATCAGTTAACACATTACCACCCATTCGAAGAGCCTCTTTACCGATTGCCTTAGCACCACTTTTAAAGACGGGTAAAAGAGTTCTAAACAAACCTCCTAGTGCACTAAAAAGACCACTACCCTTTTGAAATGGACCACCTTTGTAGAGAATGAAATCGCCAGAGGGAGGTAATCCGCCGGCCTGATTGAGATAATACCGAAAAATTATATCATTCCGCGAGGTCATGACGAGGTCTAAAAGATAGAACTAAAGCAGAAGAAAAGCCGTCAGCAAATGGCAAAAGATTTCCAAAACCATCCCTTAAATGAATGGTGATAACGTCAAAATCTTGTTGAAGTAAAGGGACCCAAATTTGAGGAAAGAATGATTTTTCAGCACACGCGCGTTTGGAGGATGGTGTTTGGTGCTCAACAAGAGTGGAATCTAACACCTGAGCAAACACATTACCTACCAATTGTGGAGAAACAAGACTACAATAAACGAAAACCTCATAAGGAAATCCCATAAATGGATCCAAAGGGTAAGAAGCAGTTTCTTGCTTTACAATATCTTGATCGGGTAAAAAACCTAACATGCGGGATAAATTTGTAGATAATAGTAAGCTAACTAGACGTCTTGAACTCTGAGGGGTGGATTTGGGAATGTTTTTGTTTTTCTTGTTAGGCTTTCTTTCTCCCGGAGCGTCAGCTACTTCTATATCTTCAATAACCTCTAATTGTTTGTGCGGGGTAATTTCCTCAGATACAGGAACACTTTGAGATACAGGCAACTCGTTGTATGTTACTGTGGGAGAAATAATAACATTTGGGGAAAGTGTAACAATTCCCTTGGCAACTGAAAAAACATCCTTAATACCGATAGAAGCTTCAATGCGTTTATTTAAAATTTGATGCATATGCTGAGGATTGGTTTCAGTCATGTTTTTTGCAAAGTGAATACAAAAGTCAACAGTTTTATCATCTTCAATGTACGAGCCCGACATGTTACATTGTACAGATAAATTGTAGAACCGAGAAGGGTATCTAAGTTTGGAAAGACAAACCTCCCAATTACCCTTTAGCACAATGCGTTCCGGTAATTGATTGGAAAAGCAAGCGGTAGTATTATTGGTAAAACGATCCATGGATGCGTTGCTAGCTAACAAAAGTGAAAACGGTTTTGTTCGAATCATAACGATGAAATATCCGATTGTTTTATCCAAGAGTTAAACTTGTCTGGGTAACCTTTCCATTTAACCAATACCTGCTTACTGGCCCCTCGACCTTTGGTTGCAATAATTTTATCGACCTTATAAGATTCTGGAAGGGATACGCGCTGCAGTTCCTGTTCATAAAATATGCCCTCAATGTCTTCGCCCGCCAAATCACGAATTTTGTACACAACAGGGGAGCCCAAGATAACCTTGGCTACTTGAAATATTTCATCTGTCCAATTTTGTTCGTACCCTTTATCAAACGTCATCTTTTCTTTGGAAATGCGCACATAGTCACCCACGCTATACTTTTTTCTTGCCTTTCTAGGTTTGTGTTGCATATTAAAATACACTTCAATGATATTGTCAGGGGAAACGTCACGCGGAGCCATTTTAATTGAGCGGTGATAAGAACTGTTGTAAGACTTAACAAGAAGCGGCAATACGTCTACGTACCTATATGTATTTTTATGGGTGAAATATTTCCACATCTTTGTCTTTAAGGTTCTGTTAAATCGTTCAACTACTGCTGCTTTCACTTTGTTGTTTGTTGTTTGGTGAGAAATACTAAATTTTTGTAAAAATCTGCGAAACTGCTTGTTTTTAAACTCACTACCTTTGTCCGTCTGCAGAACTTTAGGAAAGCGTTTACTATCAGTAAAGATCTGGTTGAAAGCTTTTACCAAATGATCGCCTGATTTGGACACCAAGGGTAGAGCCCAAGCATACTTAGAGAAGACATCAATAACTGTGAGAATGTATCGATACGGGGTGTTATAACTTTTAACGGAATCCATTACGTTTAAGTCGGCTTCCCACACGTCATCGATATTGGTGACGTGATAATGTTTGGTTGGAAAGCGCTTTCGCACAGGTTTGTGAAGTGTATAACTGTCCTGAGTTTGAAGAAACGATTCAATAAGCGGTTTAGAAACTTTAGTGGCTTTCCGGAGTTTGGCGGTTGTTCCCAATCCGGCATAGTGATCAATTTGATTATAAAAACGCTCTAGTATAGACTCTCCCATTCGGAATCTTCGTTATCACGTTTTCGAGGTCTAAGTCCGTATTTAACTGAAAGATGAGCTAAATTTCTAGCTCGTTTTCCTCTCTTTTTTTCGGTCTCGGTTTTTGATTCACTTTTAACTCCCGAGGTTTCGGGCCTGACATCACGCTGCTCTTGTTTTATAGGCAATGTTTGAATTTGCGCTTCGTGTTTAGCATTTGAATTTCGGTTACTTGGAGAACGCAACTTTGACACAAGGTCATAGTACGTAGCTAACTTATGTTTTAAAATATTCCATTTATCATCGTCAGACATTTTAGTAGCCATAACCTTTGAAATATCGTTAGAAATAGATGATATTGTAGAGTCAATTACATGTAAACGAGCTACACTTTTAGGTACTGATGGATAACCTTCAATCTGCTTTGCATGTTTCATGTTTTAAATAAATTTTGAAACCAACGCGCTAGCAATTGAACCAAGGACGGGAAGAAGAAAAGCTGGTAGAAAACCTCCTTTTTGCATAAGAATCTTTCGCTTCTTCTTCAGCGATACCTTTTTGTCAACTAGCCGCCTCCACACCCCCTTATGCCTTTTTAAACGGTTTTTGCATGCTGGGGAAATGCGAACATTTCCTTTACACACATTGTGAACACATTCAGCAATAGCTTTAATGGTTTCGGGTTTTGCTTCTTTTAAGAGCTTTTTTCGTAGCTTAGGTTTTGCTTTGCTAAGTGCAACCAAATTATGGGTCTGATTTGCAATAAGAGGAGATGTAATTCTTTGTATTTTTTTATCCATAATGATGGAAGAGAAAATTAACTCGGTGTATTTATACCGGTACAAAGTACGAAGGCGATTCCCCGGGAATAATCCCTGTTCTGTAGCGATATCGATCGGGGGTGTATTGAGTACAATCCAACACTAAATAACCATGGGGATTTTTAGTAGCCATTTCAAAAGCTTCCGAAAGAAACCGAGAATTCCGAGGTTCCATTTGCTGAAATAATTTTTCAATTTGCATTTTATCTCTACTGTTTTTAAAAACAACAATATAGTTAGCATTAAGGGATATTGTGCGAAACTTTTTTCCTTGGGGAAACACATTTTGCAAAATGTATATAACTCCAAAGTTCCGGTGGTGAGAATCTTTGGTGAAAAAATTTGATACCTCGGTATTATCGGTCTCCCACATTAAGTCATCGATTATAAGGATGTCTCCCTTTTCAATAGAGTCAAGAGGAGGGATACCTGCATGCGTATATACATTAAAAGTACAATGATTAAATACACTTCCCAAGTCTGGGGGATATTCTGGCGGATGGGCCCAAATGGCTCGCTTTGGAACTGTATCAAACATATGTTCAGCATTGGCAAGAAGACGCTTTACAAAAGTAGACTTTCCGCATCTTGAAGGGCCTACGACTTGCATTGTGCTAGGAAATGAAAACTTAGACAAGTTAAATGATTGCTCCTCCTCCGACACATCTTGCATCTCCGGGTTTACACGTTTAAATTCACTCACATCTCGCATCTCTACTTCCTTTCCAGGGTTTACACGTTTAAATTTACTCACATCTTGCATCTCCGGGTTTACACGTTTAAATTCACTCACATCTCGCATCTCTACTTCCTTTCCAGGGTTTACACGTTTAAATTTCCCCACCTCTGCAAGATACACATCACGCATCTCTGGGTTTATACGTTTAAACTTCCCCAAGTCTGAAAGAGACACATCTCCTTTAAATTTGGCCTTGTTTCCAAGAGATAACTTTTTATTGTTCCGTTTGTTTGTTTTTTCTCTTTTAATTTGTTTTATTAGGGTTGGACGTGTACTATCTTGTTGGATTAATTTACGTTTACGAGGAAGCAAAGCATGCCAATTAACAGGTTTCATATTATCCGGTGGAATTAAATAATGCCACGGTACGTACTGCTTTTTTCTGCATTTTCGAGGTTTACACAGCTCCCTTGCCTGCTTTTTCAATGGCAAATCATCCAAAACATTTTCACTGTAAAGTCGGCGTTTGCGTGGAAGAAACGCTTGCCAATTTGTTCTTAAACCCGACCCAGGAAGAAGAGAGGTCCACGGAACAATCCCTTTCTTTGGTTCCTTGCGTCTTCTTAAAAGTTCTAAACGTGATAACTTTGCGGAGGGTTTAAATTTCTTTTGTACATGTTCTTCGCTAGCGTCCTGTTCCAATGGTCGACATAAAGTTTGAAAATCTGGTTTAAACTTTTTAGAAAAAGAATGCTGCTCTTCGTCTTCTTCTTCTTCCTCAAACTTTCTTTTTTCAGCCATAAATATGGTGTATTACTTTGAACGCTGCCTTTTATACCCGTAAGGGTAAGTATCAAAGTCTTTACCTACCACCCGCTTATTAACTAGCATTCGGAACGTTTTGGAATATGGTTCCGTTGTGACCCTCCATAAGCGTTTTCTACTAATGTGTGTCCCTTCAACAGTTACAGTTTGCTCATTATTTTTTAGCACAATATCCCTAATTGTTTCTGCATTAATACGTTTTAAATTTTCTGAATTTAAAGTAATTCCCTTTATTTTGCATACTGAGAATGTTGCATTACTTGTAGGATTTTTAACCTCAAAACAGTAACTCTTTGGACCCGTTGATGCAAACCTACAGATGTAGGAATCTTTCCCAAATTTTTCCAACTCATCTGTCATGTCCCCTAAATAAGACCCTGCTGGCGGTAACCATTCCCCTGGTTTGTGGGAAAAAATAACAGAATCCGTGTCGAAATAGCACACTCGAGTTCCCAATTGTTTTAAATAAGAGTACAATACCAGTCTTGCATGAGCTGTAGTGTATGCTGCTATAACAACATTCGTAGTAGGGTTTATTTTTAAAGCGTTTTCACAATATCGCCATACAACATACATGATATTTTCTGTAGCGGGTAAAAACGATTGCACCTCTATTCCTGAATCATTAAATAGTTCTAAAAGTCTAGAGTATTCCTTAACAACCTCGCAAGTAGGTAAATTATCCCGCTGCCCGTACTTTCCCCAAAAGGAATTTAGCATTAGCTTTGCCAACTCCCGCTTTCCGGGATTATGCTCTATAGCCTCCTTGTTTAACTGAATTCCTTCCCTAATCATAAAGTTCTCAATATACTGATCTTTATCGGCATCTGAAACACAGTTAGATGGCCAGCCAGAGGCCTCTGTTTTCAAACGGAGGAAGTGGTTCACGTAATCCTCAAATAATCCTTTTTTTCCAGCATTTGGATCATACTGCACCATTTCGTACTCCCATATTTCATAAATGTGAATAACTTTATATCCCTCACTAATAGCTACCTTAATTTCATCGATAATCCATGTTCCTGAGAGACACCGTTCATGATTGTTGTGTTTACATTCCTCCTGGTTTTCTACCTCAGCACAGGTCCGACATAATGGAAACATTAGTTTACCGTTAACGCGTACAGGTAAGACGGGATGGTAAAGGTGTTCGGGAGGAAGAATATCACACTTTATCACCCCTCCCTGTACATTTTCTAAATCCGGAAAATTGTCCACATAAACCTTTGGATGTCCTACAGGGTATGGCTTGGTCTTGTTTACAAAAGGGTAAAGACTGCATACATCATAATAAAATATTTTTTCGTTGTCCTCCACCTCTTTATAAATTTTGACGCAGTTTGTGCGTCCACCAAAAAAGGCTTCTCTAGGGTTTAACGGTTCAGCAAATGTTTTAGATTGTGATTTTACATATAAGCTCAATTCCTCATTAGACTGTATCATGGCATTAAACTCACACTCCCACAGTTCTATAACTGTGTATCCCCCACTTTGTATTAGTTTAGTTATTCTTTGAGTGTTTTCATGTCTTCCTCCCATTGTTTCACCACCTGTGCTGCTAATTACAGAGTGCCGGTCTTTAAAACATTTTTCGCAACCGTGATAAAAACATCCGTGAAATAAATATACCGTTTTATCATCTCTATATCCGTCCACTTTGTATCCCAGTATTTTAATCTCTCGTCCTCTGTACGCATACTGTATAATAATATTTTCTTTAAGCTCCAGCCAAGATAACCAAATGCATGCAATTCGCGAGTGTATGTCTGCTAATCGGTATCCTCCGCTGGGAATTAACGCAATTTTATTTTCGCACATAAATCTCTTTCTAAATACATTCATGCACGCATGCGCAATAGTAACGCATTCGCGAAACGGATCTATTCCATTTTCCTCTAAAAACTGTTTCCTAAATCTAGCAACTCCTTCGCTTAATATATATACATCCAGTTTGCAATAGTTTATCATTTCATCTTTCATGTTAAACTTGTAATTTGACCTAATCTTTTCAAGGTACCATTTTTCAAAGTCCTTTCTTTCGTCTACAGACATATTTTCTGGGCAATAATACCTTTGATCAGGAAGAGGACCTACGTATGTCTTATTTTCAACTGTGTTAAACAAATATGGAAAATAACCCTTGCTTTCTTTTAATTGAAACGTCTTTGAAAAGCGAGATAGTGGCATTGGAATAAAGTTTAAGGAATCCAGAAACGTAACACTTGAGTGTTTTATTCTATATATTTGCGTTCCATTTATAATAAGTTCAGGATTCCATTTTAAAGTTTCTACCATGTACCGTAACACAAACTGCCCGTCATAACCTCTTAGGTTATGTGCAATAACAATTACGTCCCAAGATTTAAATTTTGGTTGGGTTATGTGATCCATCAGTGACTTTACAGGATCGTCCTCATATACCCACTCTTTAATTCCGCACTGAGAACAGTAACCAGCTTTTGCACTTGAATTTATACACAAAGAACAACTCTGATATAAAACACATAAGTTTGGGACATGTTCATATGTATCAGGTTCAGACTTGTATTTAGTGTTTTGAGTGCATTCAAAGTCTATAAACATAAAGATAAATTTATTTCGCATGCACGAACTCTTATAAGGTTGAATAAAGCACATGTGGTCTCCGTCTACATGTTTCTTACAATTAATACAATATTTTTCTCCGCACTGGTGAGGAACTTTTCTATTTTTCATACTGTAAAGCTTATTGCAAGAGCGACATATTTTTTCCATTTCGCACACAGACTTTTTTGCGCTATAGAATGTTCCTTTTTTTAAATGTAATTCATAGCACCGTTGCCCGTTAAAGTCTCTATAGCACTGCCCACATTGCACGTACGAGTCAAAATTACTATGCACTTCTTGGTGACATTTTGTACATCTGCTTTCACAACGATGTTTTTCCATTCTTGTTTTTAACGGTTTATTGCATTTTCTACAATAGGCTTTACATTTAAAACTGCGATGTATATCTACAATGCAATTAAAATGCCCTTCATGAAACAACAAATCTATGTATTTATCGCTTTCTACTTTCGATTTGTATAAAACATTCTTTCCTGTATGATCTCCAAACACCGTAAAACAATATCCAGGAAGCATAGCTTCAAATGTCTGTACGTCTTTAATAGTAAAAACCCCGTTATCTTTGTTAAAACCTTCGCACAATAAAGCTGCCTTTTCCTTTTGCAAATACTCGCTTCGGCGAATAGATTTGTATTGTTTATCTCCTTCAACTTTAGCCTGACATACCGCAATAGCTCTTGGTAAACACATTTTATCCGTATTTATTATTTCTATTATTCCCTTATTTCTTTTGCATACATCACACTTTTTGTAGCACAACCCAACCATATCCTGTGTCCAAACGCATGTGATTTTAATTGGTGAATTTATTAGAAATTCCTGGTTGCTTTGCATTACCCGTTCTATGCTTTGCATTATGATCTCAGCATTTAGCTGATCGTTCTTTCGCACACTTACATTAAACGGTTTAGTAGGGTGTTTTTTATCTGATATTGTTATACCTAACCAACCGGGTGAATTGTGTAAAAGGTTATTGTTTGCAAACTTTAAAAACTGTGTAAACATATTGTGCACCCACCCATGCGGATTTGTATTTTCGGGCATGGAACCAACAGTTATGTCCGTTTCGGAATAACCAGAATAAAGCTTTTTCATTCTTCTTTCCCTATGTTCAACTATTTTAAATGGTATCTCCACCTCCTCATCTTCCTTCCTACTTACCGCTTCTTTCTTTTCCACATCTTCGGGAACGGGAATATCGTATTCGTCCGCAAAGTACGGCGACAGGTCTTCCTCTTCATGCTCCATTATTCGCGCACCTCTGAATCACAGCGTGTTTTTGCACTTGTCTTTATACGTTTCCTATACCCACCGCATATTGATACTTTCACTTTTGTGCATTGTCACGACTTTGCTATATTTAAGTGGGTTTGGTTCCTCACGCAAGCGATAATTGCGGGTCAGCTTCCTTGACCTTTTACTCACGCAAACAGTAATTTACCCTTGTTAGCGTGGGTAAGCTAAATTACCCTTTTCGTAGCGCAAACTGGAATTCATCCTCGTTAACAACAGCCATTTATCATCATCATGGTGGAAACAACATATTTTGTTTCATTGAACCAGTCATTTATCTTTATTGTTCTCGCACGTACTGCGTTTTATGTTAACTATGCATAATCAAACCAGCCTTGAACCAGCGTATATAAACCCATTGTTTTTCTTTAAAGCGTACAGTACCACTAAGAGTGTTGCTACTCTCTGTCGCTCTGCAACGTTCAACTTGTTCCGCTTTGCAACGTACAACTTGTGCCGCTCTGCAACGCTCAACTTGTGCCGCTCTGCAACGTTCATTTGTGCTACTCTTCAACGTTCAACTTCATGTAAGTGTATACTTCTACTCCAAGCGTTTCTATTCTTTAACTTTTAGCATTATTTTGTTCTTATTTCATGTGTTATTTTCAGTCTATTGCTGTTGCTGCTGTGTGTTGTCTGCTGTGTGTTGCCTGTTGTGTGTTGCCTGCTGTTGTCTGCTGTGTGTTGCCTGTTGTGTGTTGCCTGCTGTGTGTTGGCGAAAATCTCCCAAAACGTAAGTATCCTACAAGTTTTTTCTTTTTTCTATTGCTTAGTGTTTCTTCGTTTTTCTACACATTTATTTTATATTTTTCAGATGTCTTTCAAATGTCCTCCTTGTCCAGCTCGCCATTCCTTTACCTTTGTTCCAAACAGGTGTGAACCGTGTATTGCTGTTACCTGCCCCTCTTGTAGTGCTCTTGTATGTGGTGGAAACGCTTTTAAAGCTTATCTTCCTATTATTCCTCCCAAAGTTCGCCTTCCTCCCTGGTCTCTACCGTGTCCAAAATGCAGTAATGAGTTTTCTTTTGACCGTCCCGATTTAAAGTTCATTGCTTTAGATTTCAGCGTAGCTTTAGAAGAGCGTCAAGTTCAATGTGTTAGAATATTTGGTATTCACGATCGTATGCTATGTCCGCTAAGCTCTCATGCATGCGCTTTTCAAATGGCTCAGTTCACTTACAAACTGCCCTGTGGCTTTTATAGATGTAAATCCACGCTTGATCCTACTGGACGCATGTTTGAAATTAATTGCTTTTGGACACATTTTACATTATGTTCACCTCTGTGGTATTCGCATGCCCTTAACCAGCTCCCTTCATGTGACTCTTTCTCACTAACCTCTGTTCCAATGGTTCGGTATTTTAATGTTCACGAATATTATGATCAAAATTGCGGTGGGTTTTTTCCCCACGAAACTGTTCCTCCTCATTGTGTTTTTCCCTTTGTTCCCTCACCTTCAAAGTAGTTCATCTTTTCTAACAATTTTTTTTAAATCTTACAATAATTGTAAAGTAGAGGGATACTTTTATAATGCTTTGCCCCTGCCGTGGTCCTCCCTACGTTCGAGTTAACAACACATATAACCCTAAATGCCTGCAGTGCCAGGCTCTCCGTCAGTGTTGCAGGCACGATATTTCCATTCCCCTCCTTGAATATATATGTTGCCGTTGTCACTCTAAAGTTATAATCCGAAAAATTTAAAAATGCTTCCCTTTAAACGTTTCCCTGCTTCCAAATTTTACACTCGCTGTCCTTGTCGCTTTCCATTATGCCGTTATCGTCTTTCTATTTTTGATCCCTATATTAAAACAAACAACTTATTTTCCCCAAAATGTCTGCAGTGTCATGCCATTCGGGCATGTCACTTATATAACATTCCCAATCCTTACTTACATTTAAAATTTATTGTTTGCCGATGTAATCCCTCTACTCTTCAAAGACTATTGTAAGATTTTTGTTTCTTTTTCAGATCATGCTTCTTGATCGTTCCTCCTTAACGTTCCGATATAACTTCATCTCTAGCTTTTTCCCTAATTATACGCTTCTGTCTTCTTATACACCCTGCTCTTTTCCTACCTACTGGAGTGTTTTGTGTACTATCCTATCCTTTTTAGCCGAAGATAATGTTTGCCACCTTCTTGCCGGTTTGTTTTGCTTTCAGCTAGCTCATACAACCGCTAATGATTGCTTTGACATTCCCACAATTTTTATAACTTTCTGTAGCAACACCGATCTAGCTTCCACAACGTTTGTCCGCAAATTTTTATCTGCTGATTTTATGCATCTTAGTTTCGCGGAGTTTAACCATCGCAATATTAATTTTAAATGTAATATTTCTTTTCAATTAACTAATTGTCACTTTACTCAATGGAGTGTTCAGCATGAAAACACTGCATTTCTTTTACACACTTCAATATTTAGCTACCAGGAACCTCATCCTCACCCCGGGCTTACTCTTAACCACTGTTGGTTAGATATTGCTAACATTGTGTTTCCTATGCTTTCTATTCCTCTTCATAGGTATGGAATTGTGGGAATTTTTAATAAAAATCGCTTTCGCCTTCACTTTCTTCGCCACCAAACTTCTTTAACACATCCTCCTCCTCTATCGGTCCTGGCTTTTAATTCTATGCGGGTTTTTCCAGATGTTTTCCCTTCCCCAACACCCAAACGCCGGCGAACAGCAGACATTGAACCTGGCGCTTCAGCTTCTCCAGGAGCAGCAACAACGAACAGCGCAGGAAATGCTGCAGGAAGAGATTCTACAGCAGCGCAACCAGTACATTCGCAGCCAGCAGGAAACAATTGAACACCAGTCAAACTTGGTTCGTCAACAACAGGAGGTAATAGGTGGTTTACAAGCTTATATCAATCGATTAGAAGAAGCTTTTGTGACGGCAACGCGCAAGCATTGCGAGCTTCTTCATCTTTTAGGCGCCTTAGAGCGAAAAACTAAATTAAAAGCTTTTGGTTGTGCGGATATTTCGGCCATCCATAAAAATCTTCCTTCTAAGGAAGAGATTTTAAAATCCGTACAACATCAGCACCCTTCTTCCCCATGTCAGGAATCTGGCACTTCTTCTCCCCCTTACTCTCGCCGCGTTTCTGTAAACCACCTAAGTCGGCCCGATAAATTTGTCATCAGGGTCGACAATAATTCTCCTGTTCAGTGATTCTCCTGATTAAAACAGTTAACTCATATTGTGTTATATGTTGTAAAAACAGTTAAATCATATAGTGTTATGTGTGGTAAAAACAGCTAAATCATATAGTGTTATGTGTGGTAAAAACAGCTAAATCATATAGTGTTATGTGTGGTAAAGGCAGCTAACTCATATAGTGTTATGTGTGGTAAAGGCAGCTGGTGGGTGGTCCCCTTGATTGGCTAGTGGGCTGGATGAGCTTTATGTGTCTGCCCCTTAAATGGTTGATAGGTATCTCACATCAATGTTTATCATATTTAACGTTGTATTGTATTTTACAAAAATAGATAATAAATATGTTTCTTACCTTAACTTATTGTGTATTCAAAGTCATCTTCTTCCTCATCCTTTTCCTCTTGCACTGTAGGGTTTTCATCATACGACGCTAAATAGTTTTCAACCTCAATTTCTTCCTCCTCCTGTTCCTTTCCTGTACATCCCTTTCCAAGTTTAGCTATAAGTTCCTTTAATCCTTGCGTGTCCTCAAACATCTTTTCTACATTCTCCTTTATTTTTGTTACAAGCTCGTGTTGTTTGCTTGTATTTTCCTTCTTTTCTTCCAATTCCCGTTTTATTTTTTCCATGTTTTCCTCCATTTCCCGCATTCCTTTTTCGCATTCGTCTTTATCTTTTATAGCTGCTTCCATTTCCCTAGTACATGTTTTAACTTTTGTGTCGCAGTCCTTCCTCATTTTTCCTTTTACAGCGTTTATTTCCTTCTTACACCTCTCTGTTGCTGCTTTCCTAATAGTACTCACTGACACCTTTCTTGCTTCTCCGTTAGTTGGTCCACCATCACATTCCGAATTTACCCTCAAACTCCCCTCCGCGCTCCATCGTGACCCTCGTTTAACCCTTCCTACCACTTTTCTACCGCCTCCAATATCAAATTTCCATTCCCCACTACCGCATCCTCCTGTCAGGTACATTAGATTTTCTGTCATGTATGTGTTCATTTCATTTATTATGCTGTATGCCAGTATTAGCTCACTCTCTTCGGACGTTAACTTCCAACCTATCTCCATCCCTCCCGTTAAATTCAACGCACCCACAACCGTTCTACAATCTAACATCTCCACATTTATGCTTACATTATTTCCCGTATACATTTTTATAGGTGTCCCATAAAATTTACATTTCTCGCCCTTTTTTCCCACTTTTTCACATTCACATTCCTCGTTAACCGCATATCCTTCCGCGCATTCTACGTGCCCCATTTCCACGTTCCCATAGTATACGTTCCCGCATCTTTCTCCTCCTCCGCATTTTGTTATTGGCTTCAAACAATAATACACGTTTTGTAGTCCTTCCATATTCATTATGCTAGTATTATATCTGCATCCTATTCCTTTATTGTATACACATGTACAATTTGCAAGTAGCTCGTAGTCCTTTTTACACATCGTCGCGTTCTTCAACATTCCTGTTGCATCGTCGACATTAAACCCGCACCTTCCAAAGCTCACGCAAACTTCTTCGGCTTCCACTATAACTCCTGTTACCAACAGCAGCAGCGCCACCCTCATTTTTAACTGTCTTTTTTTTGTTTTTCCGCCCCTTTTATATCCCGCGTCCCTCCCCTATTTTCGTCACTCGTCTTCTAGCTCTCGGCCCGTCTATATCAAGGTAAGTAGGTAGGTAACCTGTCCTTTTTTTCTCTCCCTCTCGTTTTTTTCCTCTAACCTCTCCTACTCTTTTTTTTTTCAGTCATGTCTGAATTGGTCAAGTATCTACAAAGCTACGGACACCTCAGCAACCTTACTCCTGAAGAACGCCGTGTCATTGCTATGCTTGATCCAGCTTTTTTAAAAATGTACCCGCCCCGGGACGTTAATATCGTATGGGCGTGCATGGATTCAATGTGCCAGGAAGCATTCCGACCGTTCCTTACCTGCGACAAACATTGGAATCGTCCGGAGCACCGCACACACATAGATGGGCCACCTCCTCTTGTTCAAAATTGTCCATTTTGTAACTAATTTTTTTTCAATAAAGTTGGCAACCCTCGGCGAGGAGAATCGGAACTGTATCGGGGTTTCGCTTTAGCGTTGGCCGCCGAGGTACCTAGTCATGGCGTTGGCCGCCGAGGTACCTAGTCTAGAGGTCAAATTGGCCGACCCCGACTTCCGGTTCTGGCCGCCGAGGGCCCTTACTACTCGCAAGTCCGTCGTCATTCAGATGTTTCAGAGTATTTTCATTTGAGAGTACACTTAGCGTAAGACATGGAATATTTAGTTCGTAACTGCCCTCTTTGCACAACAATGAGTGTTAACATTACATTTTTTCTATATTTTTTAAGAATAATTTATAATGAATTGTTTTAAGTTTTCACTTCTGTCGTGTGGTCTTAAGCACACAGTTTTTATGTTTCGGTTAAATCCAGGATGACGTTAGAGAGCAAGATGCTCAAGGCAGGTTTGTAGAATCGCCATCGCGCCTGCCTGCCACGTTTCTGAAGTGGTCCACTAGGCCGTCTCGGAGGGGAAAGCGTTTACCTTATCCTGCCATGCACCGCCGACACATCTACTAGTCGACGAAATCATCAAAGGATTCAACAACCGGCACTTTGTCAATGCCTTATTTCTCGACCTTACCCGCGCCTTCGATTCTGTCTGGCACGAAGGCCTTCTCCACCGCCTCATCCACTACCACTTCCCTCCCTATATCATCCATATCATCCACTCCTACCTTCACCAACGTACCTTCAGTGTCACCAAGGAAGACATTTCTTCCGCTTCCCACACCATTCACGCGGAGGTCCCCCAAGGGAGTGTCCTTGGCCCCTTGCTCTTCCTCATCTTCATCAACACCTTGCCCTCCTGTCAAGGCTGTACATTGTACCAATTTGCTGACGATTCCGCCATTACCAACGCCTCCTCTCGTCACCAGGTAGCTGTTAACCGACCTTAACTTAATACAGACAACCTCACAACCTGCCACCTCACTGTGAACCCCACCAAGTCACAGGTTATCACCTTCACAAGGCACGTGGACGCTGAGGTCCCTGAGCTTCGTATAGCTGGTGGTTTGGTCTATTGTTCCACTACAGCCAAATACCTCGGCATCATGCTGGAATAGAGGCTTACCTGGAAGGCCCACATCGGCACCTTGCACAGCAAAGCTGCTCGCAAGATGGCACTACTATACCTACAATGCCACCCAAACTCCTCCATTTCCCTGCCAAATTCCTCCTCTACAAACGAGTCCTCCTTCCCGCCCTCATCAACGCCTGCCCAGTATGAGCCCCCGCTGCCAAAATCCACATGCAACACCTCCAAACCCTCCAAAATAGCTTCCTCCGCACTGTTGTCAATGCCGACTGGTATATTCCAAGCACCAATATCCACTGTGAACTTTCCTATCCACTCCTCGCTGACCACATGCTCTCCCTATCTCAAAAATTTTTCGACTCTCTTTCCCATGATTTCAACGCCTTCATCCGCTGCCTCGGGGAGTATGATATCGACCCCGGGGAGTGCTATAAGCATCCCAGGCTCTTCCTTCATCAACCCTGAATATCTTCATCCCCTGGGAAAATAAAATAAAGTCTCTCAGATAACTTTTAACCTAATATCTCACTCCCCAACAGTCTAATATACCAAAGTTTCAAGTATCAAAACATTCCCCGACACAATGCCACCGTTTACCACCGTCTTCATTTCAAACCTCGTCCTTCAACCAGTAAAGGACCTAGTCCTGGAATGGTATCCGTCGGAAGGCCCCACCACCTTATGAGGGACCCCCTTCCAACGACATTCTCTGCTTGCTTGCTTTGACACATCTACAGATGTATTATTTTATCTTGACAGGAATCCTGCACGGTAGGGATGAGTAGCAACTGTGGTTGGGATAGTGCACCTATCGCCACAATGCGTCACACGCGTAAGATTACGAGAGGAAAAGGCGGTGCATAAGGTGTCTAAAAACAAATTACATTCTCGAAGCCAGTTTTGCAGCTCTTATAGACTAAGTTGTAATTCTTACTATGGTAGTAATCTCCACGCTTTTGTTGGATCTTAAATAGTACATAGACATTTGGAACAAAACCCTGTTCTCCTCCAGCAGGCATGATAAACAACTGTCGGCCTTTCAATATCGCTGCAGAGTCCCTGTAACGTATTTCACTCCAGGCATATGGTCCAGTATGTGATGTATTTATATAAGTTTCATCCATATAACCATATCCATATTACTTTCAGAAGCAGAAGACAAGTACCATAACCTAGTGCCACTCATCAAACAAACACAACAATCTGCCACCATGGACATCCCATCTACACTTCAGACCTTAGCCAACGGACTAGACAACAGCAAGATCGACCTGCACATGATCGTTCGAACACTCCAAGCCCACCACGACTCATAGGACCACAAGCACACCATCGGCGAACAAATGAGAGCTATAAATTTAACAGTTAACCCATACTTGGGCCATCTACGCCGACTGAACACTTAGTACCGTCCACCCTGACTCCCCAGTTTGGCTTCCAGGGCGCAAGCCATGCCTGCCATCCTGGCCCTATACTTTATGCCAGGCAGCAAGATAGATGCTGCTCGAAATAAACGAAAATTACCAGAGTGCTTATCGCGGGATCTGCACAAAAAAATAATAAAATAAACTATATGAACTTCACTGCGATATCTCCGAATATTTCGTAAGTACTTAAGCCTTTTTGCACGTATGGTGCGATCTTCGATTGAAATTGTCTGTCACGATTAGTGTAATTTTTCAAATAATCCTAGCTTCAAAAGAACTCTTCTTAGTGTTCAGGCACTGCCTTGGAAGTCAGTAGAATTTTTAAGCTTCATAAGTACTTTCTCCAAAGTTTGTCTTTGTTTTTCTGTGCTTTAAAATTATTCATAGTTCGCCCAACTACTTCTGAATTAAAACATCCAAATTAGATTTTGTGCATGTTCTTAATCTTTGTTTACTGTGCATAGAGAAGGACGTTGTTGCACTAGCACCAATGGCTTTTCTTTCCTTAATAACTCTCCTAAACTGCTTTCAGACACAACTGCTGCCTCAGATACCCTTCCCCAGATTTTTATAGCTGACCCAGACCATTGTTACTTTTTTATAAATCTACGGGTATTGGTTATTACTTCTCGTGTTTTTAAATGTAGCACTTTATTTCCTGATGTGCTGCTAGGAGGCGTCATTTATAAATGCTCTCTTGGAACCAGGAGACAAGCACATTTTGAAACAAGCTGTAGTGTTACCGAGTAGCACTGCACGTGTTTAGTTGCTCGCAACTGACCTGACCTCCCCTCCAGTTGCAACCGTTCTGAGGTGGACTCGTGCAGATACCACTGCGCACCGCTCTGCACTTTTAAAGATAAAAAATGCATCTGTACTCTGAAAGAATCCACCAGGTGATGCGAAATGGTAATAGAGAGAAATTACGACAGGAAGTTCAGGTTAGACATAATACACCTTTTAGTTTTTGTTTAAAATGATATTAAACTGGGTTATTTCACAGAAGATGTTTTATTATAACATAACTACATTTGCTATACTAGCAAGCGGCAAACATCAATGCGTGACAGACGAGCAAATTAACAATGCTGAATTTCTGATACTTATACGGGATTTCACAGACTTCGATTCAGCTGCACAATATGCTTGTCGGTCTATATTGTTTTATTTTTGCATAATATATCTTTAATTTACCACTGTTTACCTCATAGGTATGTTCTAAACCCAGGAAAGCATAAGTAATGTAATGTTCTGTAAAAGTTTCTTAATAGCATAGACATATGGATATGTACATAGGAATTACAACTTGCCCGCCATCTATGACGTCCCACATGTACTTCGCGTTGCATGAGAGCCGTATGGTGTGTCGCTGTAGGCACAGCTAATCAGGAAACGGAGGATATTTGAACTGGAGGCTTGTGCCGGTTTTCTTCGAGGCGTTTTCTTTTTTGTGTTAAGTATTATTTACAGAGTAGGTAGAGGAGAAATTACATTCTAGGCAAAAATGTCTAGATTGCACTGGAAATAGGAGGTACATTCAGAAAGTGAGTTGTTCTTGGTATTAAAATTAAATTTTGTACAGATACAGAAAAATTATTTATTGAACATTACTTGACAGCTCTTAAACTACTTTTCCACATAACCGCGGAAATTTTGCAGGCATTTGTCACAGTGAGGCACAGGTTTTAGTATAACTTCTTCATAGAAGTTTGCCGCCTGTGTCTTCAACCAGTTGGAAACATTTTCTTTCAGCGCTCCGTCATTGTTGAAGTGTTGATCGCCAAGGAAAGATTTGAGATGCAAAAACAGATGAATTTCACTAGGAGCAAGATCAGGGCAGTACGGAGGTGATCAAACACGCCCCAGCCAATTTCCTGTAGGATACTTTTCCTCGCATTTGCAGTGTGTGGTCGTGCGTTGTCATGAAGAAACACAAAACCGTTTGACAGCCGATAAATTTCAATTGGTTTCACTTTCCTAGCATTCAGAAAACGAAACACAGAATTGATTTCACAAGCGGCAGAGTTTTCACTCAACACCGACATTGTAAACAAGCATAAAAAGCGTACGTGGCTGACAGCGATCTCACAATGGCGTACGTTTCTTCTCCTTGATACAGAGCGGTCACGCCGTGGCTTAGTGGTTAGACCGCTTGGCTCTTACCAAGGCAGCTCGGGTTCGATCCCAGGCGACCGCAAAGTGAGATTTGTGGTGGATAACACGGAGCTGGGGCGGGTTTTCTCCGGGACCTCCGGTTTCCCCCGCCATCTCATTCCACCGGTGCTCCATCTTCATCTCATGTATCATCAGTGTCACCGCCTGCGGTGCCGTATGTAGTAAAAGCGGCCGTTAAACACTACACACATTGATACAGAGCGTCTACCGCGCATGTGCGGAACTGCGATCGTGGCGCTGCAGCGGAGATAAATTGAAACAGAACTTACTTTCTGGATGCCGCTTGCATAAATTTCGTGATCACCTTAATATAAAAATCTAACATATAGGTTGTTTCAAAAGGATACAGGACGGTTATAGCCGTTGCATATTTTATAACTTAACTAGTCCGAATTTCGGTGTCGTAGCTTCGAAGTTCTGTTAGGTATAATTTTACGTAGCATTAAATATTACATGATTTTGTGATTAGGCAACGCAGGAATCACTGGTGTGCGAACCTCAGAAGTTGTTATTGGGACGTACCGGCCACGAAAACAAAAACATTACTGCTTGCTCTTTATCAGTGACCCTAGCCTAGCTTTCAGGTAATGAGACAAATGACAGTTACTTGTGAAAAGGTCGACTAATAACTCGGACAGTTGAAGGTTGCTCTTCAGTGTAAAACTACACATTCCGTTTTAACAGAGAGGATCTTGCGTGTACTTAGATAACAAATCCAAGCAATATGGAGCGCTATATGAACGTCGAAATGACGGATATGGTTTTGATGTATGGAACAGCTGAAGGGAGTTCAACGAATGCACGATTAATTTAGTATCATTACAAATATAAATTGTAAAAATAGTTACATTAATTATAATATTTATTTGTTTAACTTCAGACCATTTTCGTATGATCTTAATTTTACAATTCTTTCAAACACTTACTGTAAATATCAACAGCTTCCTTGTCAGTTACAAATGCTTTATTTAGTATTATCAAACACGTGAAATAAAATACTCGTCTCATTGTATAAGAGAGTTATTTTTGGTTAATTTATCTACAATTCTTTGATGTTGCTTTCTGTTCTGTTTATCATTTAATGCTTCCATCCTCAAACTCACTAACATCAACTTCCCTCTAAAAGGTATAAGTTGCATATGTCCACCAGCATATTTGCGTGGTGGTAGCATGTCTGTCTCACGTTCAAGAGGTCCCTACTTCGAATCTCGGTCAGGTTGACTTACCTGGATAAGGTTTTTTCCGGTGTTTTCCCTGATACTTCATGATGAATGTCGGGAAACTGTAAGCTCTATGAGCTCATTTCATCCATTCCATTCATCGTCCGATATGACTTAATGCTGGAAATGTGAGTGTAGTGTTTAACGTCCGCTTTTACTACATACGGCACCGCAGGCGGTGACACTGATGATACATGAGATGAAGATGGAGCACCGGTGGAATGAGATGGCGGGGGAAACCGGAGGTTCCGGAGAAAACCCGCCCCAGCGCCATGTTGTCCACCACAAATCTCACTTTGTGGTCAGCTGGGATCGAACCTTGGTGAGAGCCAAGCGGTCTAACCACTGAGCCACGACGCGGCCGTCTTAATGTTGGAGGACGTAAATTACAACAGAAACAGCTTATTTGCCATTATGGACAGCTATAACAGATTTTTTTTTTTTTTTTTTTTTTTTTTTTTTTTTTTTGCTGGTTCCATTTATAACCCGCCTTTAACTGCTATGGTCATATTGGCGGCCGTTCTCCTTTGGAACATACTGAAGGTGTTAACTCGTTATCTTTGGGTTTCTAATCATTACATCACGCACACATTCACACTCTCATTCATACTTCCAGACTCTGAGGAAGATGGGGAATTAACTTGGTCGGAGAAAAATCACCACCCCCACCGTCGGGGGTTGAACCCGGGACCCCTAGCACGGTAGGCAGGTGCTCTACCGACTGAGCTACGGGGCCAGCCAACAGAATTTTGGATCCCGTTGTGGTGATGATATATATAAAGGCGCTCAACTACGGCGGTCATCAGCGCCCTTTAAAAAACTAGTCATATCAAAAGCCAGATATAAAACTTTCTAAAACTATACAAGTGTAACAAAACCTATTAAAAATCATAACAAAAAAAGAATAAAAAATCAATCAAACCCTACTGAAAAGAATCTAATCGTCTCCACGCACGGCCTACACGTGGGTGGGCCTGTTGACCATCTCCCTCAGCCACGATGAGGAGTCCACACGAGGGAGACTGTTGGCTCGGGACCCCGGGTGCGCCAAACCCGTACCTACCGAAGTAGGCCCCGGGGGGGGGGGGGTTTGGATCCCGTTAAACACTCATAAGCAATAATTAAGGAATAGCTTCTTTATTGGGGTTTCATAAGTCAAAGAAATTCTTAATAGTAGTAAGCAACTGCGGAGTATGCCGGTATGTTTACAAACAGTTACAGCATGCGACACGACGTGTGACCTATACCTGCGAACTCTGACAGCGTGAGGCATACGTCTTTGTTAGTCATTTCCTAATCCACACCCATTCTATAGCATTTTTATGCGGCCTTATTGGCGGTAAAACTATCTACAGTACGCGCAAGATAACTTGGGCGCTGGAATTGCGGTGTGGTGCGTGCAGAGGGGAAGAAGCGAGAGCTAACAACACTCTTTTGTTTCTGGAGTGTAGTCAACCTCGTAAAACACAGTTCAGCAAAATAGCGTGTAAGATAAGCGAAGATATCACAAGTAACGTTGCATCCTCTGAAAACATTCCTTAGTCTTGCCCACGCCAGCTCAATTGTATTCAGATCACAGTTATACGGAGATGTCCCTTTCGAGAGTCATAACATCCACAAATGTTCATACAAATATAAATCATTTTCAAGTAAATGCTGATGTACCACACTCGTAACAAGGATAAACTGGCAATTCGAGCGCACCAAACGACCCTTTATGAAGTAAGCTTTTACTACAAAGTGATAATGTTATATAATAAACTTCCAAATTCATTTAAACAAGCTGCATCATTAAAACACTTTAAGAATAAGGTTAAGACATTTTTGCATGCACACTGTTTTTATACGGTTAATGTATTTTTAGAACTATAACCATGTAAATGAGCACTGGGAGCATAGTACATTCACAAACCTGGAATATTTATATTATGACATTTCTTGTCGTAAATTAGTCTATGCAAATAGCACATAAAACAATAGAAAAGCTGCTTACTGTGTATATTGTATGTAATCAATTTGACTTTATGTATATACTGTATTTATACATTTTGACGTGTCTCATAACATGTATATGTTGCCAAGGAAGAACTAAAATTCTAATTCTAACATACGATTGTTGTAAACTGGTTAGCTAATTAACCTCGAAGTTGATCAAAACGAAATATGGCGGACATGATAAAGCTTAGCGTATGAGCCACTAGATGGCAGTGTATAACCAATTTCAAATTTCAAAGTTGTCATCTATGTTAAACGAAACTTACCGAAAGAGGCCGATCACCCTTCTTATTAGGTGCATACTGTATATGTATCAAACAGAACTTGAGCAACAACTTCTATAAGTTGGTTCGGTGTCGTTTTGAAACATCCTGTAGATTATCAGAGTATTTTTCAATACTTGACGCGACAGGACTTCCACGTTACGTTATCCTGCCACATCTACCGTGTATCCTAGAGATCAGATTGGAAGCCCAGTACGTCTTATTTGCAATGCTGCTGCTATACCAATCATTTGAATGACCCTGCCAGAGGGAGTCTGTGCTTGAGTGTTGTTCCGCACCAGTTAGTTTGTGAACTTCCGGTGGGGCAGGATGGTCAAACGCCTGCATGAGTCTCACGTACGTAAGCGATTAGCTAAATAACAGACAAGCAGGTATAACCTGCGGCTGACAACCTTCCTCCGAGATTCAGGCGGAGAATACACACTTGCCTTATGTGAATGAACAGAGAAAATGTCATTTAGAAAAGGAATTTGAAAGGAAAGTGTTTTAATTGGTAATGGACCGGCAACTCATTTAAAGACAACACTTAAGAATACTAAAAGAATTCTTAATTCCGCGTCGAGATTGTACCAAACTCCTTCTGAAGCAAAGCCAATCAATTTTTAGAGAGAGGTTCTTGGTGTGCGTATTGAAGTATTTAAGTCTATAACTCAAGTATGTGACATGAAAGCATTCCAGTAGAAAAAATACCTACATTCCTCAAAAAATGGCTATCTCAGACTACAACGTACCCCAGAGAAGTAGATGACATTATCAATCTAACAGATTTATGCATAAGGAATAATTACTTCATGTTTAACCAAAAATTCTACAGACAATCAAAAGGATTAGCTATGGGGACCCACTTTCGCCTATACATGAGCTATTTTGAAACACACATAGTAAAGGCCTTCCCACAGATTTATAATTTTGGCAGAGATATGTTGATGATGTTTTTTCTATCATTCTGGAAAAAGTTACAGAAGATTCTCTAAAATTACTAAACCTGCAAGATAATCACATCCAATTTACTATGGAAGTAGAAGGAGACAACACCCTACCCTTTCTGGACCTCAAGATTACTAGAAATCGTCATGGTGTAGATTTTGGAATATACAGGAAGCCCACACACATAGATAATTACATAAAGAAAAATGAATACAACCCAGTTTCACATCAACTAGCTGCCTTTAGAAGTCTAATTCACCGGCTATACAACATCCCACTGAGTAAGGATGAATTTTTGAAAGAACCTCAACGCATAAAAGACATAGCGGTATTAAATGGATTCAACCCAGCCATCATAAGGAACATGATGAAGAGAAAGGAAAAACTGAAGATAATATCAAAAAATACCACTCTCACACCACTTAATAACACAAATTGGCAATATAGAAAATTCACCTACCATCCATGGGATTTTAGAAAATTTGAACGAATCTTCAAAAGACTAAACTTAAAACTAGCACCCCAAAACAAATTCAGTCTGAGGAACCTGCTAAATAAACCACTGAAAAATACAATCCCCAACAATTTGAAATCAGGAATTTATCAGATTAATTGTGAAACCTGTGAAAAAAGCTACATAGGAAAAACTAAGAGAAACTTGTTAACCAGGCAAAGAGAACACCAGAGGAACATTAAGGTGAAACAAACAGAAAAATCTTCAGTTTCACACCATTTTTGGACAGAAAATAACAACATTGGCCATAACATTAAACTGTTAAAATCTTTAAGTACACCCATAGAATTGGGTATTTGGAAAAAATATTCATAAACAAAAACCGTGATTAAGTTATAAATTTTGAAATTCCGGCATTAAATGAAGTATTAAAACTTAGTGCCCCTAACACCAGATGGCAGAGTGGTCGGAGCTCCGTAGTAGTGGAAGAAGAGGAAGGTTCATTTAGTCACCAAACAGCTGAGGATGAGATCGAATGATCTTGAAAACGATTCAATTATAAAACAACAAGTGAGTAAAGTTTGAGTGTAAACATAGTGACTCATAAATCAAACTTAAATAAATTTTTTTAACAAAACCTTCCGTCCATATTAATCTGTTACATAAAAACGTCCGAATATTTCTATTTTCTAAAACTATGGCCAACATTTTGATTAAACTCTGGTACTTTCAAGATATTGTGATATGGTGGGTTGATAGAAACAAAAGGTCAAGAGTACAAGAGTAAAGAAAGACGTGTACATCGTGATTGTCGCTTAATGTCTACTGTATTCCCTTGTAACTACAAAAAGATAATGTTTATCTTGAAGCACATAGAATAATAAGTGTTTGTACAAGAGTAGAGAAGGTCATGTATATAAAACATCTGACTGCCACTTAAAGTCTACTGTATTCCTTGTAACTACAATAAGATAATGTTTATCTTGAAGTAGATAGAGTAATAAGTGTTTGTACAAGAGTAGAGAAAGTCATGTATATAAAACATTCGACAATCACTTAAGGTCTACTGTATTCCCTTGTAACTACAATAAGATAATGTTTATCTTGAAGTAGATAGAGTAATAAGTCTGATAAGTACAAGCATCGGATATTTTTTCTCGTTTTCGAACCAAGTTTGTTGTTATTACTTTGTGTTAATTTGCCAAACTGACGTGCAAATGTGCAAGCTTCAGCCAGAATGTGCAAATGAAAGTTTAATTTCGCCCTGTTCCATACCCAGTTGCGTTTTACCTGATATCACATAAATATGCAAATCAGCGTACAGTCTTTAATTTTTTTCCTCCCTCCATCTCGTGAGTCGTGAAAATGCGAGCTTTTACCGCTGGAGTTGTTTGAATGAATTATTTAACAGGCTCACTTTCGTATAGCGTTACTTACTTACAGTCAGGTTCCAGTTTATTTGTGGATTGTTATTTTCACGATAAGATACGCAGGCGTATGAAACCTGAGAAGGAAATGCTGCAGGAGATCTTTCTCTCATCAGTAAGCAATATTTGCAAAACATAATACTGAAGAGTTCATATTATGTTTGTGTGCTTAATTGTGAATAAGTATTTATTTCTTTGAACTGATAATCAAGACGTATTTTCTCGACGAGTGGAAGGTTTGTTAATTTCCACGAGTGTATAAATAAGTCTTGTACCATACAATGTTTTATCTAACACTTACCCTAATCATTAAAAAGACTTACTACGTTTTAATTAAACTATAATAAAATACTTAAATTATTTGTAATGTTATTTTGTGGAATAATGAGCTATTTAGACCAAGGCCGGCTGCTAATATGAGACAATCGATGTTGGCTAGTCGTTTCTATGTTAATTTGATTTTCATTTCAGAAAGCTACATTGACGAATGTATTGTCAGTAGAATGTGAACATATAGGAAAATATTTGTTAATTACTGAATGAATACAAGTTGTAACTGTACATTTCATTACTAAATGTTAAAGCTACAATAAATATTATACTTGAAATGTAGATCTAATGATTGTGTTATTTACTCCATTGTGACATTGCTTTTAATTTTTGAGTTTAAAATTTAAAATTTTAAGACGTCTGTGTGTGATACTATCTTTTTTACATTATCTGACTATTACACACTCTCTGTTGTGTAATTTCATTATACAGGTGTATTTTAAACATATTTTAAGTCTATCATTAAAACGTATTTTAATTATTTTGACAAATTAATGACTAACGAGGCACAGTAGTTATAGTTGGTTATAATTTCTCAATCAACACAACAGATTCCACATGTGTTGGTTGAATACTTAATCACATGGAACTCTTGAAAATATTTCCAAAATTTAAAGTTTTAAAATTAAAACGTTGGTTTTAGCATTTATTATACGAGTGTGGTCTGACGAGTTTCACAGCTTAACATAAAGATGGCGGCACTTGTAAATAAAATCTAATGAATTTCGTTATTCATCTGTTGACAGTTACTCACTAATGTTTCAGCCATTTTGGACGCTCAGTTGTTATGTAACAGTCATTTGAGTGAGTTTATGTGAGTGTTTTTATGAAAATGGATAAAATCGAGTATTGTGCTGTCATTAGATATTTGTTTTTAAAAGCAATATGCCTACGCAAATCAAAGAGGAGTTGGATTCTGTGTATGGGGACTCTGTACCATCATTTACAACAGTGAAATTTTGGGCAGCTGAATTTAAATGTGACCGTAAGAGCTTAGGAGACTATAAACGTTCGGGACGTCCGAAAACTTTAACTACCGACGAAAACATCGCCAAAGTTCACCAAATGGTGCTAGATGACCGCCGAATTAAACTGAGACAGATAGCAGAGGCTATGAAAATATCAAAAGAACGTGTTTGTCACATATTAAATCAACATTTATACATGAGAAAGCGGTCCACGCGTTGTGTGCCGCGTTTGTTCACGTTAGACTACAAACGTGTTCGAATTAATATTTCCAACGCTCTGTAGGTGCAGATATCTATTACAGAGTGGAAGATATTCTAGATATTAGTACATAATTGGTGCCAAACGAAAGTATGCAGTATAAACGCAAAGTATAATAGTTCTTGCGTCAGTGTAGTGCCTTGAGTGCGAGTACAGTTTAGCAAGTTACAGATAGAAGTTGACTGTCAGAAGAAAATACGAAATTTAAGATCTGACAATTTGTAAGTCAATAGGAACTTTGGAGGGACAAATAACAATATTTGGGACTAAAGTTGATAAAAGGAGGTGTATCAGTATATGTTTTTGTTGTTACAGAAGTGTTTAGAAATACTGCAGAGGCCTGTAGTGAGACACAGGTATGCTTTAATTAATAATTCACCGCCCCCTGGTATTTTCTGGCCTTACTACTTCAACGACTGTGGATAAAACACGCAGTAAACAAATAATTTAAAAAGCTCTTTTAATTTTAATATAAGCTCGTACACACAAAGCAGCAATGAAAGAGGCAGAATAATTAAATGCAAGAGAAAGAGAGACATTTAGCGCGAACGTTTCGTGAGTGTAGAAATATTCTGTCTGTGGGGAATTGTGACGCAATACGGCACTCAGTTTTAACGCAAGACCGAAGTTAATCCTCGAGAAAGGGATCAGAATTTTCAATCAGGTCGCTTTATTACTGCTTTATATGGTGTTGCTATGGAAACTGCCCACTCTGTTTTTTGTTTTCTTCTTTTTTAAATTTCTGTATAGATAACGTACAGGTCCCTGCCTGAGGCTTTACGAGCAGTGTACCCTATCGCCCATACACCTAAATCAAACTTTTTCTACCGTAAATTTACAGCAGATAGAGGAGCTATTGTATTCCACGGGGAGTACGTCTATGTTTCCAAATGATATTTCCTTATTTAACGTCGTTTAAATTACCAGGATGATATCAGCGCTGCTAGTTCTAATTAAGATCTTTATCTATATTTTGCTAAAAATATCACTAAATATGACATTTTTATTCCATGACTTTAAAAATGAGTAGAATATTAAAAGTTGAAAATGTATTTTGACACATTTTACATCAAATACGTTTATACGATGGTGGTCTGAAAAGTTTGCGACCTAATAAAGACACAAGATTTTTTTTTTTCACTTTTTTTTTAAATTTTCTACATAGTCTCCTCCTTGTAACTCTACTATATGCCCAAGATTTCATGAGCGTTCGGGTATGAAGTCCTCATTCGGTAGGTTTTGCCTATTTCCGTAAACACAACAAACACCGGCGAATGGACACTTGAAGGTCCAGAAGCCAGACTTCCAGTCTGCAGTCATATCAGATCTCTGATCTGTAACCCGTCCAAATAGTACTCGGCGTTTTTCAACATAGTCTCCTTGTAACTCTACACAGTTCTCCCAGCGATGCTCCCATCTCTGTATACCCTCCAAATAGGACTCGGCGTTTTTCTCTGTAAAATAGTTGTTCATGAACCTGATTGGCTCTATATTTGACGAAAATCCCTGTCCTCCGAGCGCAATTTTCAGATGAGGGAAAAGAAGAAGTCGCTTGGGGCTAGATCTGGTGATTGAAGCAGTTCAATCCGTAATTCGTGGATTTTCGCCATTGCAACCGCTGAGGTGTGAGACGGTGTGTTGTCTTGGTGAAACAGGATTTTCTTTTCCTGCAAATGTGGCCGTCTTAGGCAAGTTTTGCCTTCAGATTGTCGAGTAATGATGCGTAGTATGCTCCTGTAATGGTTTTTCCTTTTAAAGAAAATTGATTAAAATAATTCCGTAACTATACCCTAAAAAGGGTCACCATATATTTCTCAGCAGAAAAAACAGCTTTTGCTGTAGGCGGTTCGCCCATTGCAGTCCTCTGTTTGGACTGTATATTTGTTTCAGGCCTTTGACGGTGTATCCAAGATTCGTCTACAATAATAAATCGGCACCATAACTCGGATTTATTGTGCCTAAACTGCGCCAACAGAGCGTTGGAAATGTTCATTCGAACACTTCTTTGGTCTATCGTGAGCAAACGCGGCACCCAACGCGCGGACAGCTTCTTCATGTCTAAATGTTGATTTAATATAAGAAAAGTACGTTCTTTGGATATGTTCATAGCCTCTACTATCTCTCTCACTTTAATGCGTAGCTTGTTTGCTACCAGTTGGTGAACTTTTGCGATGTTTTCGTAGGTGGTTGCAGTTTTGGGACTTCCGAAAGGCTCATCGTCTCCCAAGCTGTTACGGCCACGTTTAAATTCAGCTGCAAAATGTCAGTGTGGTAAATGATGGTACAGAGTCCCAATACACAGAATCCAACTCATCTTTTACTTGCGTAGGCGTATTGTCTTTCAAAAACAAATATTTAATGACAGCTCCGTACTCGATTTTGTCGATTTTGATAAAAAAAAAACCACACATCTACTCACTTAAACGACTGTTACATAACAACTGAGCGTCCAAAATGGTTGAAATTTTTTGTGAGTAACTGTCAACAGATGAACAACGAAATTGACTATCTTTTATTTACGACTGCCTTCATGTTGTGGTCTGAAACTTTTCAGAGCCCCCTCTTAATTATTGTGAAATTGCACTACGAATTTACTTTATGGAATCGTGGTGAAAGTTGTTGAAATTCGAGTGTGATTTACCTCGTTCGAATATCCAGGTACTTGTGTGTACACCTCTCAGTGGATTACGCAGAAAGAACAAGTGTTATGACATATAGGGATGATTGTTGATGACTGCTTAGTTTTATCTCAGTCGTTCACCTAGAGGCAGTAGTTCCTAATTAATTAACCAGGGCGCGCGCACACAGAGCTAAGCCGTTGCCAGGGTTTGAAATGGACACGGCTCAGGATTTCACTGTGAAGTGGCATGTCACACATGATGAAGCGTCTGCGATGGATTAATGACTCAGCGCCCTGCAAATTGCACCGCCATTAATAGAAATGTATGCTCACGCAAAATTAGCATTCAAGATCCGTGCTGCTGGGGTACACGTCAGATCAATGGTCCGTTGCGTAAACCAACCAAAATTACCGCACTGCTTTCTACATCGAGGTTATACAGAAAATTCTTGTTTTCAGACGATTCAAATTGAAAATTGGATCTGGTTAAGTTATACGCTCGTCTTAATCTGATATACTAGCTAATCCAGCGAACTTTGTACTGCCAATACAGGTTATCTGAACTTTATATATAAAGTCATGGAACAAAGTATTCGTACACCAATTCTTATGTAGAGAACGTTGATTTATTAGAGCTAATATTGTAGAGGTTATATTGTAAACTAACAGTATGGTATTTCCTCCTGAATCTATACTTTGACTTTGTGGGTTCAAAGAATTAAAATGCCGAGTTGCAGAGCTTAAAAGTCATTAAGCATTAGATTAGATTAAATTTATTTGCGTTCAGTAGGTTCACTTGTAGCCGGAAAAGGCTGTGAACATTGAACATGTCCAGATGTATAAAGTTTAATAACATATATATATATATATATATATATATATATATATATACAAAGGTTAACATAAAACACATATTATACTACACAGGCAATATGAACAACAATATGGAAAACAAAGCAGGGATAATTATATATGATACAAAACCAAACACTTTTTAAACCAGCTTTCACTTGGCTTATACCAGTACGTTTCAACCTTTTTGCAACTGATACCATTCTTATTATTTATTAAATACACACACATTAAAAATTTACTTACCATCCTTGGTTTAATAAACAATTTCAATTTTTTTAAAGAAGTTGGTATAACTTTAGTTCCTTAAAATAAATATAGTATTAAAAATTTATTACAATTTTCTAAAATAGATAAAATTCCTAATGATAAAAAATCTGGTATTTATCAATTTCATTGTTTGGATTGTGATCAGGTTTATATTGCAAATACAAAACGTAGTTTGGAAACCAGATCAAAAGAACATTTTCGTAACATTAGATATAAACAAAATTATAAATTGGCCATAACAGATCATTTTTGGTCATTTAATCATGAAATAAATCCCGAAGTTAAATTATTAAAACAATTAAATGTTCCCATAAATTTAATAGTTTGGGAAAAAATATTTATTTAAAAAAATAAATATCGCGTAATGAATTTTGACATAATGGCAATTCTGTTTTTAGGTTTGTTTTGTATTCAGATGTTGGTAATGTTAGAAACGTGACATAAATAAAAGAAAATATCACGGTAACCGAGATTTCTTTAACAATGGAGAGTAAACTGAAGACGAAGGTCATGTGCCTTCGAAATCGATTTTTCTAAAGAAGAAGGAATTATCAACTTCTTAAGTTAAGTGTAGACTCTGTTACAAATATTTATTATTGTGTAACTATATTACACTATTTAGATCTCAGAGAAAATTTTGGAAGTGTCCTCCACCAGCATCTATATATGTTTGTACTCGTCTCACCATATTCTCTGAAGTTTTACCAAGAGTATCCTGGCAAATGTTACTTATTTCGGTTCGAGTGGATTCCTTGACAACATCAATTGTCTGTGGCCTATTCTTGTACACTATTTTTATATACCCTCATACGAAAATATCCGATGAAGTTAGGTCAGGGGATCTGGGGGGCCACAAACCTTCTGAGATTAATCTATTATTAAGGAAACTGGATACAAGTTCTATGGTATCATTAGATGTATGGCATGGTGCTCCATCTTGCTGGAAATAACCTTCTCTCAATTCGATATCATCCAGCTGCTTCAAAAATGTATTGAAGTTACTCATATAAACTTCAGCGTCTACAGTCATATCAAAGAAAATGGGACCAACGATTTATAGATGCTGATGGAGGGCACTTCCAACTTTTTCTCTGAGATGTAAATAGTGTAATGTAATCTCCCAATTGTGTATTATATTCTGCCAAAGTTACACGTGTGTCCTATTATCGGTTCAAAAGTTATGGCCTATTGAAGTGGTTCAGCTTTATATGGATCACGCTGTATGTCAATTTATTTGTAAAATAACAAATCCCCCGGAAGAAACAGACACTCTAGAAGGCAATTCTGACACACCAACATGACTATTAGTATTGTCATGGCAACAGGCATAAAAGTTTCGGCACAAATAAGAAAACAGTCGGCGGATAAAGTTTCATGGTAATAATGAACCTTGCTAAGCAGTTAATGATAGCGCGGCTATTGTAAACAAGCGCCAGCAAGCAGAGATAACTCAGGTAAAGGACTCGCCGGCATAGATTAAGTTACGCTTCTAGAATGTGAGCAATCTAGATTTACGAATTAGGTATTTAAGAACGTCACGGCATGTACTGTCCGGCCGCTCTATCTCCGGCTCTGACAGTTCTCGAGAGGGGGAAGCACCTTGTTGCCAGTTCTTTAGCGGGAATTTCAAACAGAGTAACATCTCACGCATTTTCAGATCGTAACTTCGTAAATGTACGTGGACAACGTGTAGATACATGATCCCAGAATAGTTGCTTATGGAGACAATATACCATTTACTGGAAAAGAAATAACAAAAAGCTACTTCGCACGAGTGGAAAATTCCTTTCCCATACAATATTTGTAGCCTTTCCCTCCCTCGCTGCGTCTGCTGCTACTCTGTCTTTGGTATCAGCCACTCTGGATGTGACCTTAGCAGCCTGGATCCCGGTGGTCTGGTCGCCTAGTAGATTGCTCTATGAGTTGACTATTCTTTGCCCTGGCTAGTCATTAGAGCTGAGACCACGCTATCTACAGGGTATGCGTGAGATAGGTTGACGAATTAAAAACAACACAGTTCATACTATCAACTTTACTATTCAGTTCGTTTCGTGCTTACAGTTCACCAGGAGTAGCCGCCGCGTTCAGATCGAATTACTCTAGATTTCCACTATCACGTTAAAACTATACTGAATTGCTGAAATCTATCACGATGGAATAAATTACTAACACTGTTTTGAAAGTATACTTCGCCGCTTAATTAACTGCTGGGAGACCTTGTTCACTTAATAAGATTCTCATTACTGATTATACTTCTCGGCGCAATCCGACGTTTGTGTCCCCGGCAGACAAAACACGTCTACACGGTATCACGTCTCAGACTAGAAGACCGACGCTAAAACCTAATATTCCTTACCAAAACAGATATAGCCTCGCCTCCAGCTGGATTTCTCTGAAAAACTCTACTTAGCGATCTACAACCACGCGGACATTTCCCCGAAATACTGGTTTGGGCCAGGTTTGGACCGGTCTACTAATGACCCAGGTAACGACCCAACCCGTGACCACAGCCTTTCGACGGAACAATTTCACCCATATAGACCAGCAACTTTGTTATATAGCTCTGGGTTAAAATACTTATTGGCATTCTAGTAATTGAATCTAAATGCTGTTGCTTCGTTTCATGAACTTATCCATCTTTAATATTCATTATCTTAAATTCTTTCACCTTACTTTCTCATTATAATTTAATTATCATTTTATTCATTGTTAAAATCGTATTCAATCATACGGCTGATAAATACGGCATCATATTGATATACATGTCGCCTTATAGCATCAAGTGAAGCTTTAAGGCTGCCTCGTTGCCTTTGCTTTCCCGGTGTACGCAGAACTGCAGACGGCGAACTTAAATCAACTGGCACTTTTCCTTGGTCACATTCTTCTCACCTTCAAGGCGTCACAAACTCTGTCCAGCACCTTGGTAACAGGTAGTAGAGGTCCACCATTGTCCCGCTCCTTCTCGAAGTACTCACGTAGCCTGAATACAACTTCACGGCTTTGGCTCTTATAAGAGCCGATTTTTTCTTGAATTCTGACGAACCAGTAGCCATATTACTAAAATAGCGACAGTAATAAGACTTACAGACGCTACAAATCGGAATTCACGCACACACAAAAAATTAAACAAACCACCAGCGTGGGATCCAAAAGCAACTAAAAGCCACGTGGTCCACACAAAATTGCAGCGGCAACACTGTACTGGATTTACAAGTCACGCCTAGCAGCGACAACGCTGATTGGCGCTAGCAGACAGTTCTAACTTCCTAACCACGACACCGGATGTAGAGGCTCCCAGTACCACCAACAGAAGCAGTTGGTGTGCGTGAAAGGTGTGAACGAAATATTCGAATAGAGTGATGTTGTAAAGATAATGAAATTACAAGTTGTATTTCAATGTTTTGAAGCTAATATAATCCTATACTCTCATTATAAAGATAATTCTGACGATATGTTTTCAATTACTCGGTATTATATGTTGGTAATGTTAACCTTACCCCTCCACCTCCTGCAGCCACTAAATGTCAGAGCCGGAGATACAGCGGCCGGACAATAAAGTTAGTTGTAAACAGAGTAAGCAAAGAACAGCTGAAAGTGTTATTGAAAAAAAACAGTTGTGTTGTGGTAACGAGAGCTAATGTAATCATCTGTCACCGGTTGTTATTGTCATCGACATTGGAAGATTGTATTATTATGTGATGTAATGTTACGTGAGAATTGAACAGTGTATCTCTACGGGAATAAAGGACATTTTTAATTTCTGGAACACGGCCTTTTATTTCTACGAACCCACAAAGTCACAGTATTGTCACCCGAACTTCGGAATTCCCGAAAGAACCAGCAGCTGGCAGGTAGTGGCCAGACGGGAATCATTCAGCCCACGCCTACCCATTTATCTTGTAGCACTAACGATGGGGATGATTAGAAGAGTGGCACGAGCCCTGTACCGCCTCTTTCCCCTCCCCTAAAGTCTGGACCTTCGGGATGATTCACTGATCCTCAAGACATTCAGAAACAGCGATCTTCCTATAAAAACGGGCTGCAGTTGGAGCCCAGCGCTGGACTGCCTCAAGGATGAAGTTCAGAAGGTCAACCGTCGGCTTCATTCCATCGAAGAGCAACTGGCAACCGGAAGCGCCGCCGCCATCCAAGGGACTCCTACAGCCGAAGTTCAGGACCTCCACTCTGAGGTTCTGAACCTTGGTCTTCGCCTGGGGCACTTGTAGGACTCACTAGCCGCCAGGAACTCAAGACACGACGCCACTTATGCCAGAGTAGCTGACCTCGACGACAAACTCGTGACTTCACACCAGCAGACGACGGACAACCTCACATCACACCAAGAGCAAGCTACCTCCTCCTTTCGAACACTTACTAACAGCATTTCATTTCTGACCAAGCAACTACAAGACACTATACAGGACGCCATCAACCAGAAGTTCAATGACTTACAGGAACACATCAGCCACTCTCACTCTCAGACCAGGACGCACATAGACCGACTCAAACACAAACTCCTTGAACTTCATATCGCTGCTGCTCCTACACACCCCGACACCCTGCGCGAATACTTCTCTGAGGTATTCGCGCGTTTCGACCTCCTAATGACCGCTGTATGCACCGAGCGACAGACGCGCTACAGCCGGCGCTAAATTAAGCACCATTGCTACGCAGTGACCCTAAGATGAATAAACTATACTAATCATTTAATCCCTCCTTGAAACCCCGGCGATCCATCCAGGGCCTCTCCGGTAATGGCTGGACCCCCGGACACTACCCTTTTGAGCTGCAACGTGCCCCTCTGGCACCTGCGCTCTTACCACCGTTACTAACGGGGATGCTTCCGCGGGATCCACTTCTCTCCCTTTACTCTCTCCTAAAGCCTCGTTTATATAAAAAAACGAGTCAGCTGAGTTCTTGGCGAGCAGCTGTGAGGAGCGCCGGGCTATTGAAGGGACCGGAAGACTGTGTACGTGTATCAGAGGAGTTGAACGTAATTGTGAGTGTAGAGTGGACCTGTGACAGACGATCTGGCTAATTATAATTGTGTGCGCTACGTAATTCTGTGTAATCGGCCATCGGCAATTCGGTGGAAATAAAGAACATTTTGAGTTTGTGCAAGTGGACTTTTAATTTCACGAACCCACAAAGTCACAGCATTATTACGTCTCGCTGCTCATCAGAGCGTTACTTAGTCAGCATTTAGTTACGGTGTCAGAGGAAGAATATCAGAAGCTGTGCCAGAACTCACAGACAAGATGGCGTGGGTTCTTTTTGGTTCGTTGTCCTTTTGAGTGGTTTGGTAGGGATGGATTATGAAGGAGTTTGACGGTGAGATGGAAAGGTTGGTGTTTTGTCTAATTTTCGGTGAGTTGGGATCTCTTTCTCAGGGTTCGGTTATGAAAAGTCGTGCTTACCGTCTCACAATTCCTTTATTTTCTTTAACCTGGCTATCTCTTTACTATCTTGCTAGCACTTTCGTTGCCTTCCTAGTTTTCCTTTGCCCTTAACGTTTTTACGTTGCTTTGCTAACTCCCTTTATTCCCTATTTTTGCACTGTCTGCAAGACCATAACTCTACTTCGGACTGCGACATCGGATCCTACTTCTCTCCCAATAACACGCCTTCTTCCCGTCGTATGAAGTACCAGAGTGACGCTTTTTCCCCCATCGTATTCCCAGCTTCACTTCTAGCCTTTCTCGTCTATCACCGCCCATTTTCTATTCCTTTTACTCCTATCACGTGGTTTACTCTAAATTTTATTGGCAGGGTTTATTTCTTTAATGTAAATTTATATTGAGGAATTGTTCCTTAAATAATTAATCCTTTTAAATACATTACATTATGGGTGATTTTTGATTAATTAGAGCCAACTGAAAAATTCAATGCCATGGCCGGGATTTGAACCACGGATCTACTGGTTTCCGTCCAGTCGCTCTGACCCTTGAGCTACCATGGTCAACGTGCCTTCCTGACATTAAATTCTCCCGTTGGACCACTTAAGGTTCTCATATTTGAGACAACTACTTGTGGTGACTTACTATTTTAAGTACTTAATTACCAGGATTTTTATCGTAGATTATTTTTTAATGTAAACTTATATTGAGGAATTAATCCTTAAAGAATTAATCCTTTTAAATACATTACTCCGGTATATGGGTGATTTTTGATTAATCAGAGCCAACTGAAAAATTCAATGCCATGGCCGGGATTTGAACCAAGGATCTACTGGTTTCCATCCAGTCGCTCTGACCCTTGAGCTACCATGGTCAATGTGCCTTCCTGACATTAAATTCTCCAATTGACTCATTATATTTCCCGGTGGACCACTTAAGGTTCTCATATTTGAGACAACTACTTGTGGCGACTTACTATTGTAAGTAGTTAATTACCATGATTTTTATCGTAGATTATTTTTTAATGTAAATTTATATTGAGGAATAAATCCTTAAAGAATTAATTCTTTTAAATACATTACTCCGGTATATGGGTGATTTTTTATTAATTAGAGCCAACTTTAATTTTCTCTTATTCGTCACTCTCATCTGTCTTTCTTAACAGCAGTAACGTTTCCGACCCTTTGGGTTGTATGACCTCTCAGCGTCATAACGGTATTCTGTCATGCTTGGCTACGTTTCTCTTAAGCTTTACATACCTTCCTGGCGTCTCAATGTCGGGTTCTATTGTTATATTTCCTGCCTCGTGTCTGTGCTCAGAAACAACTCCTGTGCGATTTTTCCTTCATTTACACTATATTGCTATTTCGAATATTCTTTTAAACTTTATTTCTTATATCATTTTTTTAAAGCTTTATTGAAACAAAAACAAGGATCATCGCTTCTTATTTGGAAGCGGGGATAGGTGAGGGAAAGTGTGGGTAGGTTTTTGCAGATCCCGCGTAAGCACTCTGGTAAGTATCGTATATTTCTAGCAGCATCTATCTTGCTGCTTGGCGTAAGTATAAGGCCAGGATGGCAGGCATGGGCGCCCTGGAAGCCAAACTGGGGGGTCAGGGTGGATTTTGTCGAGGTGTGCTCGGTACTAAGTGTTCAGTCGGCGTAGATGGCCCAAGTATGGGTTAACTGTTAGGTTGATGGCTCTAATTTGTTCGCCGATGGTGTGTTTTGTGGTCGTATGAGTCGTGGTGGGCTTGGAGTGTTCGAACGATCCTGTGCAGGTCGATCTTGCTGTTGTCTAGTCCGTTGGCTAAGGTCTGAAGTGTAGATGGGATGTACATGGTGGCAGATTGGTGTATTTGCTTGATGAGTGGCTTTAGGTTATGGTACTTGTCTTCTGCTGCTGAAAGTTTGTGGATGAGACCCTCCATTCGATCAAGGCGGGTGGAGAATTTTGTCAGTTCGGATGTGAAGTAGGTCAGAAAGGTGTGGAAGCTCTTTGCTGTCGCCACTATGATGGTCTCCTAGAGCTGTGTCATTATCTCAGCGGAGTCAGGCGCTGTGTCCGCGGAGGTCGGCTGGATGGTCGTGGCGGCGGAGGCAAGTTGCGTCTCCAGGGCAGCCAGGCGGTTGTTTGTGTTATGAAGTTCGGTCTGGATCTTAGTTGAAGCAGTCCTGAGTTCCTCGTAGAAGGCTGGCGTAGGTTGTGAGGAATGGGACAGGAGCTGCTGGAGTGGTGGTTCTGCGCCTGTTGTTCGGGTTGAGCGGGCACTGTGCCTGACCTGTGTAGTGGCCAAGGCCATTGCAGGTGGCACAGTAGCGTCGGCGGCGGCGAAGGTCGTGGCGCGTGCATTCGAATGTCAGTGCTGAGGCTCCGCAATAGTGGCACCGAGGTGGAGCGTTGCACGTTGAGGCGTCGTGTTGTTAGCCACAGCAGCGTCGACATGTGTGGTGGCGTAACGCTCTGCTAGCCTCGATTTTGAGATACTGCCCTAACATGCATTTATTCCCTTTTTATTCCCATTATGCTTATTTATGATCTCTACTGTTGTATTAATTTCTAGTTATCTTTTCCCTCTTGGAACCTGAGGTTTCTGCTTCAAAGTGCAAAATGAAATGTGTAGTGTTTAACGCCCAATTTTACTACATATGGCACCGCAGGCGGTGACACTGATGATACATGAGATAAAGATGGAGCACCGGTGGAATGAGATGGCGGGGAAACCGGAGATCCCGGAGAAAACCCGCCCCAGCGCCGTGTTGTCCACAGCCAATCTCACTTTGCGGTCGCCTGGGATATAACCCGGGCCGCCTTGGTGAGAGCCAAGTGGTCTAACCACTGAGCCACGGCGTGGCCTTCAAAGTGCAGGGTCCTGAGGATTATGACACCTGAAGGAAGAGTTGCCTCGGTAGCGTAGATACAGCGTGTCTGCCTCACGTTCAAGAGGTCCCGAGTTTGAATCACGGTCAGGGTGAGTTACATGGATAAATTTTTTTCCGGGTTTTTCCCTTGTCCTTCAAGGTGAATGTCGGGAAAATTTAAGCTCCGTGGGCCCTGGACTCATTTGAGCACCATTTCACCTAATACATTTACGTTTGATATGACTTATCGTTGGAGGACGTAAATTAAAAAAAAAGAAACAGCGCAGCCGATACCCTGAGAACTGCACTTACAGAGTGCGAATAATGCCACACTGTTGCCTTGACAACACTTTGAACTAGGAGGAAAATTGACAAAGGAGAGGTAAATTCATCTCTACGTATATTCCCCAATTATATCACGTCGTTTTATACTCCACAGCTATAGATTTCACTTTTTTTCTCGATATTATGTTCTGGGAAGAGTTGAATGTTTATTGAGCATGAAAGTATCGGAAATAAATTGTACTTTATCCGGGAGGTTCGAGAGTAAATGCGAAAAGCCAGTGGATGATTAAACGAGGAAAGGAAGTTCTGAAGTCGAGGCGCCGAGTGCGAGATTATAAAGTATCGATTAACTGTAGTCAAGAGCGGCATGTTTATCTCAAGTTTTAATCAAACTTTAATTTGAGAGCTGTAGAGCAAAGAGTAACAGAAAAAAAAGTACTTCAAACTTTTGTCCTGAACCGTAATGATGTATTCACTGCCCAAAGGTAATCAACATGTTGAAGAGAAATATTTTTATTTTCAAATAGGGGGGGAGGCTTCCCTTACCAAAATTAATAATACATAGGTTTGTTTCCATTGAGAGAGATATGTACGTACCTCCAACAATCTTAGCTGAACATCATTTCATTCATCGTCCGACATGACTTAGCGTTGCAGGTTTTCTCTTATCCTGAAAGATAAATGTCTGGTAACTCTAAGCTCTATGTACCCTGTTCTTATTTAAACATAATTTCATTCATCGTCCGATATGACTTAACGTTGGAGGTTTTCTGTTATCCTGAAAGATGAATGTCTGGTGACTCCAAGCTCTATGTACCCTGTTCTTATTTAAACATAATTTCATTCATCGTCTGATATGGCTTAACTTTGGAGGTTTTCTTTTATCCTGAAAGATGAATGTCTGATAACTCTAAGCTCTATGTACTCTGTACTCATTTGTACATCATTTCATTCATCGCCCGATATGGCTCAACTTTAGATGTTTTCTCTTATACTGAAAGATAAACATCTGGTAACTATAAGCTCTATGTACTCTGGACTCACCTGTACATCATTTCATTCATCGCCCGATATGGCTCAACTTTAGATGTTTTCTCTTATACTGAAAGATGAATGTCTGGTAACTATAAGCTCTATGTAATCTGGACTCACTTGTACATCATTTCATTCATCGCCCGATATGGCTCAACTTTAGATGTTTTCTCTTATACTGAAAGATGAATGTCTGGTAACTATAAGCTCTATGTACTCTGGACTCACCTGTACATCATTTCATTCATCGCCCGATATGGCTCAACTTTAGATGTTTTCTCTTATACTGAAAGATAAACATCTGGTAACTATAAGCTCTATGTAATCTGGACTCACTTGTACATCATTTCATTCATCGCCCGATATGACTTAACGTTGGAGGTTTTCCCTTATCCTGAAAGATGAATGTCTGGTAACTCTAAGCTCTATGTACTCTGGACTCACTTTTTCATCATTTCATTCATCGCCCGATATGACTTAACGTTGGAGGTTTTCCCTTATCCTGAAAGATGAATGTCTGGTAACTCTAAGCTCTATGTACTCTGGACTCACTTGTACATCATTTCATTCATCGTCCGATATGACTTAACGTTGGAGGTTTTCCCTTATCCTGAAAGATGAATGTCTGGTAACTCTAAGCTCTATGTACTCTGGACTCACTTTTTCATCATTTCATTCATCGCCCGATATGACTTAACGTTGGAGGCTTTCCCTTATCTTGAAAGATGAATTTCTGGTAACTCTAAGGTCTACGGATCCTGTCCTCCTGCGAACGTTTTCAGCTGTTCAATCAAGTATTGTGTGAGAAAGCCATGAGAATGGATGCAGTCTTGAATTTTGTGTTAATAAACCTCAAATTAAGTATTTTGAACCTTTTATTTGAATAACAATAAGACCGTATTACGTACAAACAACATAAGGGTACACTGTATTTTCGGATAGGTCTGTATGTCATATGTTTTGGTGTTATACCGTACTCCCTTCACGTACAGCAGTGGAGAAAGTTACAATTAAATTAACTGGTGATGCAGCCTTAAACAAAACAGCAACGCTGGTTGCATACGGTCTGTCAGATACAGTTGTAACTTAACTGTGTGTTCCACATGAGCTCCTGGAGAATTATCTCTTTCCAGCCTCAAAACAGGTATCTCACACAACTTCCTCTGTCGATTACACACTTTCACGCTTTGCACCTTAAATTTGATGCTGAGGAATCACAAGGTGCATTTTGTTATTTATTTCAATCTTAAAATAATTTTAATTTAACAAATGCTAATCTCTTGGTCACACAAGTAGAATGTAAATAATTACAAAGGCTTCAACCAGACAACCGGATTAACAATATGTGACTATCAATTAAAGTCTACTGTATTTCCTTGTAACTGCAATAAGATAATGTTTATCTTGAAGTAGATAGAGCAATAAGTGTTTGTACAAGAGTAGAGAAAGTCATGTATATAAAACATTTCACTATCACTTAAAGTCTACTGTATTCCCTTGTAACTACAATACGATAATGTTTATGTTGAAGTAGATAGAGCAATAAGTGTTTTTACAAGAGTAGAGAGAGACATGCATATAAAACATTTGACTATCACTTAAAGTCTACTGTATTCCCTTGTAACTACAATAAGATAATGTTTATCCTGAAGTAGATAGAGCAATAAGTGTTTGTACAAGAGTAGAGAAAGTCATGTATACAAAACATTTGACTATCACTTAAAGTCTACTGTATTCCCTTGTAACTACAATAAGATAATGTTTATGTTGAAGTAGATAGAGCAATAAGTGTTTTTACAAGAGTAGAGAGAGACAGGCATGTAAAACATTTGACTATCACTTAAAGTCTACTGTATTCCCTTGTAACTACAATAAGATAATGTTTATCTTGAAGTAGATAGAGCAATAAGTGTTTGTACAAGAGTAGAGGAAGTCATGTATATAAAACATTTGACTATCACTTAAAGTCTACTGTATTCCCTTGTAACTACAATACGATAATGTTTATGTTGAAGTAGATAGAGCAATAAGTGTTTTTACAAGAGTAGAGAGAGACATGCCTATAAAACATTTCACTATCACTTAAAGTCTACTGTATTCCCTTGTAACTACAATAAGATAATGTTTATCCTGAAGTAGATAGAGCAATAAGTGTTTGTACAAGAGTAGAGAAAGTCATGTATACAAAACATTTGACTATCACTTAAAGTCTACTGTATTCCCTTGTAACTACAATAAGATAATGTTTATGTTGAAGTAGATAGAGCAATAAGTGTTTTTACAAGAGTAGAGAGAGACAGGCATGTAAAACATTTGACTATCACTTAAAGTCTACTGTATTCCCTTGTAACTACAATAAGATAATGTTTATCTTGAAGTAGATAGAGCAATAAGTGTTTGTACAAGAGTAGAGAAAGTCATGTATACAAAACATTTGACTATCACTTAAAGTCTACTGTATTCCCTTGTAACTACAATAAGATAATGTTTATGTTGAAGTAGATAGAGCAATAAGTGTTTGTACAAGAGTAGAGAGAGACATGCATATATAAAACATTTGACTATCACTTAAAGTATACTGTATTCCCTTGTAACTACAATAAGATAATGTTTATCCTGAAGTAGATAGAGCAATAAGTGTTTGTAAAAGAGTAGAGAAAGTCATGGATACAAAACAAGTATGTATGGTTTGCATTCACACGGCATTGCCCTGTTTACTGTTCAACTACTCATTCCAATCAAACACTACTTCAAGTTTAACAGAAAGTAACATCTGCAAAACCTTCATTATTGCGTTATCTTCTTGTAGACAGAATCGGAATTCTCTAAACACAGTAGGCTTTAACGATGGCCAAAACTTGTAGGGGCTGATTATCTTCGAGAGTATATTCTGTTTGTGTGGCTTATATATACGAGGGCTATCCAGAAAGTAGATTACGTTTTCGTCTGTTTCCGCTAGGGGCAGGGCTAGCGCGGCCATCTTGGAGTCAGAGCGTTGCGCAGCTTAGTCGGCATCTAGCCGTGCTAGTGAGAGGTTCGTGCTGTGCTCCGTTCAGATACTGTGACGGTTTGAAATGTCTGCGTTAATTGAAAATCCCGCGAGCTGCGAGGTGCGTGCAGTAATAAGGTTTCTGACTGCAAAAAACTGTAAACCGATAGAAATCTATCGGCAGCTTTGTGAAGTGTATGGGGACAACATTATCACTGAAGGTGGAGTGCGTCAGTGGGTCATCAGATTTAAAAATGGCCGAACCAATTTTCACGACGAAGATCGAAGTGGGAGACCCAGCATAGTGACTGCCGAACTTGTCGAAAAAGTCGATGCTAAAGTCGGTGAAAATCGAAGGTTCACAATAACGGAACTTTCTTTGAGTTTTCCACAAATCTCGCGAAGTTTGTTGCACGAAATCATCAGCGAAAAGCTTGGTTACCATAAGTTTTGTGCAAGATGGATTCCAAAAATCTTGACAGAGGACCACAAAAATCAGCGAATGGCTGCAGCGTTGAACTTTTTGGACGTTTACCATAAGGATGGTGACTCTTTACTCGATCGCATCGTTACTGGTGACGAAACATGGGTGAAACACGTGAACTGTGAAACGAAATTGCAATCAATGCAGTGGGGGCACACAAGTTCTCCCCAAAAACCCAAGAAATGCATGCAAACAATGTCGGCAAGGAAGATGATGGCGACTGTTTTTTGGGACAGAAAAGGTGTGATTTTGGTGGACTTCCTGGAAAGAGGCACTACAATAAACTCTCAAAGGTATTGCCAAACTCTCCAAAAACTCAGAAGAGCCATTCAAAACAAGCGCAGAGGAATGTTGAGCTCTAAGATCTTGTTGATTCACGACAACGCCCGGCCCCACACGGCAAATGTCACTCGTGAAGTTCTTGAATCTTTTAAGTGGGAGTTGTTTCCTCATCCGCCGTACAGTCCCGACCTGGCACCGAGCGACTTCCACCTATTCCCAGCAATGAAGAAGTGGCTGGCTATGCAGCGTTTTGATGACGACGCACAGCTGCAAGAAGAGGTAACGAAGTGGTTGAAGGCGCAGGCGGCCGAATTTTTCGACGAAGGAATTTCCAAGCTCGTACATCGCTACGATAAATGCCTTAATTTGAATGGTGACTATGTCGAAAAGTAGTATTTGAGTGTGGCTTTCATCTGTATATAATAAAATTTGTTTCCTATACTTTGTTTACTTTTTATTCCAAAACTTAATCTACTTTCTGGATAGCCCTCGTAATTTGTAAAACGTTTTCCCAAGGAAAAATATCCTGTATTGTTAAAATGAGAATATATTCGTTATTAAAAAAAAACTGCATTTTGCGATCTGTCTTGCGAGTGTTATCAGTTACCAAAAAATAAGGAAAAATTCCAAGGACTGCATAGTATCTTCCGCAAAAATAAATATGTACATTTAGTCAATAACAAAGGAATAAAGGACAATGATGAAAAATTTCTTATTCATTGATAAGGATGACGATTTCCTGAATACCAATTTACATCATCAGCTCAAACAACCTCGTTGTCAACGTTACAGTCACTAGATGTCACCATGATTTTATCAGTGCTACCAAAATCTAATAATGAAATAAACTTAAAAACAGAATCGACTGTCTGTATTTAAAAATTAATTACGCGATGTTTTTCTTTTAAAATAAATGTCTTTTCCTAAACCATTAAATCTATTGGACCATTTAATTGTTTTGATAATTTAACTTCTGGATCTATTTCATTGCTAAATGACCAAAAATGATCTGCTAAGGCCGATTTATCGGTTTGTTTATACTTAATATTACCAAAATGTTCTTTTGTACTGGTTTCCAAATTACCATTTGTCTTTCCAAATATAAACTTTATCACAATATAAACAATTAAACTGATAAATATCAGATTATTTTACTATTAGGAATTTTATCTTTTTTAGAGAAATGCAGTAAATTTTTAATACTATATTTAATTTGAGGAAGAAGAGTTATACCAAACTCTTCATTTTTTTTAAATGTTTATTGACCCAAAGATGGTAACTAATTTTTTTAAAAATATAATCGTCTTCTTTTTTAATGGTAGAAATATCATAAGAATCATTTGATATTTGAATTTTTCATTTTTTATTTATAAAGTCTTTATTAGAACCATTAATTTAAGCAGTTTTAATAATCTGTTTCTATTATTTATTAAATTCATCTTTATTCAGGGGTATATTTATTAATCTATAAATCAAACTATTAAAAACAGCAAATTTTTGTGAAAAATGGTTAAATCTTTTATTTTTTATGTAATTATCAATATGAGTATACTTGCTGCAAATAACAAAGTTTAGTTTATTATTATTTCTTATTATCTTTAGACCTAGAAAAGGAGGAAATCTGTCTATTTCAGTTTCTAATTTCTTGTATCATTCATGTGTTTATCAGAAACATTATGAAAAATAATATTTGGCCATTTAACCATGAAATAAATCAAGGTGTTAAATTATTAAAACAATTAAATAATACCTTACATTTAATGGAACAAGTGATTTATTTAAAAGAATAAACATCGCTTAGTAAATTTTAAAATACCGGCAGTCGATTCTGTTTTTAAGTTTATTTCATTTTCAGAGTACTAACAAAAACATAGTGACATCTAGTGATGGTAACGTTGAAAAGGAAGTTGTTTGAACAGATGATGTGAATGAGTATTCACCAAATCGTGATCCTTATCAATTAATAGGAAAATGTTCATCATTTCTTATAAGTAAAGTGAAGAATTGTGTTACAAGTTCTTATATTTGTGTAACTAAATATATATTTAGCATACCGTATTTTAATAAAAGTAACTACAGTGATTTTTGGGTGAAAAATTGAGAAACGTTTCCGATATGGTGTGTTAGGGGAGGGCTTCTTCTCACATCTTTGGAAATGCTGAACATGTGCAGACGTTTTATTATTTAACGTGGTGTAATCTTTTAATTATGAGTTCACACCCATGCCGTCTTATTTTCTTGTATTGAGATAGTTACAAATCGTGAAATCTCGGTCGCATAGAAACAGGTATCTGGCAGAGAAAGTTAAAACCACGCTTTGCTGAAAATAGAATAACTACATACGAATGTTCATGTCTGTCAGCTGTTACTTGAGACTTTGACAGTTGATATTTCCACCGCCAGACTGCGCTGGAAGTTCTTCTTGAAGACAATATCAGGAGGCAACTTTTGCCTTTATGGCTAATTGAAAGCAATTCGCATACAAGGTTTCGAGTTAACCCAGTTGCACTTTCGTATAAAGACGTTAATTTGAGCCGAGAGGGGGAGCAAACATAATGAGGGTGGAGTAAATGCCAACATAATTCAGTACAAAGCAAGATTTTATCCCAGTAATGCCACCACACGGGACTTAACCGTCACGCAAATTGCCGTTGGGGAATACACTCCAAGAAGTCGTTTTCTTTAACTGCTCTAACATGCACTGCAAACCAGCAGCTTTAGGCTTTTAACTTAACTTTGTCTAGATGTGTTAAAACAATTGAAATGAGAGCAGGAATAAACAGAGTCATAATCAACTAATGGAATTGTTTATATTTAGCATCTGTTCAGAGCAACACAAATAGCAGATTCATGAAGCGTATATCTTTCTAAACCATTTCTACCTGAATTAATTTTCGCTTCTCAACTTTAGAAAATATATATTTATATTTATTATATAAAAAGAAACATACTATAACAAACAAACCAACATAATAATTAACAATATAAACAAAATGTAGTGTAAAATACGAGTAGTATATTGTTTTAATTATCACCTGGTAGTTCTTACGCTAGAGTGATGAACATTTCTCAGTGTATTCATTGATCCTTCGGGATCAATGTAGTTTCAGTGACTTGAGTCCTTTTGTTATTTTACAGTAAGTCCACAAGTGTCTGAGGTATAAGATGGAGAAAGTTGAGGCTCGTAGCGTGATCAAGTATCTGCATTTGAAGGACAAAACTGCCCGGGAAATTTATGATGAGATGACGGCTGTTTATGGAAATGATTGTCCATCGTATGACACTATTGTGAGGTGGAAAAGGAATTTTCAAACTGGTTACATGTCCCTGACAGATGAGCCAAGAGCTGGTAGACCGTCAGCTGTCACGGTGAAGAAAGTGGTGTGTTTAATACTGGAAGACAAACGAGCAACGATCCAAATGATCATGAATGAGACACATCTTAGTTATGGTAGTGTGTGGACGAACTGCACATGTCTAAGGTGTCTGCACGGTGGGTTCCACGTTTGTTAACCCCTTTCCAAAAGTAAACATAGCGTGACCTTTCAAGGCAGATGTTAATGCTGTTGTAAGACGATGAAGATGATATTTTCATCGTCTGGTAACCATGAACGAATCCTGGATCTATCAATATGATTGAGAGCGAAATACGACGAGCACGAAATGGAAACATGCCAATTTCCCCCCTGCCAAGAGGGCAAAAGTGCAAAAGTCAGCTGGGAAGGTCATGCTTTCAGTTTTCTGGGACTGTCGTGTAGTCATCCGTAAAGATTATCTTACCAGGTGTCAAACCATCACTGGCAGATACTACTGCAATCTTCTGATTAAGTAACGACGCGGTATGCTCTCCAAAGTTGTTCGTCTTCTGTCTGAGAATGCACAAGCTCATTCATCTCAAGTTGCAGTTGACAAAGCAAGTGAATGTGGCTTTTATCCGCCTTATTCACCCCATATCACAGCAAGTGACCTTTTCTTGTTCCCGGAAATGAAGAATGCGTTGTGTGGTCGCCGATTTGAAACACAAATGACTAATCAAGGCTTCTCAGGTGATCGGCCGTGTCAGGTTTAAAAAGGTCGAGCTTTCGGCCATTGCAGACTCTATGGCCCTCTTCAGGATCTGATGAAATGAGCCAAGAGCAGGTGCAGGTCGCCCGGGTTCTCCCGGGCGGAGGGTTACACGCCACGGTACCTATCCGCTGTGCGGATTTACCCGCGCGGTATAATAGATAAATGTATATGCGCAAGCTTGCGTGTCGCTTGGTAAGACGGTGCAGTTGGCCTCTACTGATGCTTCTGGTACCGGGATATTCCCCCTTAGGGGGGAGGACAGTGCCCGTTCCACCTCGCTTTGTGCGTTCGCTAACGATCTGTCAAGCAGTGGTGGAACCAGTAGCGACAGACCAGATGGGAACTGGTTTTGGGTTTAATAAGACCAGGTCGTGCGCGCGCCCCAGGGCACGACTGCAGGTGTTAATCTTCCAGCCGCGGCCAAGGCGCGAGGTGACCTGGCGATGATTGGTAGGGGCAGGAGGAGAGGCAGACTCTACCACCCAAGAGCATCCTTGGGTAAACGATAGCTCCTCCCTCTCCTTGGGAGATGGTGGTCGTATTGACCAAGTGAATTCACCAGCTGATTAGGGTGAGGAGTGATCTTGGCATACAACGTGCGTGTTTGTTCACGCACATCTTCGACGTATTGTGTGCCAGACTGGGTGTGCAGGAAGTGAGATGGGAACCTGCGGTCGGTACCCTAGATCATCCTTAAGGTTCTGTTCTGCACGGCTTGCAGTCTGCGGAGGGTGGTATGAGCCACCAAACCCCAGACCTCGCATCCGTACAGGATCAGAGGCGGAACGATCGCACGGTACGGCCGCAGTTTGAGGCGGATGAGCATGGTGGATCTAAAGATGGGGTAGAGTTGCCTGAGTGCAGCGTGGCCGAGGCCTGCCTTTGCCCTGACATGCGGAGTGAAAGTGAGGCCGCGGTCCAGTTGGGTTCCCACGTATTTGGCGGTTCGAACCCAGGGGATTCTTCTGCACCGTAACCGCAGGTCTCCTTCTGGGTGCCAGCTACGGGTTTTAGCCAGCATGAGAGCGGAGCTCTTCTGCGGGCTCATGGCCATCCTCCAATTCTCACTCCAATTGCCAATGGCGTGGAGCTGACGCTGTAGAGGGGGGAGACGGAAGCGGACGTTCTTGTTCTGCGCCAGTATGAGGACGTCGTCGGCATACTGACACAGAACAGTGCGTGGTTCCGTGGGTAGGTCAGACATGTAGGCGGTGAAGAGTAGCGGAGACAGAACAGCCTTCCGGGACTCCAGCCGCTATGGGTCTGACAGAGGATAGCTTCCCCTCGAACCGCACTCTGAAGGTACGGTCCTTGAGGAAGCTGCTGAGTATTGCCAGGTAGACGGGGGGAATTGTGCTTCTTTGAGTTTGAAGAACAGCCCCTGGTGCCACGTGGTGGCGAAGGCCTTCTCCACGTCCAAGAGCACAGCGATGGTTTCGAGGCCGTCCTGGAATCCCAGAGCAGCCTGCTCCGCCAAACGCAGTAGCTCCAAGGTGGTGGAATGGCCCCCACGGAAACCGAATTGGTGATCCGGGAGTAGGAGCCTTTCCTCAAAGAGAGGAGTTAGGCGGGGGAGGAGCAATAGTTCAAAGAACTTTGAGAGGATTGGGAGCAAGCTGTTGGATCGGTAACTCTCTGGAAAGACTGGATTCTTGCGCAGCTTCAAGATGCAAACCACCCTTGCCTCTTTCCAACAAGTTGGGAAGTGGCGCAGGGTGAGGCATGCGTTGTAAATCCGCGTCAAGTGGATCACAGCCTTACGAGGAAGGTGCTGGAGCATGGTGGTGAAATGACTGAATTCTTCTTACTAAATAAGATCAGATGGTGGGTGGGGCTTGTGCTGCCCTGGCCAATGTGCGGGTGATGATGTCATTTAATCAGATCCTGAAGAAGGTCATGGTGTCTGCAATGGCCAAAAGCTCGACCTTTTTAAACTTGACACGGCTGATCACCCGCGAAGCCTTGATTAGTAATACTTGCCGTGAAACCTTCAAGTCTTACAACACAATTGGTAGAGCGGTTTAAAGCAAATTCTTCAGACTTCTACAATCAAGATTTTCGGAAGCACAAGAAACGCTGGGAAAAATCTGTAACTCTGGATGTTCACTACGTAGAGGAGATATAACAAGCACATATCAACACAAAAACTCTATCACACTTTCTAAACCGTGATAAGTAAAACTTCACCACAACCCCTCGTATTTGTCGCCCTAGGCAGTACATACATTATCATTAAACTTGTTTATACACTTGCGGAAAATAACAAACTTTCCACTCGTCGATAAAATAGTTCTTGAATCACTACTAACAGAAATTACTACAAAAGCTCTCAAGGCCATCTACGTATTTGTCAACGATAACCATAATAACTCTAATGTTGCCAAAATAAAATGATTACTTAGTTTCCACAACCATATAGAATAACAAAAGAACAGCAAGCTCATGTAACATTCGCTTGTCTTCACTCTTACAATTTTCATGGAGTAAAAGCTGTCAAAAGTTTTCTTTTGTTTTGTTTTGTGTTAGTAGCTTTGTACGTTATATTTAGTCGGAATAAGCAAGGTTACATTAACCTTCCTACTGTCGTTTCCTCAGGAAGGAATTTTATATATAAATAGCGACGTGGTAGCCTAATATACAAGCTGAAGAAACTCGCGTGCCTTAACGTGAAACCATAATTAAATACTGAATTATTTCTGTTTTTTAACAATGATTTGAATGATATTTTCATGTGATTTATATAAAACAAAGGCCACTCGACCACAGCCACTACCATCCTGTTCTGTACCAAGAGGTTAGATTATTCCATTTGTATTATGTATACCATTTGTATCGAAGGCTAAGTTTATTGTGTTACGTCTTGGACGAGAACAATCGCATTGTGTTGCTTGTCTGTAAACAAGAGAGGATGATGTTCCTTCCACCATAACCCTCTCTATTCAAACAAATGACAATAATGCAGCAACGAGCCTTCCATTGATATGTTTTGCTTTGCCGTGGTGCTGACGTGTGATGTCACGTCAAAGGATGGCATTGGCTGAGCGATCATAAGAACCGTGGGGCAATTTTGTGCTTGGTAAGTCAAACCGACATTACTTTCATGTTTCTGTAGTAAATACTACATCCAGTAATTCGATACGCACATTTCATACGCTTTGGGAGCCTGTGATAAACATGTTGTGTAAATGCTTCTTCTAGATGCTGCGGGAACACAGTAGAATTAACCGATAGTCAAATATTTTAACTGCTGATTGTTTGCTTTGTTATATGGCGTGAGTAAGAAATATAGAACAAGGTCTGTAGTTTTATTGTTACAATTTTGTGAAGTGATATTTTTAGAAATGCTATAAGATAGCATGTGTTCTAATGAGGGCTGCTCAATAAAGAATGATTACATTTTTTTTTTTTTTTTTTTTATAACGTACCTTTACTCATTCTCATATTTTTGATGGTCCTTCTCAAAATAGTCTCCCCTGAATGCGATGCACTTGTCCCAGCGTTTCTGCCAATCTTCAAAGACATGCTGGAAACCATTTTTGAGATATCCTTCAAAAGCGCCTCCGCAGCCTTCACCACTGCTTCTGATGATGGATAATGCCTACTACGAAGGCGTTTCTTCAAGTTAGGGAAGAGAAAAAAGTCACATGTGGCTATATCCGGACTATGTGGCGGGTGAGGGATGCACTTCACGTTGATTTTTGCAACATATTCAGCAACAACATTGGCAATATACGGCCGCGCATTTTCGTAGTGCAGCATCTAGCCTGCTTCAGGGAAATTTGGTCTTTTACGTATGATATGGACTTGCAACGTTTTCATCTCATCGCTGTAGTATTATCCAGTTACTGATGTGTGTGCAGGTACAACATGCTGATAAATCATTCCACGAATATCAAAGAATGAGATGATCATAACTTTCCCAGCAGAAGCAACCGCTTTTGCGTTTTGGGGGTTGGTGATGAAGGAGATTTTCACACTGAGCTTTGCTGTTTGCTCTCAGGATCAAAATTATGTAGCCAAGTCTCATCAGCAGTGATTACGTTTGAAAGAAACTCCGGATCTTCCTCTAACATCAACTTTAACTGCATGTTCCTCAATTGCAGCGGTAGGCGATACTGAACATGTCTGAACTTGCCTGGTTCTCACAGGCGGGAAACAGGAGTACCAACAATGAAACTATTACGGCGTGTTTGTTTCAAATTAAGCTAACAGAATATAATAAGTTTGAATTTTAGTGCGGAAAATTACTACCGTAAAAAATTATGATCATTCTATATTGAACAGCACGCGTATTTGACGTAATTCTGTTACGTAATGATTGAACAGAGTGCATTTCTATGGAAATGAAGAACATTTTGAATTTATGCAAATTGTACCTTTAATTTTACGGAACCACAAATTTAAACTCTCAAATTTATCAAAATTACTAAATTTTGTATGTAAACATATAGCTAAATTATAAGTTGGTAATTTATACAATTTAGAATAGAAAAGGCATTCTTAGAAATTGGTAGAATTTGCATAATAATAAACGATAAATCGGTTAAACAGTAGAGTTAAGACCAGCATTTCCCAAGTATATGACACCATAATTCTTATAACAGAGCTGTATGACAGTCTGAATGTGTAAATGGCACTTTACAGTAAGTATTCGTTAATTTGTATGACCTTTGCATCACTAGTAAACCGCGAGATTACGTACAAAAAAGGAAAGAAAGAGAAAACAAATAGCGAAGCTGATTGTTGCACAATATCCCAGGACGTGGACTGTACTGCTGGTTTGCTCTGTTTTCAAAGTAAAGCTGTTATTTCAGGTTCAGTGGAGAGACAAAATACGATCACTTAGAGGTAGAGAAATATGTCGACTGACAGAAAGCGGCTATCCACTTTCACTACAAAGATAGAGGGCGGGCATGTTGAGTAAACCAAAAGAATGTCAGTTATGTCTTATCGAAGCAATGGACAATCGCTTTTCGATATCGCTTAGCTTTTATATACGAGAGGCGGTTTTCTCTATTATCATCCGATGCAGGTATCGATTTCCTCTTTCAGATCCGACCAAAGGACTGGCATAAACAAGATATTGCTTCTATTATCATCCGTCTGTAAGTACTGATCACATCGCTTCTACGAAAATTCTTTTTAGAAGCTCCAAAACCATTCCAATTAACGTGTAACTTTGAAAGCCAGTACCACCAGATTTACAATAACAAATAATTATAACAATTTCAATTAAAATACCAAATTACCAATTTTAACTAGAAATTAACTCAAATTTCTCCTGCAAATTCACATTTCTAAATCAGGACTTTATAAAAAATAAGACCTAAAGCTTTCCTGGCGACGAATACGTTTACTTCCTTCTCGGGAAGCAAGCCAGGTGAAAAGACGATCAGATAACAACGTTTCGTGTGTGTGCATCCCTCCCATCATGAGGATCTTTATAAAGTTTTATAACCACAGATAAAATACCCGCTATAAAACAACAATAAACAAAGAAAAACACTATCAAACTCCGCATTACTAAACAAAAGACTGTTTTCAGTAAATTAAATGCCAGATCAGGAGATAACGTGAGTATAGAAAATTGTGTCAAAGAAACGTAACTACTTAACTTGATTATTAAGTTGTATTCATCTTTGCTTCTTAAATCTACGGATTTCCAATTTAAGGCCCGTTTCCCAGAGGAGATGAACTGAAATCCAGCAGCACGATTAAGCGTGCTACTTTCAGAGGAAATCGCCAACGCTTCCTTAGTTTTCCGCTCCCAGTAACTGTTGCATATTGTCCAGATAGTCGTCTCCCCAAAATTGGTTCTTCTTCTTCACTTCACGGCCTGGGCAGAGTGCCCGTTCCGTCTCACAATACTTGCTCCTTCCATCTCTTTTTGGGTCTACCAACATGACATTGCTGTTAATATTAACTGTCAGATAAGGTTGTTTGCAGGCGATTGTATCATTTATAGTAAAATTCGGAATACAGTTCATGAAAGCGCTCTTCAGGATGATTTAAATGAAATCTGTAATTGGGCTGCGGCTAACAAAATGTCAATTAATGCCAAGAAAAGTAAATCCATTGTTTTTAGTAGAACTAAGGGCAAAATTATTGTTAACTATCACATGGGAGGGGTGCAAATTCCACAGGTGGACAGCTGCAAATACTTGGGAGTGTACCTGGCAAGTAATGCTGGATGGGACGAGCAAGTAAATTCCACATCTAGGAATGCGTGGAAGGCATTACATTTCGTAATGAGAATATTGAAAAAGGGGAGCGCTAGGTCCAGGATAATTGCCTACAAGGCCTTAGTGCTGCCGGTTATGGAATATGGAGTAGCATGCTGGGACCCGTATAGAGCTAACCAAATCGATCCATTAGAAAAAAATACAGAAGAGGGCAATAAAATTCATAAAAAGAGGCAAGTATTTTGGGCCTATAAAAGGAGATGAGACTAAAAGGGAGGAATTAAGAATTAGGCGTAAAAAACATAGGTTGGTAGCATTATTCAAAGCTAATGCTGGTGTAAAGGCATGGGTGGACGTTAGTGTAAGGTTAGATAATCCGGATTATTATGGACGAAACGATCATAGGTATAAAATTAAGGGTAGAAGATACAGAACCGACGTAGGAAAATTTTCTTTTGTTAATAGAACCATTGAAGAATGGAATGAATTGCCTGTAGCAGTCTTTCAGGGCTGTCCCCTGTCGCTGAAGAAATTTAGAAAAAATCTAGATGGTTTATAGTTTAACTTTTGAATTAAAATGGTATATAATATGTAAATAGAGTAGTAATTAGATATGTTTTAAGTGACTAAAGTTAAAATAATATCATGTTTGTATTGTTTATTGTGTTATTGTTGTAAATCTAGTATTTGTAATTTGATCTGTATTCTCTGCCACCGGGTAGTACCCAATTGTAGTGAATAAATACATACATACATGCACCTCTCTATCCTTGACATCCATCATGATTCTTTACTTCTGGCAAACCTTAATTTCGGTATCACCTTGTGGCTGATATTGGAATGCAATCTTAGGCAGTCTTGTTTGGGACATTCTTTGTATATTCTGCCTCCATTCCTTTTGATACTTTTCAATTTTGCTACTTATCGAATCTATATTGAGTTCCTTTCTTAACTCTTCATTCCTTATTCTATTCAACCTTGTGCATCCCATTGTTTTCCTTAAAAAGTTCATCTCTGTACTTTGAATTTGACTTTTAATTTTCTTCGTGAGTACCCATGCCTCACTTCTATAAAGTAGTGCAGGGACTTCCATTGTTTTGTACAACTTTAATCTTGTATCTCTTCTTGTTTTATTTCTCAACGTTCTATGCACTGTTCCACAAATCCTTTGGAATGTTGTAAGCCTTTTGTTCACATCTCTGTCTGTTTTCATCATATAATTAATATTATATCCTAAGTAGCTGAATTCTTTAAGTTGTCGGGCCCAAATGACCTTGTTGTCGACGGGCCCTAAAATACTACACACTCACTCACTCTTTTAGTTGTTCTAGTGGTTTGTTGTCTAAAATTATTTTTGATCTTATATGTTATTTTCCCCTAAGGACCATTGACTTAGATTTTTCCGTCGATATTTTAAGATCATACTGTTGGCATACTTGGCTCAAGCGTTGTAGTGCTTATTGTAACTTACCCTCCGTTTCTTGTATTAAAACCACGTCATCTGCATATAGTGAAGTATTTAAAACTTTGTTCTTATTTACTTTTATTCCTGATTTAATAATACTTTTCCAATTTTGAATGATGTCATTTACATATATATTAAAAAGAGTAGGTGATGCACTGCACTCTTGTCTTACGTCTCTATTAATTAAAATTCGTTTGCTTTTATGAACCCCTTTGTTTATTATTACTTTGGAGTTGCTATACGTATTTTTGATTGCTTTAATTAATTTTTGTGGATATCCACTATTTTCCATAATTTTCCATAGCTTTTCTCTATTAACAGTGGTAAATGCCTTCTTGAAGTCTAGGAATGATCTATGGCAGTTATGAAAACAATGCTCTGCCAGCCCAGACTTCTCAGGTTGCATTAAACGAATGCTCCGTTCATGCTCGTTTATTCTGGTAGCGACGGCCTTTCCGGTTTGTCCTATATACGCTGTATCACATTCACAGAGAATGCGGTACACTCCCGAAAGTTGGCTCTATGCTCTGCCAGTCCAGGCTTCTCAGGTTGTATTAAACGAATGCTCTGTTCATGTTCGTTTATTCTAGTAGTGATGGTCCTTCCGGTTTGTCCTATATACGATGTCTCACATTCACAGGTATTGCGGTACACTCCCGAAAGTTGGCTCTATGCTCTGTCAGTCCAGACTTCTCAGGTTGCATTAAACGAATGCTCCGTTCAAGTTCGTTTATTCTGGTAGCGATGGTACTTCCGGTTTGTCCTATATACGATGTCTCACATTCACAGGTATTGCGGTACACTCCCGAAAGTTGGCTCTATGCTCTGTCAGTCCAGACTTCTCAGGTTGTATTAAACGCGTGCTCCGTTCATGTTCGTTTATTCTGGAAGTGATGGTACTTCCTGTTTGTCCTATATACGACGTCTCACATTCACAGGGAATGCGGTACACTCCCGAAAGTTGGCTCTATGTTCTGCCAGTCCAGACTTCTCAGGTTGCATTAAACGAATGCTCCGCTCATGTTCGTTTATTCTGGTAGCGATGGTCCTTCCGGTTTGTCCTATATACGATGTCTCACATTCACAGGGAATGCGGTACACACCCGAAAGTTGGCTCTATGCTCTGTCAGTCCAGACTTCTCAGGTTGTATTAAACGAATGCTCCGTTCATGTTCGTTTATTCTGGTAGCGATGGTCCTTCCGGTTTGTACTATATACGATGTCTCACATTCACAGGGAATGCGGTACACTCCCGAAAGTTGGCTCTATGCTCTGTCAGTCCAGACTTCTCAGGTTGTATTAAACGAATGCTCCGTTCATGTTCGTTTATTCTGGTAGCGATGGAACTTCCGGTTTGTCCTATATACGATGTCTCACATTCACAGGGAATGCGGTACACTCCCGAAAGTTGGCTCTATGCTCTGTCAGTCCAGACTTCTCAGGTTGCATTAAACGAATGCTACGTTCATGTTCCTTTATTCTAGTAGCGATGGTCTTTCCGGTTTGTGCTGTATACGATATCTCACATTCACGGGGAATGCGGTACACTCCCAGAACTTGGAAGTCCAGTTTGTCTTTCACTGGTCTCAACAGATATTTAATGAATTAAACATTTGATTGTTGTTGAGCAACTGGACGATGTAGACCTGAGTCAAGGATAACTTCAGCCAGAAGGTGCTACATACCATATGTCAAATGTATCCATGGAACTACATAATTGCAAGTTTCTTTGACGACCGAATAATTTCCACGAACCTGTGGCAACCGAGATCTCGAAATTTGACAACGCGGCTGTCTTGAACTAAACCCTGCTAGTACTTCTGCAGCGGTGTATAGCTAGCGTGTCGGAGAAGTTGCCTTACCACAAAGCGGTTAATCCAACAGGAGAATTGAAAACATTTTTACAAGCAAATGGCATTTTTTTTAAATCAACCAAAGTGATTGCTTAAACTATAGACCTATATGTCTCTCCCCGGTTGTATATAAAGTGTACACTAGAATTCTGGAACAGAAATTGAGGAAAATAGTAGAACAAGATTTAGAAGAAAAACAGGCTGCTTTCCGAATGCGTAGACAAACCCACGACCAAATTTTCTCATTGAGAATGATAATAGAGAAAGCTATAGATAAAGGAAAGGGTATTTATTTAGGATTCTTAGATTTGAAAGCAGCATTTGTTTCAATACCAAGGGAAGAAATTTGGAGAGCTCTAAAGAACAAAAAAGTTCCTATGAATTTTATTGAAGCAACACAATCAGTTTATCAAGAACCAAAAGGGATAATAAGATTAGATGGACGAGAATCAGAACCATTTCTGATGAATAGAGGAGTTAAACAAGGAGATAGTCTCAGCCCACTCTTATTTATTATTGTGATGGATGAAATATGGAAAATTTGCAAAAGAAGTACATCAAGAACTATGACAGTATATAGAAATTTAAGACCAGTTTGGTCACAATCGTTGATATATGCTGATGACATCATATTAATAGCAAATAGTAATAATAATTTACAATTAGCGCTAAATGAATGGAAAGAAGAATTAACTAGAAAAGGTTTAGAATTAAACATACCCAAAAGTAAAACCATGTATATAGGAAGGAAAGAAGGAGAAGTTAAAATTAAATGTAATGATGAAGTCTTAGAACAGTTAGACAGTTATGAATACCTGGGTACAATTATAAATAATTATGGAAAAATAGAGCAGGACATTTTAAACAAAATAAGAAAGACCAATTCGGTCTACTATCAGATTAATAATACTATTGTGGGGAAAAAAAGGAAATAACAAAAGATACAAAAATTATAGTATTTAAAACAATAATACTACCAATTCTATTATATGGAGCAGAGAGCTGGACTCTCCTATAGAAACAAGAAAGCAAAATAACAGCTATGGAAATGAGATATTTAAGACGAGCTGTAGGGAAGGCAAGAAGAGATATGATTAGAAATGTAACAATAAGGGAAGAGTTGGGTACAAACTCCGTTAAAGAAATATTGGAAAAAAGACAACTTAAATGGTATGGACGTGTACTCCGCATGTCAGAAGAAAGAAAACGCAAACAATATTTAGAAGCAAGACCGGAAGGTAAAAGAATTAGGGGAAGGCCACGCATGTTGTATCAGGAATACATTGAGAAGTTGGGGAAGGATAGAGGGAAAACCATGACAGAAATGAAGAGAGTGATGATGGACCGAGAAAAGTGGAGGAAATGAATAGAAGAGGCTTGTACTCCACGCTTAACAGCACAAAGGAGTTAGAGAAAGAAGAAGAAGAAGAAGAAGAAGAAGAAGAAGAAGAAGAAGAAGAAGAAGAAGTTAAGTTTTTTGACACAATTTTCTATACACACGCCATCTCCTGACGTGAATTTAATTTACTGAAAACAGTCTTTTGTTCAGAAATGCGAATTTTGATAGTTTTTTGTCTTTGTTTATAGTTGTGTTATATCCAGTATTTCATTTGTGGTTATAACATTTTATAAATATCCTGATGATGGGAGAGATCCATACTCCCGAAACGTTGATATCTAATCATCTTTTCACCTGGCTGCCCGAGAAGGAAGTATGTATGTATGTATGTATGTATGTATGTATGTATGTATGTATGTATGTATGTATGTATGTATGTATGTATGTATGTATGTATGTATGTATGTATGTATGTATGTATGTATGTATGTATGTATGTATGTATGTATGTATGTATGTATGTATGTATGTATGTATGTATGTATGTATGTATGTATGTATGTATGTATGTATGTATGTATGTATGTATGTATGTATGTATGTATGTATGTATGTATGTATGTATGTATGTATGTATGTATGTATGTATGTATGTATGTATGTATGTATGTATGTATGTATGTATGTATGTATGTATGTATGTATGTATGTATGTATGTATGTATGTATGTATGTATGTATGTATGTATGTATGTATGTATGTATGTATGTATGTATGTATGTATGTATGTATGTATGTATGTATGTATGTATGTATGTATGTATGTATGTATGTATGTATGTATGTATGTATGTATGTATGTATGTATGTATGTATGTATGTATGTATGTATGTATGTATGTATGTATGTATGTATGTATGTATGTATGTATGTATGTATGTATGTATGTATGTATGTATGTATGTATGTATGTATGTATGTATGTATGTATGTATGTATGTATGTATGTATGTATGTATGTATGTATGTATGTATGTATGTATGTATGTATGTATGTATGTATGTATGTATGTATGTATGTATGTATGTATGTATGTATGTATGTATGTATGTATGTATGTATGTATGTATGTATGTATGTATGTATGTATGTATGTATGTATGTATGTATGTATGTATGTATGTATGTATTTTTTTCCAATATTGTATGTATGTATGTATTTTTTTCTTCCAATATTGTATGTATGTATGTATGTATGTATGTATGTATGTATGTATGTATGTATGTATGTATGTATGTATGTATGTATGTATGTATGTATGTATGTATGTATGTATGTATGTATGTATGTATGTATGTATTTTTTTTTCTTTATTGATAACAATCAGCATGCCCCACTACATAGTAGTATTACATGCATTACATTACATTTTTCCAACATTTGATTTTACAAATTGTACATATTTACATGTTAATATTACATTAGATCTTTTAGCAGTTGATTTCACAAGTTATACATATTTACATATCTTTATAGGTTAATTGAATTTATGTATTTACAGAATGCTTTTATGTGGTGTTTTACAAGACTCTCGTTGGTTACTGGCCACTTGCTTCCATTTAGAGTTACATCTTGAATTAGCTTGGCTCTTTGTTGACTTTTGTCTACACATTCGTATATTAAATGGTTTACGGTTTGTTGGGAGCTGTTACATGTACATTTTGGATCGTCTACTATATGTATGTATGTATGTATGTATGTATGTATGTATGTATGTATGTATGTATGTATGTATGTATGTATGTATGTATGTATGTATGTATGTATGTATGTATGTATGTATGTATGTATGTATGTATGTATGTATGTATGTATGTATGTATGTATGTATGTATGTATGTATGTATGTATGTATGTATGTATGTATGTATGTATGTATGTATGTATGTATGTATGTATGTATGTATGTATGTATGTATGTATGTATGTATGTATGTATGTATGTATGTATGTATGTATGTATGTATGTATGTATGTATGTATGTATGTATGTATGTATGTATGTATGTATGTATGTATGTATGTATGTATGTATGTATGTATGTATGTATGTATGTATGTATGTATGTATGTATGTATGTATGTATGTATGTATGTATGTATGTATGTATGTATGTATGTATGTATGTATGTATGTATGTATGTATGTATGTATGTATGTATGTATGTATGTATGTATGTATGTATGTATGTATGTATGTATGTATGTATGTATGTATGTATGTATGTATGTATGTATGTATGTATGTATGTATGTATGTATGTATGTATGTATGTATGTATGTATGTATGTATGTATGTATGTATGTATGTATGTATGTATGTATGTATGTATGTATGTATGTATGTATGTATGTATGTATGTATGTATGTATGTATGTATGTATGTATGTATGTATGTATGTATGTATGTATGTATGTATGTATGTATGTATGTATGTATGTATTGACTGCAATTGGGTACTACCCTGTGGCAGAGTTAAGAATACAGATCAACTTAAAATACTAGATTTACAACAATAACACAGTAAACAATACAAACATGATATTATTCTACTTTAGTCACTTAAAACATATCTAATTACTTCTCTATTTACATATTATATACCATTATAATTTAAAAGTTAATATATAAACCACCTAGATTTTTTCTAAATTTCTTCAGCGACAGGGAACAGCCCTGAAGAACTTCTACAGGCAATTCATTCCATTCTTCAATGGTTCTATTAAAAAAAAAAGAAAATTTGCCTACGTCGGTTCTGTATCTTCTACCCTTAGTTTTATACCTATGATCGTTTCGTCCATAATAATCCGGATTATCTAACCTTACACTAACGTCCACCCATGCCTTTACACCAGCATTAGCTTTGAATAATGCTACCAACCTATGTGTTTTACGCCTAATTCTTAATTCCTCCCATTTAGTCTCATCTCCTTTTATAGGTCCAAAATACTTGCCTCTTTTTATGAATTTTATTGCCCTCTTCTGTATTTTTTCTAATGGATCGATTTGGTTAGCTCTATACGCGTCCCAGCATCCTACTCCATATTCCATAAACGGCCGCACTAAGGCCTTGTAGGCAATTTCCCTGGATCTAGCGCTCCCCTTTTTCAATATTCTCATTACGAAATGTAATGCCTTCCACGCATTCCTAGATGTGGAATTTACTTGTTTGTCCCATCCAGCATTACTTGCCAGGTACACTCCCAAGTATTTGCAGCTGTCCACCTGTGGAATTTGGACCCCTCCCATGTGATAGTTAACAATAATTTTGCCCTTAGTTCCACTAAAAACAATGGACTTACTTTTCTTGGCATTAATTGACATTTTGTTAGCCGCAGCCCAATTACAGATTTCATTTAAATCATCCTGAAGAGCGGTTTCATCACTGTATTCCGAATTTTATTATAAATGATACAATCGTCTGCAAACAATCTTATCTGGCAGTTAATATTAACAGCAATGTCATTAACAAAAACGAGAAACAGTAAAGGTTCTAGTACTGAGCCTTGCGGCACACCTGAACTTACGGTTCCCCTATCGGACAGCTCTTTGCCTACTTTAACTTTTTGCGTTCTCCCTTTCAAAAAATGTTTAACCCATAATACTACGCGTTTGTCAATTCCTGTATTAGCTAGCTTACAAATAAGTAAACTATATGGCACTACATCAAAAGCTTTAGAAAAGTCAATTACCACTGCATCAGTTTTTCCCCCTGCATCTACCTCGTCTGCCAAATCTTGAAATAATAAAGTAATTTGTCTTTCGCACGAATACCCAGGTCTAAATCCATGTTGCGCTTCATTAAACCACTTTTTATTTTCTAACTCCTCTCGTATATATTCTGCAATTAAATGCTCCATTAATTTACATACTACTGAAGTTAGACTAACTGGCCAATAATTATTTATTTCTGTTTTATTACCCCCTTTATAAATCGGAACTATAATAGCTGTTTTCCAGTCTTCCGGTAAGGCATAGTTGTTAATTGACATGTTGAACAAGAGCATTAGATAGGGAATCATGGCTTCACCCCCAAGCTTTAATATTTCGGTAGGTATATTATCTGGTCCCCTCGATTTTCTGTTTTGCAGCATCTTAATCATTTGAAGTATTCGTGAACGAATAAGTGAACGTATTCGTGGCCAGAAAATCTTCAGGTCTTATAAGCTATCCTCTCTTCCGTAACATAGAACAGTGTTATGGAACTATACGATGTCATCGACTACCGAGAGAGTTGAGGTGCCATCTCTAGGTAAGCGCATTACAAATTCTGAAAATTCAAAAACCTCTTTCATAGATCTTTAGCAACCTTACAAACCTGGTAGCATATGTGTGCGCTGCTCTATGAATAACCTAGCGTCAACATGAGGAACTATTTAAAAAGTTCACGTACATGATTATAAACGTACGTAAATGCGGTAAAACACACAGAGTTTATTTCTATTTTTGTGAACGCTGCGCTGACCTCATTTAGCGTTGACTTTTTGTTTTAGTGAAAGAAAACACTCTCGTTATTCTCTATACCCGCCACTTTCAGCGTTCAGAGTATTTAAGTCTGGAATGAATGTGCGAAAATAAAATAAAAGAGAAGGGTAAAAAAAAGAAGAAGAAGAGAAAAATCCATCAACATATCACACAGAGAGAGGCAGCAGCGTCTTTCTGTGAGCGACTGCATTGACATCGCCGATGAATAGACTTGCACTATACCGGAGCAAAAGATCGGCCTATCAATCGAAAAAAGAGGAACTAGCGTGTGAAAGGATCATTAGGGGTAGTGAATCAAACGAAAAGGATAAAAAGAGGTGAAAATAGCAAGCTCAAAAGAGAAAGTAAAACGAGGTTCGTAGTTAAAAGCATAGAATATAATACGTGGCTGTTAAAGAGGAACTACACACTGCAGCAAACACGCTGGAAGTTTGTTGTGGGCTATCACTTGAAGCAGGCGCTAACAAACAAGGTCACGTCTTACGGGGTGTTTACAAGGGCAGATCAAATATAAAACGGGAATTACTCTTTTAATGGCAATATAATTAAATATAATGGCAATATAATTAAATGGCAATATAATTAAAGAAAGAAAGTTCCTCAAAATCATTTCTCCTCATAGGCCGTACTCTATTACGAATGTCATTTAGACGGTCTTAAATATAAGAAATCGACATCAACAGCTGAGTTCATGCTAGCCATCTTGACTATTTACAATTGTTAAGGACTTAACATTAAGAATTCGGGTTGTTAATTTAACAAGAGATTTAACTCGAGTATTAAGGTAACACTTGTTGATGAAATGCAAGTTTTGTTTTAACTATTGCTAACCTCGTGTTAAGTCTTAACATCTGTTGGTGAAATCGGGCATAAGAACTGGTCGTATAGGATGGCTTTAAAGTTACCTGTGCATGATTGAAAATTAAAACAAAATAATTAAGACTTGTTATTTGGAAAAAGGTAATAGGTATTTAAAAATTCAAACGAATAACAAGGAATATCTCGGAAATGGGAGGGCTTTTGTGTAAAAATACGCTCATTTTATTCTATAATATAACAATTACTTTGGGATAGACGGTTAAGGATGCGTCCAGGTTTTATCGATACTCGATATCGATAAACTACATTTTACACGATAACTGATACTTCGATGCTCTACTGTTTTTTCTGTTTCTAGCTTAAATAAAAAACAAATGAATGCTGGGAGAACTGTGTAATGCCAATGGAATTAAATAGGTGCACATATTTAATAAGACCATCAGTGAACTATTTTTTAAACTTTACATTAGACATTTGAAAGCAAACATTCCACTTTTATAAGCTTTTTTTCAAAAATACTCACTGATTCGGGGCTAAGTCTACTACTTTCTCTGTCACATGTGAGTCCTGGTGTACTAAATAGTCTTTCGCAGGTAAAAGAACGGCAGACAACATTTTTATAATTAGAACATTAGTAGATAAATATCTGAGCATCAAAAAGGGAGATTATATTTACTGTTGCTAGACTTAGAAAAAGCCTTCGATACAATTTCTAGGGAAGCACTTTGGATTAAATTGAGGAAAAAAGGAGTAAACGAAAACTTTATAAGAGTAACCCAAAATATTTACAAAGAAAATGAATTTAGTGTAAAATATGATTGGGGAATGATAACAGAAAAAATACCAAACAATGTAGGACATAGACAAGGCTTGCAAATTAAGTCCAGTGCTATTTAATTTATTTATTGATGATATTCTAGAAGTATTTATACAGAATCACTAACTTGGAAGATGGCAATATAATTAAAGAATGTTTTCATATTCAAAAGAGAAGTAACTGGGGTGGGTCTGGGGCACATAAAATGTATGACTTTTTGAACCAGATTGTTATGGGTCATTCTTGGATAAATGCAGAGTATGGGTATAGAGGCTTCTGGAAAGAAGTTAAGCTAAGATTAGAAGATATTGACAGACGGGACATTTTTACCAATACAAGTGACAAAAGCTCACTGAGATTATATAGAGAAATAAAAACAACCTGGGGGAGGGAAGGATATATAGATGTATGTAGTAAGTTAGGGCGAGAAGGTTTTGCTTGGGCGAGAACAGGAGTGAGAAACTTGAAAGGTATTGGTCAAGAGAGGGAGCTAGATAAATGTCCATTGTGTGCAGAAGAGAATGCAGATTTCCATTGTATATTAAATTATAGTCAAACAAAGATATGTAGAGAGCAGGCCTCTCTACGTAAATGGGACAGAAAGGTATAGGTCAAGATAGGGAGCTAGATAAATGTCCATTGTGTGGAGAAGAGAATGCAGATTTCCATTGTATATTAAATTGTAGTCAAACAAAGATATGTAGAGAGCAGGCTTGGCTACGTAAATGGTACAGAAAGGTATAGGTCAAGATAGGGAGCTAGATAAATGTCCATTGTGTGGAGAAGAGAATGCAGATTTCCATTGTATATTAAATTGTAGTCAAACAAAGATATGTAGAGAGCAGGCCTGGCTACGTAAATGGGACAGAAAGGTATAAGTCAAGAGAGGGAGCTAGATAAAAGTCCATTGTGTGGAGAACAGAATGCAGATTTCCATTGTATATTAAATTGTAGTCAAACAAATATATGGAGAAAGCAGGCCTCTCTACGTAAATGGGACAGAAAGGTATAGGTCAAGAGAGGGAGCTAGATCAATGTCCGTTGTGTGGGGAAGAGAATTTCAGATTTCCATTGTATATTATATTGTAGTCAAAGAAATATATGGAGAGAGCAGGCTTGGCTACGTAAATGGGACAGAAAGGTATAGGTCAAGATAGGGAGCTAGATAAATGTCCATTGTGTGGAGAAGAGAATGTAGACTTCCATTGTATATTAAATTGTAGTCAAACAAAGGTATGGAGAGAGCAGGCCTGGCTACATAAGTGGGACAGAAAGGTATAGGTAAAGATAGCGAGCTAGATAAATATCCATTGTGTGGCGAAGAGAATGTAGACTTCCATTGTATATTATATTGTAGTCAAACAAAGATATGGAGAGAGCAGGCTTGGCTACGTAAATGGGACAGTTTGGAGGGTGAAGTAGTAATTAGAAAAATGTTGTCAGTAAAAGGAGAAAAGAACAGGAGAAATATAGGGAATTATTTAGGGAAAGCTAAAGAGAGATGGCTAAGAACAATTAAGAGAAAAATGTAGAGTGGGATAGGTGAAATGGCAAAAAGTGTAAAAAGGAGTAGAGGGCCTCCAATACACAAAAACCTAGGGTTAGGTGTATGGGGACTGAATTACTATTCAATGGTGGGCAACATAACATGATAGGATTTTCAGGATTTATGAATATATGGCATATTTCCGTATGGATTTTATAATTCTAATCTTGATTTTGTATTTCCATTTGCTGATGTAAAAGGAAATAAATTACTACTATTACTACTACTCTTTTAAGTTTATTGTACGAGGTCTGTTAAATAAAGAATGATCACAATACATTTTCGCCAATGTACATTTACTCATTGTCATAACTTAAATGGTTCTTCTCAAAATAGTCTTCCCAGATTGCGATACACTTGTCCCAAAGTTTCTGCTAGTCTTCAAAGACATGCTGGAAACCATTTTTGAGAGATCCTTCAAAATTGCCTCCGCAGCCTTCACCAATGCTTCTGATGATGGATAATGCCTCCGATGAAGGAGCTTCATCAAGTTAGGGAATAGAAAAAGGTCACATTAGGCTTAATCCGGACTATAGATACGGTGAGGGATGCACTTCACGTTGATTTTTGCAAGATATTCAGCAACAACTTTAGCAATATGCGGCCGCGTATTATCGTGGTGCAGCATCCAGCCTGCTTCACGAAAATGTGGCCTTTAGTGTCAGATATGGACTTGTAATGTTTTTAGGAGATCCCTGTACTATTGTGCAGTTACTGATGTGTGTGCAGGTACAACATGCTGATAAACCATTCCATGAATATCAAAGAATGAGATGACCATAACTTTCCCAGCAGAAGCAACCACCTTTGCTTTTTGGGGGATTGGTGATAAGGGGATTTCCCCACTGAGCTATCCTGTTTGCTCTCAGGATCAAAATGATGTAGCCAAGTTTCATCAGCAGTGATTACGTTTGAAAGAAACTCCGGATCTTCCTCTAACATCAACTTTAACTGCATGCGAATGTCCTTTTGTTCGGGAATCAACAGTCTTGGAACTCATCGCACACAAACACGTCTCATGTGTAATGTTTGTGTCACCAACGTGTGGGTGGCACACAATGAAATGTTCAGTATTTCAGAAAGTGATCTTAAGGTAATTCGTCGATCATCTCTCACAATGGCAGCAGCAGTGTCGATGTTTTCTTCCGTAAGAGCAGTAACTGGAGCACTGGTTAACCTTCCTTTGAAATTGATTGTCTCCCCTCTTTAAACATTTTAAAGCACCTTCGAGCTGTGCTGTAGGGAAGAATGGACTTTCCATAGGCCTACTGTAATATTGTATAGGCCTCAGCTGAAGATTTGTTGAGACGGAAGCAGAATTTCAAAGCCGCATATTGTTTTTCGCGTGTTATCTCCATTGCAGCGGTAGGCGATACTGGACATGTCTGAACTTGCCTGGTTCTCACAGGTGGGACCTAGGAGTACCAACAGTGAAACTACTACGTCGTGTTTGTTTCACGTTATGCTAAGAGAATATAGTAACATTGAATTTTAGTGCGAAAAATTTTGACCGTAAAAATTTTGACCCCTCTTTACAGAACAGTCCTAGTATTATAGCCAAAAATGTATAACTGGATATTACACAAATATAAACAAAGACAAAACACTATCAATACTTGCATCACTGAACAAAAGATACTGTTTTCATTTAAATAAATGCCAGGTCAGGAGATGGCGTGAGTATTCAAAAATAATGGGGTCAAAGGAACGTAACCACTTAACTTAATAATCAAGCTGTATATATAGGATGTTACAAAAAGGTACGGCCAAACTTTCAGGATACATTCCTCACACACAAGGAAAGAAAATATGTTATGCGGACATGTGTCCGGCAACGCTTAATTTCCATGTTAGAGCTCATTTTATTACTTCTCTTCAAATCACATTAATCATGGAATGGAAACACACGACAACAGAACGTACCAGCGTAACTTCAAACACTTTATTACAGGAAATGTTCAAAATGTCCTCCGTTAGCGAGGTTACATGCATCCATCCTCCGTCGCATGGGATCCCTGATGCACTGATGCAGCCCTGGAGAATGGCGTATTGTATCACAGCCGTCCACAATACGAGCACGAAGAGTCTCTACATTTGGTACCTGGGTTGTGTAGACAAGAGCTTTCAAATGCCCCCATAAATGAAAGTCAAGAGGGTTGAGGTCAGGAGAGCGTGGAGGCCATGGAATTGGTCCGCCTCTACCAATCTATTGGTCACCAAATCTGTTGTTGAGAAGCGTACGAACACTTCGACTGAAATGTGCAGGAGCTCCATCGTGCATGAACCACAATGGGTATTTTGACATTTGTCTGCACGAATGATTTCAATTTACATTTTAAGAGAAATACTAAAATGAGCTCTAACATGGAAATTTAGCGTTTCCGGTCACATGTCCACATAACATATTTTCTTTCTTTGTGTGTGAGGAATGTTTCCTGAAAGTTTGGCCGTACCTTTTTGTAACAGCCGACGGATTTACATTTTAAGGCCAGTTTTGGAAGAGGAGCTGAACTGAAACCCAGCATCACGATTGAGCGTATTCCTCTCGGAGGAAATGGCCAAAGCGTGTTCTAAATATCACCACGATGGACATTGCACATATATCCCTGATTTAGATTATTTTATTTATTTTTATTTTCCAATTTTGAAGCTTAAACGTCTGGAAACGCTTCTTCATCAAATGAAGCAGTTGGAGAGTATATAAACCGCGATTCTGATGTTTGTTAGACGTGATTATGAACGCGTGTTAGAAGACAATATAAACGTATGCCGGTATTAAATGATAGTATTTGAAAACATAATTTAAACTTTGAAAATCCAAAAGTTATAACATTTTCCTGCCTTACCGTCGTATAAGAAAGGCACTAGTAGCGTTTCTTTCCTTGGAAGCTGAAGATACACGGGGGCAAATATCAAGACCGATCGTCAACATCGGTTTTGATTAAATGTCGACGTTAAGAGGGAGAAGGGCCCCAAGATTCTACGTGAAGGCTTCCTCGAACCCATCATCACAATAATGGCCTCTTATCTCGTACAAGGTATAAAAACATCATTTGTTTTCTTCAGGACTTTTAATTGTGCCTCCTTGATACATTACAGTCTCCGAAAATTCGACGGCCAACACCGCGTTTCCTGGTGTGTCCGCTGTGCCGTGCGTGTGATCATTGCTTGTACAGCCCTCTCGCAGTGTCCGGAGCAAGTATGGTGGGTCTGACACACCGGCGTCAATGTGTTCTTATTTCCATTTCCAGGAGTGTATTTACATAACCATTCCTCTTATAAATTTACAAACTTTTCATACCTTTGCGTAATACAACACAAAACTACTGATACACTTCTAAGCTCCATATATTTCCCATTCCTACTTTATCTCAAATTTCTCCTACCTCTGCCCACCAACTATTTGAGTTCTGTAATCCTTTCTGCTGTCTCATATATAATTTCATAATTTCCCCTTCTTTAACCAAACACCTATACCAATATTGTATTATTCTTTCCATTGTTATTCCATTTCTCCTTGCCTTTCCTAATTCACTCTACTAAAGCTACTTCCCTAGGTTCTGATCTTGGTAAGATTAGTAGCTCTTTACAAAACCTTCTGTAGTTTTGGGTCAACGTTTTGGTTAACCCTGTGCCCCCCTGATCTCCACTGTATACAACATTTTGGATACAACTAGTGCTTCATACACTCTTTCTAACCATTTCGTTGTAATTTTTGTTTATATTTGTATATTCTTACTCCATTCATTGCCGACTTTCTTTTTTCTTCAATTTTTCTCCTTGTAATTGACAGACGTTAAACCTGTGCCTACCCTTCATATTCACTGTGAGTTTAAGTTCGAAGTCTTTTATATTTCGGTCCTTGAAGATCTCTCAACTAATGGGCGGGCGATTGTAACACAATAGCTTCAATAATACAGCTTTTTCCAAGTTTATTATCTACTTAAGATTCCAAGAACGAGCGAATATTTCTTGCCTTTACTGTCTAATGAAATTCAATTGGAATTAATTTACATATTGTATTTTAATGCCATCATTATTTCTGAATATAAATGAAGTATTCGATAAAGCAACTCAAGGAGCAGCCGGTGATTCTGTGCGGCGGTACAGGATGTGCCAAAAGTTTAACCGACAGGATCTGTTACTCTAAAACCATCCAAATATTTACGTGAAATTTCAGCAATTCAAAAGGTGTGTTCAAGTTATAACAGCTATCCTTTCAGAGCTGGGATCAGATAGAAATTTCTCCATGTTTTAGAATACACGTGGACTCTTTGTGAATCCGTGACAGAGATGGCAGCACTGTACAGTGCCCAGAACTGTAGTGACTGTTTTTATACTTAAAATGGTGAAGTTTCATTGGAAAAACAACGTTTTCTCCATTTTCTTGGTGTGAAACCTACAGAAATTCATCACCAGTTAAGTGAGGCATGTGGTGATGGTACCATGGATGTGTCTAATGTAAGTTCCTGGGTGTGACAGTTCAAAGAAGGCAGAACATCGTGTGACAACAAGCCAAGACAGTTGAGTGAGGCATGTGGTGATATTACCATGGATGTATCTAATGTACGTTCCTGGGTGTGGCAGTTCAATGAAGGCAGAACATCGTGTGACAACAAGCCAAGACAGTTGAGTGAGGCATGTGGTGATGGTACCATGGATGCGTCTAATGCACGTTCCTGGGTGTGACAGTTCAATGAAGACAGAACATCGTGTGGCAACAAACCAAGACATTTGAGTGAGGCATGTGATGACGGTAGCATGGATGTATCTTATGTACGTTCCTGGGTGTGACAGTTCAATGAAGACAGAACATCGTGTGACAACAAACCAAGACAGTTGAGTGAGGCATGTGGTGATGGTACCATGGATGTGTCTAATCTACGTTCCTGGGTGTGGCAGTTCAATGAAGACAGAACATCGTGTGACAACAAACCAAGACAGTTAAGTGAGGCATGTGGTGATGGTACCATGGATGTGTCTAATGTACGTTCCTGGGTGCGACAGTTCAATGAAGAGAGAACATCGTGTGACAACAAACCAAGTCAGTTAAGTGAGGCATGTGATGATGGTACCATGGATGTGTCTAATGTACGTTCCTGGGTGCGACAGTTCAATGAAGACAGAACATCGTGTGACAACAAACCAAGACAGTTGAGTGAGGCATGTGGTGTTCGTACCATGGAAGTGTCTAATGTACGTTCCTGGGAGTGACAGTTCAATGAAGACAGAACATCGTGTGACAACAAACCAAGACAGTTGAGCGAGGCATGTGGTGATGGTACCATGAATGTGTCTAATGTAGGTTCCTGGGTGCGACAGTTCAATGAAGTCAGAACATCGTGTGACAACAAAATAAGACATTTGAGTGAGGTATGTGGTGATGGTACCATGGATGTGTCTAATGTACGTTCCTGGGTGTCACAGTTCAAAGAAGACAGAACATTGTGTGACAACAAACCAAGACAGTTGAGTGAGGTATGTGGTGATGGTACCATGGATGTGTCTAATGTACGTTCCTGGGTGTGACAGTTCAATGAAGACAGAATATCGTGTGACAACAAACCAAGACAGTTGAGTGAGGCATGTAGTGATGGTACCATGGATGTGTCTAATTCACTGGGTGTGACAGTTCAATAAAGACAGCCCGGGCTTTATAGTTCGGGCCACTATTAGTTTTATTAATGGAAATTAATTGTTCTTTTACACCGGGTGTAAGACATACTATGAAAGGGTAGAGTCAGACTGAAAACTTCAATACCATTGCTGGGATTTGAACCACGGATCTTCTGGTCTCCGTCCAGCCGCTCTAAGCCATTGAGCTACTATAACCAACGTGCCGATGTGACATTAAATTCTCCAAATGACTCGTGTATTTCCCGGTAAACCACTAGGAATTCTCATAAACACATGAGAGAACTACCTTAATGACGACTTACTATGCTGTAAGTACTTTAAGGCTGGGGCTTTATAGTTCGGACCACTATTAGGTACAACTGACTCGTGTTTTTCCCGGTAAACCACTAGAAGTTCTCATAAACACATGAGACAACTACCTTAATGACGACTTACTATGCTGTAAGTACTTTAAGGCCCAGGCTTTATAGTTCGGACCACTATTAAGTACAACTGACTCCTGTTTTTACCGGTAAACCACTAGGAGTTCTCATAAACACATGAGACAACTATCTTAATGACGACTTACTATGCTGTAAGTACTTAAAGGCCCGGACTTTATAGTTCGAACCAGTATTAGGTACAACTGACTCGTGTTTTTCCCGGTAAACCACTAGAAGTTCTCATAAACACATGAGATAACAACCTTAATGACGCCTTACTATGCTGTAAGTACTTTAAGGCCCGGGCTTTATAGTTCGGACCACTATTAGGTACAACTGACTCGTGTTTTTACCGGTAAACCACTAGGAGTTCTCATAAACACATGAGACAACTATCTTAATGACGACTTACTATGCTGTAAGTACTTTAAGGCCCGGGCTTTATAGTTCGGACCACTATTAGGTACAACTGACTCGTGTTTTTACCGGTAAACCACTAGGAGTTCTCATAAACAGATGAGACAACTACTTTAATGACGACTTACTGTGCTGTAAGTACTTTAAGGACCGGGTTTTATAGTTCGGACAACTATTAGGTACAACTGACTCGTGTTTTTACCGGTAAACCACTAGGAGTTCTCATAAACACATGAGACAACTACCTTAATGACGTCTTACTATGGTGTAAGTACATAAGGCCCGGACTTTATAGTTCGGACCACTATTAGGTCAATTAATGGAAATTGTTCTTTTACACTGGCCGTGTGTAGGCTAAAGTATGGAAAGACAAAGTCAGACTGAAAATTTCAATGCCATAGCCGGCATTTGAACTACGGATCTTCTGTTCTCCGTCCAGCCACTCTAAACCATTGAGCTACTGAGGCCAACGTGCCGATATGACAGTAACTTCTCCAACTGATTTGTGTGCCACTGTTTCAGTCTGGTGCTAGCCTTTCTAATGATTTATCCTTTTCTTTCCTGTCGTGTAGTATAGAAGCTTCTCTAATTAATTTGATGCAATGTCAGTAAAGAAGGTGATGTGAGTGTAACACATCGCGAGGTGTTGGTTAAGTTACAGAATTAGGACGCCTGTAAGTGGAGATATGTGGGTTAAATTAACCTAATCAAATTGCAGTCCCAGCGGAACAAATCCAATCAGGTACAAACTCCCATAGCAGTTCCGAGAAACGCTAAAGGTCATAGGTACTTGATATTTACCATGATACCCGGGCTGTTCAATAAATAATGATCAACATTTTCTACGGTCATTAGTTTTCGCAATAATATTAAATCTTATTTTAGTTAATTGATGGAAATTAATCATTTCTCCACACTAGCCATATATAGGCTAAGATATTTGATGGATAGAGTCAACATGAAAAATTCAATGCCATGGCCGGGATTTGAACCACGGATCTCCTGGTTTCCGTCCAGTCGCTCTTAACCTTTGAGCTACCATGGCCAACGTCCGTCCTGACATTAAATTCTCCAGTTGACTCGTATATTTCCCCGGTAGACCACTAGGGGCTCTCGCATCCGAGATACACCGTTTGTGGCGACTTACTATTGTAAGTACTCGAGTCCCAGGCTTCATCATTTAACTCATATTATTTTAGTTAATTGATGGAAATGAATCATTTCTCCACACTAGCCATATATAGGCTAAGATATTTGATGGATAGAGTCAACATGAAAAATTCAATGCCATGGCCGGGATTTGAACCACGGATCTCCTGGTTTCCGTCCAGTCGCTCTTAACCTTTGAGCTACCATGGCCAACGTCCGTCCTGACATTAAATTCTCCAGTTGACTCGTATATTTCCCCGGTAGACCACTAGGGGCTCTCGCATCCGAGATACACCGTTTGTGGCGACTTACTATTGTAAGTACTCGAGTCCCAGGCTTCATCATTTAACTCATATTATTTTAGTTAATTGATGGAAATTAATCATTTCTCCACACTAGCCATATATAGGCTAAGATATTTGATGGATAGAGTCAACATGAAAAATTCAATGCCATGGCCGGGATTTGAACCACGGATCTCCTGGTTTCCGTCCAGTCGCTCTTAACCTTTGAGCTACCATGGCCAACGTCCGTCCTGACATTAAATTCTCCAGTTGACTCGTATATTTCCCCGGTAGACCACTAGGGGCTCTCGCATCCGAGATACACCGTTTGTGGCGACTTACTATTGTAAGTACTCGAGTCCCAGGCTTCATCATTTAACTCATATTATTTTAGTTAATTGATGGAAATTAATCATTTCTCCACACTAGCCATATATAGGCTAAGATATTTGATGGTCTACCGGGGAAATATACGAGTCAACTGGAGAATTTAATGTCAGGACGGACGTTGGCCATGGTAGCTCAAAGGTTAAGAGCGACTGGACGGAAACCAGGAGATCCGTGGTTCAAATCCCGGCCATGGCATTGAATTTTTCATGTTGACTCTATCCATCAAATATCTTAGCCTATATATGGCTAGTGTGGAGAAATGATTAATTTCCATCAATTAACTAAAATAATATGAGTTAAATGATGAAGCCTGGGACTCGAGTACTTACAATAGTAAGTCGCCACAAACGGTGTATCTCGGATGCGAGAGCCCCTAGTGGTCTACCGGGGAAATATACGAGTCAACTGGAGAATTTAATGTCAGGACGGACGTTGGCCATGGTAGCTCAAAGGTTAAGAGCGACTGGACGGAAACCAGGAGATCCGTGGTTCAAATCCCGGCCATGGCATTGAATTTTTCATGTTGACTCTATCCATCACCCATATTAAATCTTATTAAATTCTCTTTCTTAATGTGCAACAAACACGCCGTACTATTTTCTTTGTTGGTACTCCTGGTTCCCGCCTGTGAGAACCAGGCAAGTTCAGACATGTTCAGTATCGCCTACCGCTGCAATGGCGGTAACACGCGAGGAACAATATGCGGATTTGAAGTTCTGCTTTCGTCTCAACAAATCTTCAATTGAGGCCTATACAATGTTACAGGAGGCCTATGGAGAGTCTGTACTTCCCTACAGCACAGCTCGAAGGTGGTTTAAAATGTTTAAAGAGAGGAGACAATCAATTTCAAAGGAAGGTGGACCCGGTGCTCCAGTTACTGCTCTTACGGAAGAAAACATCATCACTGCTGCTGCCATTGTGAGAGGGGATCGATGAATTACCTTAAGATCTCTTTCTGGAATACTGAACATATAATTGCGGGCCACACACACGTTGGTGACAGAAACATTACACATGAGACGTGTTTGTGCACGATGGGTTCCAAGACTGTTGATTCCCGATCAAAAGGACATTCGCTTGCAGGTCTGCATGCAGTTAAAGTTGATGTTAGAGGAAGATCCGAAGTTTCTTTCAAACGTAAGTACTGCTGATGAAACTTGGCTACATCTTTTTGATCCTGAGAGCAAACAGCAAGGTTCAGTGTGGAAATCTCCTTCATCACCAACCCCCAAAAAGCAAAAGCGGTTGCTTCTGCTGGGAAAGTTATGATCATCTGATTCTTTGATATTCATGGAATGGTTTATCAGCATGCTGTACCTGCACACACATCAGTAACTGGACAATACTACAGGGATGTCCTGAAAACATTGCAAGTCCATATCAGGCGCAAAAGATCATATTTTCGCTGCATTACGATAATGGGAGGCCGCATATTGCCAAAGTTGTTGCTGAATATCCTACAAAAATCAACGTGAAGTGCATCTCTCACCCTCCTTATAGTCCGGATTTAGCCGCATGTGAGTTTTTTCTTTTCCCTAACTTGAAGAAATTCCTCGTGTAAGACATTATCCATCATCAGAAGCAGTGGTAAAGGCTACCGTGGTGATTTTGAAGGATCTCTCAAAAAATGGTTTCCAGCATGTCTTTGAAGACTGACAGAAACGCTGGGACAAGTACATTGCATTCAGGGGAAACTATTTTGAGAAGTACAATCAAAGTTCTGAGAATGAGTAAAGGTACGTTGTCAAAAAAAAAGTGATCATTGTTTATTGAACAGCCCCGTACACAATCACAGTCTACCAAGGTCGATTTGTTTTTTGTTTGTAATTTAGGTTCTCCAACGTTAAGTCATATCGGACGATGAATGGAATGGGTAAAAATATGTTCAAATGCGCCCAGGTTCCATACAGCTTAGTGTTACCAAACATTTGTCATTCAGGATAAGGGAAAATCCCGGAAGAACCCTTATCCAGGAAACTCAACCTAATCGAGACTCGAACTCGAGACCTCTTGAACGTGAAGCAGATATGCTACTACCAAGCTAACGAGGTGCAAACGAAGGTCAATGACCACAATAAAGGGCTTACTCAACTCCAACTGTTTACGACTGACTCTTGGCGAACCGACGCTTCCTTAAATTCCTCATTGATAATTCGTGACTCTTCTGTAACAAACAAGTAATCGAAAGTTCTATCACCAGACGAAAACCGAACCTTCCAGAAGTGTAACTGTTTCTGTGCCGGCCAGCCTGTTATCTCCTCGCTATCTTTATTTGGCGGCTGTTTGTGTGTACAATCTACGTGAGTGTAGGTAATGGGTTCGCAACACTGCTCCCTCCTTAAGGCTGGACGTCCCAAACAGCACCATCGTAGCGGGCCAGATGATACAAGTGTACTACCAACATCTCTCCTCGGGGCACCTTTTGGATGTGGTTGACCACGTCGTTAACCCTCTTCACTACCTACTACGATCCTTACCACGATTGCTGAAGTTTCGAGCACCGTCGTGTGGTCCGGGTACAATCAGACTAGTTCACGCTGCTGGAACCCTTGGCTGTTGGCTTGCCCTTCGTATCGGGTCTTCATGCGGTCGCTCGCCTTCTGGACGTTCTGACGAGCCATCTCATGCATGTCGTGGAGATGGTCCATCAGGTTCTCCACCTACTCGGTTGCTGGCTGTTTTGCGTCCGGGGGGGCTTCCAAATGCCAGATCACATGGGAGGCGTAACTCTTGGCCTAACATTAATTTGGCTGGCGTCATCCCCGTGTTGACGAGTGGTAGGCCAGCAGAAACAGTGGCACCTTGACATCCCAGTCTCGCTGATGGCTGGCCACGACCTTCCTCAAGTGTTCCTGTAAGGTCTCTATGTATCTCTTGACCATGCCATCCTACTGGGGATGTAGAGGCGTCGTGCTGGTCTTGTTAACCTAAAGTCTTTCTAGTACTTCCTTCATCAGGTTAGATTCAAAATTGGTGACCTGGTCGTTGTGGAGCTCTAACGACACCCCAAATCGGCAGAAAACCTGCTCCGCGAGGCAGTCTGTGACTGCCTTTGCCTCCTGGTTCGGGATGGCATACACCTCCGGCCACTTGGTAAAGTAGTCCACGACCACCATTAGGTACTTGTTGCCTCGGTCGGACACTGGGAATGGCGCAGCTATGCCGAAGGCGATCCTTTCGAATGGCGTTCCGACGTTGTACTGCTGTATGCGACCCCGGCTTCTAGTCTGGGGGCGCAACTCGCCGTGGACACGTGACATTGGCGGCACCCTCTCTCGGCGTCTGCTCGGAGCGTCAGCGAGTAGTAGCGCTGTTGGAGTTTGTTGATCGTCCGGGTTGCTCCCAGGTGTCCTTCCGAAGTATCGGCGTGCACTTCCTCCAAGACCTCCGGGACCTAAATTCGGGGAAGAACCAACTGCTCCCTCTGCATCTTTCCGTCGGATGACACCTATACCCGGAACAGCACGCCCTCATCGATCTTCAACGAGTCCCATTGGGCCCAGTACGACTTGCATGTGGCGCTTCATGGTGTGATGTCCTCCCAGGTTGGTCCTGTCCCTGCCTCCACTTCCCTCAATAGTGGTCCCAAGTCTGCGTCCGTCAGCTACTCCCTCCTTAGACCTGTACAATCGCAGCCGTGACAACTCTGATAGTGCGGCACGCTCCTTCTCTTTCGCTCATGTGCATTGGCCGCACTTTTCTGGGCAGGGTCTTGGGGGCATGGCGTCTGCGTTGCCGTGATTCTTCCCTCCGCGATGTTTGGAAGTGAATTCGTACTCCTGAAACCTGTGTACCCAACCCTCCAGGTTTACATAGCTGAGTAGCCAGGTTAGGGCGGAGTGGTCAGTCCTCAGCTGGAATGGCTGACCGTACAGGTACTTGTGGAAGCGTAATATAACTGCTTAATGTACTTTTTATTTCCTATTATTTGTAGAGAAAAGCTTTTGACTTTTTAACAAAGCAATTGAATTCAATAAATTTACACGAGGACTTAATAGATCAAAACTGTTTCACCTTTAATGGTGAATTTGCTACACAAACTTCTGGTTTAGTGATAGATAATCCACTTTCACCTTCACTTGCCGATGTTTTATGAGCTTTTTTCCGAATTGCAAGTTACTGGCAGTAATTTTAATCTTTAAAGCCTGGTATAGATATGTTGATGGTACTTTTTTTATTGTTCCTAATAAAAACATAATTGATGCTTTAAAACTACTACATTTACAAGATAAAGTTATAAAATGTACAACTAGAGACTGAAATTAAAGGATTTCCTCCTTTTCTAGATTTAAAGATAATAAGAAACAATATCAATTTGAAAAATTTTCTGTTTTGTATAGTTTGATTTATAGCTTAATAAATATACCCCTGAATTCATAAATAACAAAAACATATTATTAATACTGCTTTAATTAATGGTTTTAATAAAGCCTCTATACATAAAATAGAAAAATTTAAATTTCAAAAAGCTATTTATGATATTTCTACCCTTAAAAGAGCGATTAGAATTTTAAAAGTTGTACTTACCATCCTTAGGTTAACATACATTTTCAAAAAAAAATTTAAAGTGTTTGGTATATTTTAGTCCCTCAAAATAAAGCATTAAAATTTTAATGCATTTCTCTAAACAAGTCCTAATAATAAAAAAATCTGGTATTTATCAATATAATTGTTTCGAGTGTGATAAAGTTTATATTGGAAGGACAAAACGTAATTTGTTAACCAGAACAAAAGAACATTTTCGTAACATTTAAGTATAAACAGACTGATACATCGGCCGTAGCAGATTACTTTTGGTGTACAAGATTAGGGTATCTTTTGCTCATTTTTTGTACAAGAGTAAAGAAAGTCATGTATATAAAACATTTGACTATCACTTAAAGTCTACTGTATTCCCTTGTAACTACAATAAGATAATGTTTATCTTGAAGTAGATAGAGCAATAAGTGTTTGTACAAGAGTAGAGAAAGTCATGTATATAAAACATTTGACTATCACTTAAAGTCTACTGTATTCCCTTGTAACTACAATAAGATAATGTTTATCTTAAAGTAGATAGAGCAATACGTGTTTGTACAAGAGTAGAGAAAGTCATGTATATAAAACATTTGACTATCACTTAAAGTCTACTGTATTCCCTTGTAACTACAATAAGATAATGTTTATCTTGAAGTAGATAGAGCAATAAGTGTTTGTACAAGAGTAGAGAAAGTCATGTATATAAAACATTTGACTATCACTTAAAGTCTACTGTATTCCCTTGTAACTACAATAAGATAATGTTTATCTTGAAGTAGATAGAGCAATAACTGTTTGTACAAGAGTAGAGAAAGTCATGTATATAAAACATTTCTCTGTCACTGTATTCCCTTGTGACTACAATAAGATAATGTTTATCTTGCAGTAGATAGAGCAATAAGTGTTTGTACAAGAGTAGAGAAAGTCATGTATATAAACATTTGACTATCACTTAAAGTCTACTGTATTCCCTTGTGACTACAATAAAATAATGTTTATCTTGAAGTAGATAGAGCAATAAGTGTTTGTACAAGAGTAGAGAAAGTCATGTATATAAAACATTTGTCTGTCACTGTATTCCCTTGTGACTACAATAAGATAATGTTTATCTTGAAGTAGATAGAACAATAAGTGTTTGTATAAAAGTAGAGAAAGTCATGTATATAAAATATTTGACTATCACTTAAAGTCTACTGTATTCCCTTGTGACTACAATAAGATAATGTTTATCTTGAAGTAGATAGAGCAATAAGTGTTTGTACAAGAGTACAGAAAGTCAGGTATATAAAACATTTGACTATCACTTAAAGTCTACTGTATTCCCTTGTAACTACAATAAGATAATGTTCATCTTGAAGTAGATAGAGCAATAAGTGTTTGTACAAGAGTAGAGAAAGTCATGTATATAAAACATTTGTCTATCACTTAAAGTCTAATGTATTCCCTCGTAAATACAATAAGATAATGTTTATCTTGAAGTAGATAGAGCAATAAGTGTTTGTACAAGAGTAGAGAAAGTCAAGTATATAAACATTTGACTATCACTTAAAGTCTACTGTATTCCCTTGTAACTACAATAAGATAATGTTTATCTTGAAGTAGATAGAGCAATAAGTGTTTGTACAAGAGTAGAGAAAGTCATGTATATAAAACATTTCTCTGTCACTGTTGTCCCTTGTGACTACAATAAGATAATGTTTATCTTGCAGTAGATAGAGCAATAAGTGTTGTACAAGAGTAAAGAAAGTCATGTATATAAACATTTGACTATCACTTAAAGTCTACTGTATTCCCTTGTGACTACAATAAGATAATGTTTATCTTGAAGTAGATAGAGCAATAAGTGTTTGTACAAGAGTAGAGAAAGTCATGTATATAAAACATTTGTCTGTCACTGTATTCCCTTGTGACTACAATAAGATAATGTTTATCTTGAAGTAGATAGAGCAATAAGTGTTTGTATAAAAGTAGAGAAAGTCATGTATATAAAATATTTGACTATCACTTAAAGTCTACTGTATTCCCTTGTGACTACAATAAGATAATGTTTATCTTGAAGTAGATAGAGCAATAAGTGTTTGTACAAGAGTAGAGAAAGTCCTGCATATAAACATTTGACTATCACTTAAAGTCTACTGTATTCCCTTGTAACTACAATAAGATAATGTTTATCTTGAAGTAGATAGAGCAATAAGTGTTTGTCTAAAAGTAGAGAAAGTCATGTATATAAACATTTGACTATCACTTAAAGTCTACTGTATTCCATTGTGACTACAATAAGATAATATTTATCTTGAAGTAGATAGAGCAGTAAGTGTTTGTACAAGAGTAGAGAAAGTCATGTATATAAAACAATTAACTATCACTTAAAGTCTACTGTATTCCCTTGTAACTACAATAAGATAATGTTTATCTTGAAGTAGACAGAGCAATAAGTGTTTGTACAAGAGTAGAGAAAGTCATGTATATAAAACATCTGACTATCACTTAAAGTCTACAGTTTTCCCTTGTAACTACAATAAGATAATGTTTATCTTGAAGTAGATAGAGCGATAAGTGTTTTTAAAAGATTAGAGAGGCTAAACTTAAATACATACAATTTTAGAAAGTATTCCAAGTTGTAATTCTCCACAAATGTTAATTTCCATGATTTCCTATGGTCTAATCAACACATTACGTTTGTATTTCTGTCGCTGACGTCACACACACGTGGTATTGTTATCTCGACAAGCAAACAGGATATTGTTAGACAAGCGATGTGACGTACGTACGTACGTCGGTCTGTTTTCTGATTCATTAGCTACCTAGAGCACGTTTATCAGTGTTTGCTCCGCAACAAACTTCCCCCTCTGTTTCTCTAAAACTTTACTCTTTTTATCGGATGAATTGGACGTGAACGCCTGCCTTGTTTGTCTTTTGTTTCAGATAGCAGGGAACGTTAGTAACTTGTTAATGTAGCATTATGACTTAAAAGTTGGGAAACATAAATATAACATTTAAAAACATAAAGGGTTACCTAAAAAAACTTGGGTCAGATAAAATAGACAGCGGAAGTTGATTACTGAAAGAGCTCAACAAGTTTCAGTAGGGCAGAAATAGAAAATTGGAAACAGTTCGACAGAAGAGTAATTAAATATCGGATCTGTCACATTTTCATATAATTTTCCACCAATCGAAAAAAAAAATTATGCATTCTTATCACATGAAATTTTCTACTCATATATATAGAGGTTGCACAAATTTTCCTATTACTTCTTTTATTCTTTAATGGAGATAAGCCAATGTAGTAGGTTTGAGCGACAGTCAAATTTTGCAGGAGCTGGCCTCTATGTGACTCTACGTTGTACTCTGTGACTCAGTTTGTTACGGTGATCGTAATGTCTCAAGTTCAAACAGTCTGATGGTATCCAAGCTACAGCCTCATATCAGTACATATTAACTGTCGTGTAAAATAACTCACACAGGAGGAAACTTTAGCACACCGGCGTGAGTGACAGCGTCGTTAACAAACAAAATATTTTGAAATTCCTTCACTTTGCATAGCCTGGACTTAAGAAAACAAATAAGGTTGTTTGTTTTATAAGTATAAATAAGAATATCTCTGAAATGATTAACTCTACAAAAATTATTTAGTATAAATTGTGTGTTTGAACTTACACTGTAGGTTTGTACAGTAAGATTTGGATTATGAGATTCGACGGAGAAGTCTTGTACCTCACTGGGTCAGTTTGACGGATAGCATCATATAGTTTAACTCTAGACTAGCTTGAACCTATACTAACATCTCATTAGCTCATTTAGTTTTTGAACGATAGCATTTTAAGCAAGAAAAGTGTAGAGGTTACACGAAAATGGAGAATCTGGAAAAACGAGCAGTGATTAAATACTTCCATTTGAAAGTCTTAACGCCTAAAGAAATCAAGGAGGAAATGGACTCTGTCCCTTCATATACAATAATTAAAAGGTGGGTTGTAGAGTTTAAAATGGGACGTACGAGTACTAGTGATGAGCCTCGCTCTGGACGTACTGTGGAAGTTACAACTACAGAGATCATTGAAAGACTCTGTCCCTTCATATACAATAATTAAAAGGTTGGTTGTAGAGTTTAAAATGGGACGTACGAGTACTAGTGATGAGCCTCGCTCTGGACGTACTGCGGAAGTCACAACTACAGAGATCATTGAAAGACTCTGTCCCTTCATATACAATAATTAAAAGGTGGGTTGTAGAGTTTAAAATGGGACGTACGAGTACTAGCGATGAGCCTCGCTCTGGACGTACTGTGGAAGTTACAACTACAGAGATCATTGAAAGACTCTGTCCCTTCATATACAATAATTAAAAGGTGGGTTGTAGAGTTTAAAATGGGACGTACGAGTACTAGTGTTGAGCCTCGCTCTGGACGTCCTGTGGAAGTCGCAACTACAGAGATTATTGAAAGACTCTGTCCCTTCATATACAATGATTAAAAGGTTGGTTGTAGAGTTTAAAATGTGATGTACGAGTACTAGTGATGAGCCTCACTCTGGACGTCCTGTGGAAATCACAACTACAGAGATCATTGAAAGACTCTGTCCCTTCATATACAATGATTAAAAGGTTGGTTGTAGAGTTTAAAATGGGACGTACGAGTACTAGTGTTGAGACTCGCTATGGTCGTCCTGTGGAAGTCACAACTCCAGAGATCATTGAAAGACTCTGTCCCTTCATATGCAATAATTAAAAGGTGGGTTGTAGAGTTTAAAATGGGACGTACGAGTACTAGTGTTGAGACTCGCTCTGGTCGTCCTGTGGAAGTCACAACTCCAGAGATCATTGAAAGACTCTGTCCCTTCATATGCAATAATTAAAAGGTGGGTTGTAGAGTTTAAAATGCGACGTACGAGTACTAGTGATGAGACTCGCTCTGGTCGTCCTGTGGAAGTCACAACTCCAGAGATCATTGAAAGACTCTGTCCCTTCATATGCAATAATTAAAAGGTGGGTTGTAGAGTTTAAAATGCGACGTACGAGTACTAGTGATGAGCATCGCTCTGGACGTCCCGTGGAAGTCACAACTCCAGAGACCATTGAAAGACTCTGTCCCTTCATATACAATGATTAAAAGGTTGGTTGTAGCGTTTAAAATGTGATGCACGAGTACTAGTGATGAGCCTCACTCTGGACGTCCTGTGGAAATCACAACTACAGAGATCATTGAAAGACTCTGTCCCTTCATATACAATAATTAAAAGGTTGGTTGTAGAGTTTAAAATGTGACGTACGAGTACTAGTAATGAGCCTCGCTCTGGACGTCCTGTGGAAGTCACAACTACAGAGATCATTGAAAGACTCTGTCCCTTCATATACAATAATTAAAAGGTTGGTTGTAGAGTTTAAAATGGGATGTACGAGTACTAGTGATGAGCCTCGCTCTGGACGTCCTGTGGAAGTCACAACTCCAGAGATCATTGAAAGACTCTGTCCCTTCATATACAATAATTAAAAGGTTGGTTGTAGAGTTTAAAATGGGTCGTACGAGTACTAGTGATGAGCCTCGCTCTGGACGTCCTGTGGAAGTCACAACTACAGAGATCATTGAAAGACTCTGTCCCTTCATATACAATAATTAAAAGGTTGGTTGTATAGTTTAAATTGGGACTTACGAGAACTATTGATGAGCCTCGCTCTGGATGTCCTGTGGAATTCACAACTCTAGAGATCATTGAAGGACTCTGTCCTCCTTATACAATAATTAAAAGGTTGGTTGTAGAGTTTAAAATGGGAGGTACGAGCGCTAGTAATGAGCTTCACTCTGGACGTCCTGTGGAAGACACAACTCCAGGAAACATTGAAAATATTCATCGTTTAGTACTGTAAGACCGCATATTAAAGTTGTTTGAGATAGCAGAGGCTGTAAGCATATCAAAACTACGTGCAGGTAATATTTTAGGTAATGTTTTGGGATTTCATATGGTATGTGCAAGATGGGTGCCGCGACTATTGACACCTGATCAAAAGTTACAAAAAGAGAAACTGTTTCTTTAAAAATTTGGAGAGGTACCATAAAAGTACTAATCCTTGTTTCACATAAACTTGCCCCGTATCTCTTAACGGTCACGTGGCCTTGTCACCTCTCATTGGCTGCAGTTGTAGTATATACTTTTGTGCTGTAAAAACTTATTCGTTATTTAACATGGTGATATGTCTTTATATGTTAGACGGGAATTGCCAAATTTATATTTTCGTAAATGTTTGAATTAAATATATTACGCCTCAGAGTTGATTTATCTGAAATGACGTTTATTCTTAAACGAAGTAAAGAGGAGGTTCCTTTGCCCTCAAGCACATGACACGATAACACGTGATTTAGCGGTAGTGATGACATATTTGTTTATGTGTCTTTTATCACTGACCTTGTTTTGAACTGGATTAGTCATATATCGCCATTCGAAGGTGTGCTAAGCCGAGAGCTAAATTATTTTATTGATCGTTTATTGCACGTGTACTTATTGTATGTATAATGACAGAGTCTACCGCCAGTTGTTCGCTGAAGCATCGCAAGGGAAAACCTTTACAAAGCGGTGAAAAATGAATTGTGCTTGTGTTTAATGCACTCACAGAGAAGAATCCGTTTTTTTCAGTGATAGAAGTCGAACAGCTGTGCTCTGAACTTACAGGTATAAGTGTTAGGTCCGTAGGAACATCGGGACGTGAAATTGAGACTGCAGGAAAACTTACCACTCCAGGCAAAAGCAGGAATAAACAAAAACGCGTGCTCGGAAAATGTGATGATTTCGTAAAAGGCGTGTGTGTGTGTCATGTGCATAGTTTTCTGTTTTGTTTTGTTTAGAAACGAACTCTCTAGGATAAATAATATTTCGTCTGCTGTAAATGAGGATGCAGATTTACTAAATTTCAGCTGATCTCGTTTGTATAGATTACTTATACAGCATGAAGAAAGGAGCAAGAGGAATGTGTTAAGAGGCAGAAGCGATACTGCTGTGTGGCGAAAACGTTATTTAAGGACCAACAGACTGTACCGAGATACAAGTCGCAAAATATACTACATTGACGAGATTTGTGTGAATGAAGGACACACTACAAGTATGGCGCGACACGACTTTTAAGACTGAAAGACAAGCATTTTTGCAAGGTATGTGTACTGGTTTAAAATATCCCAGTGGATAAGGCCAAAGGCCATTCATTATAAACTTGTTTCAGTTTCATTGATCATTTATTCAGTTTCCACTTGCTCAGTTTGATTATAAACTTATATTTTTGCATGCCTATCTTTCTTCCTGGCATTTATTATGACGTTTACCACAGGTTTGAATGTGACGGGAAGGCACCGCCTATGGCGCGTAAGCACTAGTCAATTAGGATGAGGGGAAAGGTAGTTGCACGCGGAGTGAAACATGTCAGCGCGGCAAGGTTATATGATTCAGAGGTTATTGAATTTCTGTAACGGTTTATTGCCATGTATGGAACTTGAATGCATCACTAGTTAACCCTTCACAAGAAGTGAGTACGTCGTAGAAGAAAATGAAATGAATGTGAAAAGAAGGTGAACTGGCAATGTCAATGGAAGTAGTTCACCTCAGTGAAGTGACATAGTGAACTAAATGAAGTGACAGGGGAAAACGGAACTTGTTTATTAAGAGGGGGTAAATACTGAGTAATTTGAATACACTTTTTTCTGGCAACTTTTTCAAAAAATTCTGCCAAACTATTATTTGATTTAGCTAAGGAAATATTATAACTTTTAAGATAAACAGAAATAGCTAAAGAGTTATTACTTTGAGAGTTGAAAGAAGCCAAGTAAGAAAACCAATGTCATATCATTGCAGGATTAATTAATGATTTTAACATTCAAGAAGGCGTTGATATGTAGAAAAACTCTTTTCTCAGATTGCTAAAACAGAAAGACGAATAAAACTCCTAACCTCCCTCCCTCCAAAGAGAAAGGAACTATTCCGCCTCAGAAACTCTGTTGAAACTTGAATTAGTAACGCACAATTACCCAAGTCTAAAAAAACCTCGGAGGCATTAAACGAGGCACTAACTTATACCTGAGAATGCAAACTTAGAGGTATTTAGCTATGTACTTACGTTTGTCGCAATTATTTACTAACCTACGGCAACCTGATTCGTGTTTTATAACAAGTGCGAACTTTAAAAAGTTTTACAAATTATTTCCTTCCTTCTTTACTTTCTCCACGAGTAGATGAAGCTACTGCATTGCAACCAAAAACACGGCAGCCAGTTTACACGAGAACACGCCTTTGATGTTATCTTATCTTTTAACGATAACATAAATATTTGGGTTTTCCAAAAATGCTCATTAAATATAAGCTTAAAATATTTTATTCAACACTCTCCTGTAAAGTTGTACCTTAATAACATAAATTAAACTATTAAAATAACATTTTAATACAAAGTATGGATAAAATTTAGCTTTAACTACTGTATCAATAAAATACAACCACTAGGTCTACATTTAAAGTCTAATATTTATTGTAGTTTTAACATTTAGTAATAAAATGTACAGCTACAACTTGTATTGATTCAGTAATTAACAAATATTTCCTATATGTTCACATTCTACTGACAATACATTCGTCAATGTAGCTTTCTGAAATGAAAATCAAATTAACCTAGAAACGACTAGCCAACATCGATTGTCTCATATTAGCAGCCGGCCTTGGTCTAAATAGCTCTATATTCCAGAAAATAACATTACAAATAATTTTACTATTTTATTATAGTTTAATTTAAAAATTAGTAAGTATTTTTAATGATTAGGGTAAGTGTTGGATAAAACATTGTATGATACAAGATTTATTTATACACTCGCGGAAATTAACAAACCTTCCAGTCGTCGATAAAATACGCCTTGATTCACTATTATTGTAAATAAATAGTAATGACAAATTTTCTGGGAAGGTCTTCAAAAGTCATCTCCATTCGTAAGAATCTGGCAAATCTCGTCAACTATGAGAGATGGACAAAATCATACTAAAAAAAATCCATTTATAACATTTCTGTCCAATTTCACCAACAGATGTTAAAATCAACATTAAGAATTGTATCGTAAGAACTGTCACAGCGTTAACAAAGGTGTTAAATTTCGTGCATTTCTCCATAATGTTTTCTGAAAATGTTAATAAACACGTGTTAACGCCAAGAAACTTGTAAATGTTACAGCTATAGAAGGCTATGGATGAGTTGTATTATTTTATGGACGTACTGCGATGCGCTTTTGTTTTCATTTTCGTCTGCAAACATCTAAAACAATGGTGGATAGATATAATCGGAGTCAAAAGCCGTGAAACAAATTTCTCATCGATGGAGAAAGAATTGTTAATTGAATTGGTGACGAAGTATAATGATATGGTGGAAAATAAGATGACGGATGCGATGAATTTAAAAGAGCAAATGCCACGTGAGAAAAAATGGAAACGAATTTAATTCAAATGCATGGGTCACTACTAGAAACATCTTCAGTATTACGTAAATTTAAAACGAAATGCGAAGAAGTACAAGTGACGAGCGACTTGAACGTTTCAAGACGGGAGGTGGACAATGTATTATCCACATAATTCAGTGAATTGTAAAATAAGAAAGTTATTAATACTTGAAGCAAAGGCGAGATTGACATATTCCTTTCGATGCATGTTCTAACTCAGTATTTGGTAAATTTAAAACGAGGAGCGAAGAAGGACAAGTAACGAGTGACTTGGACCTTTCAAGACGAGAGGTGAACAATGTATTATCCACATAATTCAGTGAATTGTAAAATAAGAAAGTTATTAATACTTGAAGCAAAGGCGAGATTGACATATTCCTTTCGATGCATGTTCTAACTCAGTATTTGGTAAATTTAAAACGAGGAGCGAAGAAGGACAAGTGACGAGTGACTTGAACCTTTCAAGACGAGAGGTGAACAATGTATTATCCACATAATTCAGTGAATTGTAAAATAAGAAAGTTATTAATACTTGAAGCAAAGGCGAGATTGACATATTCCTTTCGATGCATGTTCTAACTCAGTATTACGTAAATTTAAAACTAAGAGCGAAGAATGACAAGTGACGAGCGACTTGAACGCTTCAAGACGGGAGGTGGAGAGTGTATTATCCAAATAATTCAGTGAATTATAAAATAACAAATTTATTAATACTTCAAGCAAAGGCGAGATCGGCATATTCCTTTCGATGCATGTTCTAACTCAGTATTACGTAAATTTAAAACGAGGAGCGAAGAAGGACAAGTGACAGGCGACTTTAAATTTTCAGGACGGAAGGTGGACAGCGTATCATCCACTTAATTCAGTGTATTATAAAATTGCAAAGTTATTAATACTTGAAGCAAAGGCAAGATCGGCATATTCCTTTCGATGTATGTTCTAACTCATTATTAAGTAAATTCAAAACGAGCAGCGAAGAAGGACAAGTAACCAGGGACTTGAACGTTTCAAGACGGCAGGTGGCAGTGCACACAATTCAGTGAATTATAAAATCGCAAAGTTATTAATATTTGAAGCAAAGGCGAGATCGGCATATTCCTTTCGATGCATGTTCTAACTCATTCTTACGTAAATTTAAAACGAGGAGCGAAGAAGGACAAGTGACCAGGGACTTGAACGTTTCAAGACGGGAGGTAGACAGCGTATTATCCACATAATTCAGTGAATTATAAAATAGCAAAGTTATTAATACTTGAAGAAAAGGCGAGATCGGCATTTTCCTTTCGATGTATGTTCTAACTCAGTATTACGTAAATATAAAACGAGGAGCGAAGAATGACAAGTGACAAGTGACTTGAACGTTTCAAGACGGGAGGTGAAGAGTGTATTATCCACATAATTCAGTGAATTATAAAATAGCAAAGTTATTAATACTTGAAGCAAAGGCGAGATCGCCATATTCCTTTCGATGTATGTTCTAACCTCTCTTGTACTTTCGCTGTAAGCTTCATAGCAACTTGTTTGGACAGTCTATAACTCTGTAGAAAATTTTCTTCTGATAGCTCCTCAAAATCATATCTCCTCATAGACCGTACTCTATTACGAGTACCATTTACACGGTCTTAAATATAGCAAATCAACATCAACAGCTGAGTTCATGCCTGCCATCTTGACTATTTGCAATTGTTAAGGATTTAACATCAGAAATTTGATTTGTTAGTTTAACAAAAGATTTGCCACGGGTGTTAAGCTAACACTTGTTGGTGAAATTCAATTTTTGTTATAACAAATCCCGTGTTAAACCTTAACATATGTTGATGAAGTCGGGCGTTAAAGATTCACTTATCTTTTGCAAGTCATAATTGCCCAAAATTTTCCCTTGCTTACTCGTTAGCTTTCTTCGCTTGCTGATGCACCTTTTCGTAATTAGTGTAGCCTAAATGTGTTTCATTTTTAAATTCCGTTTTTTTTTTTTTGCTATTTTTACGTATTTTAAATACTTATCCTATTTTGAGGTAGGAAGTTAATATTTTTTTCTTAATAGCCTCGATATCTGGAACGAATACAATTTTGAAGCAAATACAATCGATGCACAATTTCTCTATCATATTGCTGTATAAAATAAATTCTACAAATTTCTATCTCGATTAATAGAGACAATTTTACAAAAGCAAGCGGAGAAAGTTATAACATAGTCTTTTGTTTCGCCCCTGGTGCCGTAAAGAACAAATATCGTTCATTAAACATATGAATGTCGGTATATATAACTCCTAGTTAATTCTACACAGATTCGATTGTTTTGGAAATTTCTGCAGCTCAAAAAAGCACCGGATGACGTTGACCGTGTCCCGAAAGTTAGGAATCAGACCCTTTATTATCATTATTATCTCTTGCCATTATATAAATGTGCGCTCCCCTAAATTTTATCACAGCCTTTGTCTAAAACGCCTGCTTTTTCCTCAGCCTATGCCCCAATTACACAAATTCAAAACGAGGGAACGATAAAAAAAAGAGAAAATTTGGCTTCGCGTCCGTGGGAGACAATGACGTTAATTTAAACTGTTATAGCGTCGCGGTAGTGGGGGGCATGTCACGCATGCGCAGTCGAGGTTTGGAAATATCGATATAGTTGGCCAAGTTCGATGCAGTATAGCTCCGTTTTACGGCGTGACGAGAGTTTTAAAACATTCTCACCCCCGGTTTGAGATACAACTAGCCCCGGGGTGATGTGTTTAACCTGAAACTCTTCGATATCCGATACACTTGACTGTAATCTTGGATTTATTATAGCACTTCATCATTTCCAACCCTTCAGACTTCGATATCGTGGCTCGGGGTGCCAAGTTGGCAATGGACCAACACATGAGAACATATTGCACTCTCTAGATGATGAAAGCGCCACCATTTTTATTGTTGGTAATGAGATATATATCTCTACTTATATCGTCTGAATCTGTGCTCTTAAGTGACACCTCCGTGTCAATATTACTTTAATATATTGTTCTAATATTGTGGCCTATGCAGAAGATCTCTTATTATTAGTGGAAGGCGTTAGAAAGAAAAGCCAATCTAACTATGAAACAACTGTCTTCTTGGTGAATGAATATAAATTATCTATTGCAAAAAAATCAGAATATATTCTATCTAAAGGAGTCTTAAAAAGAAACCCTATTTTCAAAATAAATAATGAAAATATTAAAAGGAGCAAAGTTGTTAAATATTTTTTTTGTATTTTTAGATGAAAAAAGATATTAAGATACGCATCTAAAAGACGTAACAAATAAGTCTAGGAAAATAATGATGAAATTATCAACAATAACCACAAGGACTTTTAAACTACCTACGGATACAGTAAAAAATATATCACATGAGCTTTATGATAGGCTATGGAGCTGTAATATGGGAAAATAGATTAAAATATCAGAAATATATTAAAATAATTAGATGTATTAAAGGACAAGCTTTAATAAGATTCTTAGGAGTCGTAACAACAACACCAACTTTAGCTCTTTTAGTATGTTTGGCAATTTGGCCTATAGACATAGTAATGAAACAAAAGAGGAGCAAATTATTGACTCAAAAGAAAAGATTTCTTAAAATTTGAGCAAGTTATAGGTGAATATTGTAGGAATAAAGCAGAAATGAATGGGAAACTTTTAAGAGATTGGCAACATGAATGGGATACATCACTTCAAGGAAGAAGAACTTATAGTCTATATCCCAATATAAATGAAAGATTAAAATTAAAAGATATAGTACCAACAAGATTAAGTATCCAATACTTAACGGGACATGAACCATATAATGTGTACTTTAAGAAAATAGGAAGGTCCAACACCAGTAATTGTGATCCATGTACGAGGCATGTTTTTTAAGTCAGTACCGTTTTGCGATTCCGCCACCGCAGCGCTACTGCGGCATTCCGCGCATGCCCTCTGGTTACCTACATCTCTTGTCTACGCACTGACGTCATTAGAGTCTGATTATTCATTGTATACGTTGGTTACTGAGTGTTTAAGATGCCTCCGACAATCGTAAGTCCCGCCGATTGTGAAGTACGGGCTGTTATACGATTTCTTAGTGCCAAAGGCTTAAAACCGATCGATATTCATCGTGAGATCTGTGAAGTTGACGGACAAAACATTATAAGTGATGGAATGGTAAGGAAATGGGTGAAAGCATTTAAAGATGGCCGCACAAATGTGCATGATGAAGAACAGAGTGGGCGTCCTTCGGTCGTTACTGAAGATTTGGTGCAGAAAGTGGACAAAAAGGTGAGAGAAAACAGACGCTTTACAATTTCATCATTGTGTGACTATTTTCCTCAATATTCTCGTAGTGTTTTGTATCGCATTGTGACCGAGAACTTGAAGTAGCGGAAATTGTGTTCACGTTGGGTTCCGAAAATGTTGACGGATTTGCACAAAACCCAACGTTTAGGCAGTGCATTGACTTTCCTTGAGCGGTACCACAATGAAGGTGAAGATTTTTTAGACCAAATTGTTACTGGTGACGACACATGGGTCGCCTACGTCACACCAGAAACAACAATCCATGGAATGGCGACATTCATCATCACCCACAAAAGTGAAGTTTAAGCAAACAATTATTGCCCGGAAAAGCATGTGCACAGTTTTTTGGGACAGAAAAGGAGTATTACTTGTGGAGTTTCTACCTCGTAATGGGACAATCAATGCAGCGTCTTATTGTGAGACATTGAACAATCTGCGCCGTGCAATCCAGAACAAAAGACGTGGCAAGTTGAGTAAGGGTATCGTTTTGCTGCATGACAATGCCCGTCCACATGTGGCTAATCGGACCAAAGATCTCATCAAATATTTTCAATGGGAAACTCTAGATCATCCTCCATACAGCCCTGATCTGGCGGCCAGTGACTACCATTTGTTCCTGCACTTGAAGAAACATCTGGGCGGTCAGCGTCTTCAAGACGATAACGAAGTCAAAACATTTGTGATACAGTGGTTAACACGTCAGGCGGCAGAATTTTATGAGGAGGGTATTCAAAAACTAGTGCCACTTTATGACAAGTACCTGAATATATGTTTAAATGAGCACAGGGTGCATAGAGCTTAGAGTTACCAGACATTCATCTTTCAGGATAAGAGAAAACCTCCAACGTTAAGTCATATCGGACGATGAATGAAATGATGTTCTAATGAGTACAGGGTACATAGATCTTAGAGTTACCAGACATTCATCTTTCAGGATAAGAGAAAACCTCCAACGTTAAGTCATATCGGACGATGATTGAAATGATGTTCAAATGAGGACAGAGTACATAGAGCTTAGAGTTACCAGACATTCATCTTTCAGGATAAGGGAAAGCCTCCAACGTTAAGTCATATCGGGCGATGAATGAAATGATGTTCAAATAAGTACAGGGTACATAGAGCTTAGAGTCACCAGACATTCATCTTTCAGGATAAGAGAAAACCTCCAACGTTAAGTCATATCGGACGATGATTGAAATGATGTTCAAATGAGGACAGAGTACATAGAGCTTAGAATTACCAGACATTCATCTTTCAGGATAAGGGAAAGCCTCCAACGTTAAGTCATATCGGGCGGTGAATGAAATGATGTTCAAATGAGTGCAGGGTACATAGAGCTTAGAGTTATCAGACATTCATCTTTCAGGATAAGAGAAAACCTCCAACGTTAAGTCATATCGGACGATGAATGAAATGATGTTCAAAGGAGTGCAGGGTACATAGAGCTTAGAGTTATCAGACATTCATCTTTCAGTACAAGAGAAATCCTCCAACGTTACGTCATATCAGACGATGAATGAAATGATGTTCAAATGAGTACATGGTACATAGAGCTGAGAGTTACCAGACATTCATCTTTCAGGATAAATGAAAACCTCCAACGTTAAGTCATATCGGACGATGAATGAAATTATGTTTAAATAAGTACAGGGTACGTAGAGCTTGGAGTTTTCCGTCATCGATGTTTTGGGATAAGGGAATTCCCCGGAATAATCTTAACCGGGTAACTGATTCTGACCGAGATTCGAACTCGCGACCTCTTGAACCTGAGACAGACATGCTGCCAGCACGCTACCGGGGCGGGCAAAAAGACTGAAATAAATGCTTTGGCAAATAGTTCAGACGGATGCAAAAGTGTATTGAGCATAAAGAAGAATATTTTTAAAAAGAATAAGGTAGTTTTCAATCAGAGATTCCTTTGTTTTAATAATTAATGTCAAAATATAACAAGTGAACGTCGAAGTAGGACATTTTGTTTTGTCACTGGCCTACTATGATCTATGATCTTGTTGTGTACTATAACACGCTTCATTGGTGTTAGGATCTCTGTGACCAATCGACGAGGATGTTGGCTATTTTACTGGCAAGGAAACATTTAATGTAGACACCCACTTTATCAAGGAGTAGCTCTGCAACTCTGATATTATACAAATTGGGACTGTCAGAAACACAAAATCTTATTTCCTTTCTGGAATCTGAGGTGAGTCTCTGGAGAGTTATACGGTTTTCCTCAAGCTTATCCGTTTGTCTCTCTTTGTATTTACGGTACACTTGGGAGATGTTGTTACCCCACAGGTAATCTCTGTCGCTTTCCCCTGCACTGGTCAAGAGTTCACAAAACTTCCTCTTAGACAGCAAAACAAGAAAAAAAAGAAGAGAGCCTGCCGATAGCTTCGGTCTTCTTCAAATACCCACAGGGAATATATAGAGATGTTTTAAACAGAATATATTACGTCTTGTTGCGTTTTATTGCACTTCTAAGTTATCTAATATAAAACAAAATAAAAGAAGGCATAAGTAATGTAATAAAGAATTGGTATAGGTCTTCGATATTTGCAATACCTCGAGACTTGCGATACCTCGATACTTACGTGATATCGATACCTGCGATATATCGATACTTGCATCTATCGATATCGAAAATACATAAGAAAATTCGATATATTCTTTTTCGATACCTCGGTAGTGGGTCTGAAATTTTTATTTTATTTTAAAATGACAAAATATTATCGGCGCAAGTATAAAATTGCTAAGAAAATAATCGTCTGTCAACTGTCAGTTAACAGTTTCCAAGAAGAAATCACTACATATCTCAACGATTTGTTACCTATTCTTTCTAGTGTACTGGACTACGGGAAAGAACTTCTAAATTTCCAGAACTAAAAATAAAATTAACCGCTAAATGCGAGGGTGGTTTTATAAGTCTGGTAAATTTCCTTGAAGGGAAGGAGATTTTTTGTTGCAACTTTGTGGGTGGTAGGCTAACTATTCAAAAAATTAAACAGAAAATTTAAATTGCTACAGTATACAGTTCATTGTTGACAGCCATTGCTGACATATTTCGTGTTGTTATTAAACATTTTCATTTGAAGAGCTGGACTGCCGGACAAGTCAAAACTGAATTGGATGAAGTTCACGCAGACTCTGTACCAACATTTTTCTCTACAACATTTTTATCTGCAAAATAATTGTTCACGAAGGTGATTGCCTCTTCATTTGACGAAAATATCTATCCTCCGAGAGCAATTTTCAGATGAGGGAACAAAAAGAAGTCGCTTGGGGTTAGATCTGGTGAGTCAAGCAGTTCAAACCGTAATTCGTGGATTTTCGCTATTGCAACCGCTGAGATGTGAGACGTGATGATATGTGTATAAAGGCGCTCAGCTGCAACGGTCATCAGCGGTCATGAAAGAACTAATTCATGGCAATATCCACATATAAATTATTTAAAATTTTAAAAACAGATCAAAACAAAATGACAATAAAATAAATAAGCCCAAACGGATAAAAACAATTAAAAACTATAAATACTAAATAAATACCAAAATTCATAATAATTATTACTTTCTATATCAACTTGCCATGACAAAAGCTACCTGCCCAGAGGTGGTTGAACAAATTTGTTCTTTTTCTTTGGGGCAGGGCTAGGACTTTCAGCAGGTATTTCCTGCCTTTTCCTCACTCTCGTTTGGGCAGTGATGACAGGATCCACCCGCTCCACGTCGTCAATGGAAGAGGACAGCTTACGCACTGGTAACTTCTAATCAGGTCTCTCGACAGGATCGGAAACTACAACCGGCGAAGATGGAAGTCGCCGATCGGCGCCCTCTCCAGATGATTCCTCAGATGTTGGCGGAAATGTTCGCGGACTTTTGTACTGGCCAGCTTTCCTTTCACTGGTCTTACTATTTACAGATTTATTATTTTATCTTGACAGGAATCCTGCGCGGTAGGGATGAGTAGCAACTGTGTTGGGGATAGTGCACCTATCGCCACAATGTGTCACACGCGTAAGATTACGAGAGGGGAAGGCGCTGCATAAGTTGTCTAAAAACAAATTTCATTCTCGAAGCCAGTTTTTCAGCTCTTATAAACTAAGTTGTAATTCTTACTATGGTAGTAATCTCCACGCTTTTGTTGGATCATAAATAGTACATAGGCATTTGTAACAAAACCCTGTTCTCCTCCAGCAGGCATGATAAACAACTGTCGGCCTTTCAATATCGCTGCAGAGTCCCTGTAACGTATTTCACTCCAGGCATATGGTCCAGTATGTGCTGTATTTATATAAGTTTCATCCATATAAACTATATAAACTTCACTTCCATATCTCCGAATATTTCGTAAATACTTAAGACGTTTTGCACGTATGGTGCGATGTTCGATAAAAATTTGTCTGTCACGCTTAGTGTTCTTTCCCCAAATAATCCTAGCTTCAAAAGAACTCTTCTTAATGTTCAGACACTGCCTTGGAAGTCAGTAGAATTTTTAGCTTCATAAGCACTTTCTTCAAAGTTGGTCTTTGTTTTCCTGTGCTTTAAAAATTATTCATAGTTCGCCTAACTACTTCTGAATTAAAACATCCAAATTAGATTTTGTGCACGTTCTTAATCTTTGTTTACTGGGCATAGAGAAGGACGTTGTTGCACTAGCACCAATGGCTTTTCTTTCCTTAATAACTCTCCTAAACTGCTTTCAGACACAACTGTTGCCTCAGATACCCTTCCCCAGATTTTACAGCGACCCAGATCATTGTTCCTTTTTTATAAATCTACGGATATTGGTTATTACTTCTCGTGTTTTTAAATGTAGCACTTTATTTCCTAATGTGCTGCTAGGAGGCGTCATTTATAAATGTTCTCTTGGAACCAGGAGACAAACACGTTTTGAATCAAGCTGTAGTATTACCGAGTAGCTCTGCACGTGTTTAGTTGCTCGCAACTGAACTGCCCTCCCCTCCAGTTGCAACCGTTTTGAGGTGGACTCGTCCAGATAATACTGCGCATCGCTCTGCTCTTTTCAAGATAAAAAAATACATCCTTACCTTGAGGAAGTCCGTTCTGTCATAAGTGATCTTAAATTACCTTGGCGATACATTATATACTACCGGTTCACTTGTTCTTGAAGTAGATGCTTTCGGCGGTGACTTGGCTGAAATCTTCTTCTTAGGACTGGACTTGGTCGGCGCGCTCACTGTTGTTCGTGTTGGTGTTTGTTGTTTTGGCTGTGATGTTGGTGTAATTGATCTTTCAGATACTACTTCCCCGTTTATTTCGCTGGTTTGTGTTGCGATTTCACGTCTAGGTACCGGCTTAGCTGCAACTGCTCTATAAGTAACGGTCCTAGGTACAGAAGGTTGGCGAATACGCAAGAGTTTCCGGGGTTCCACGAAGGACACCCTCTCTCTTACCCGGATCACTTAGATCGCCTTCTCCTCCATAAAACGGGGACATACTCTGGAGTTTTCTGAGTGATTACCACTGTAGTTAACACACTTTGCGGGTGAAGTGCATACATTGTCATGCTTGACTTCCCCGCAGTCAACGCAAGTGGCAACTCCATTACATGAATCACTTGTGTGGCCAAAGCACTGGCGTTTATAACACCTCAGTGGATTTGGTATATACTGTCTCACTTCAATAGCTTCATACCCTGCCTTAATCCTTTTCGGGAGTGAGGTGTGAGACGGTGTGTTGTCTTGGTGAAACAGGATTTTCTCTTTCTGCATATGTGGTCGTTTTTCCACAATTTCTGTCTTCATCTTCTCAAGTAATGATGCGTAGTATACTCCTGTGATGGTTTTCCCTTTTTGAAGATAATCAGTTAAAATAACTCCACAACTATCCCAGAAAACAGTTGCCATCACTTTCCCAGCCCATAAACCAGTTTTTGTATTTTAGGAGCCGGTTGCCCCTTTGCCGTCCATTGTTTGGGCTGTATTTTAGCTTCGGGCGTATAATGGTGTATCCATGTTTCATCTATAGTAATTAATCGGCACCAAATTTCGGATTTATTGCGCCTAAACTGCGCCAATAGAGCGTTGGAAATGTTCATTCGAACACGCTTTTGGTTTAACGTGAGCAAAAGCGGTACCCAACACGCGGACAGTTTTCTCGTGTCTAAATGTTGATTTAATATGTGACAAACTCGTTTTTTGACATGTTCAAAGCCTGTGCTATCTCTCTCACTTTAATTCGGCGTCGTCTAGCACCATTTGGTGAACTTTGGCGATGTTTTCATCGGTAGTTACAGTTTTGGACGTCCCGAACGTTCATCGTCTCCCAAGCTCTTACGGCCACGTTTAAATTCAGCTGCCAAAAATTTCACTGTGGTAAATGATGGTGTGGAGTCCCCATACACAGAATCCAAATCATCTTTGATTTGCGTAGACGTTTTGCGTTTCAAATCAAATATTTAGTGACAGGTGGATACACGATTTTGTCCATTTTCATAAAAAAACTCGCATCACTTCACTCAAATGACTGTTACATAACCACTGGCCGTCAAAAATGTCTGAAACGTTGGTGAGTAACTGCCAACAGATGAACAACAAAATTTATTAGCTTTTATTTGCGAGTGCTGCCATCTTTATTTTGAGGTCGGAAACTTTTCACCCTCTTACTCCATAGGCTTCTTTCTTGCCTTTGTTTAATAATATCATAATTGTTACTCTGTACGGTGTTTGAATTACCCCTGCACAGAGAACTATAAAGCACCATAAAAGATAATAATATAAAAATATTAAAATTAAATTTATAATAATAGTAATGCTATTATATGGACTGTTTTAATAGTCTTTTTCAAAACATTTTCTTCAGTATTCTTAATTTATTAAACTGCTTCACTACTCAAAATGTTTGACTTATTAACTTCTAATTTTTTTTAATTCTTCCAATGGCCATATCGGCGGCCGTTCTCCTTTGGAACATATCGAAGGTGTTAACTCGTATTCGTTGGGTTTTAATCATTATATCACGTACACATTTATATCCCGCCTTTAACTACAATGGTCATATCGGCGGCCGTTCTCCTTTGGAACATATCGAAGGTGTTAACTCGTATTCGTTGGGTTTTAATCATTATATCACGTACACATTTATACCCCGCCTTTAACTACAATGGTCATATCGGCGGCCGTTCTCCTTTGGAACATATCGAAGGTGTTAACTCGTATTCGTTGGGTTTTAATCATTATATCACGTACACATTTATACCCCGCCTTTAACTACAATGGTCATATCGGCGGCCGTTCTCTTTTGGAACATATCGAAGGTGTTAACTCGTATTCGTTGGGTTTTAATCCGTAGATCGCACACACATTCGCACTCTCATTCATACTTCAGGCCCTGGGGAAGATGAGGAATTATCTTGGCCGGAGAAAGGTCCCCACCTCCATGCTCACCGCCGGGAATTGAACCCGGGACCACTAGCACGGCAGGCAGGTGGTCTACCGACTGAGCTACTTGGCCAGCGTTCTAATGTTTAGCAAAACTTCATAAATGATTACACAATATGCTTACATAAATGATTATTGCCTTTACTTACAGGTAGTAAAATATTCCCGTTGCCGGAGAGGCCATGAAACGAACGCTCTGTCGCATTGGCTACATAATCATGTGGGAACCTAACGGAAGAAAAATTACCTTTTTGATCTAGCGGAGAGAACTCTCTCTATTCTCAGGTAACTATTCAGGGAAAGATAACTTGCATACAAATAAGTTAGTCGAAGAGAACACTAAGTGACATTTCCAAGTCAAGTGAGAATTTGTTCCTATATCCAGCAAGTTTGTGCTTGTAGTTAAGTAGGTTGACGGTGAAGTTTACGACCTCCACCAATTGCTGAATTACATCGTCTCAACTTGGAATGCCACGACAGTCCAAATGGCACGAGTTAAAACTTTCAAATTGAAATCTAAGTGGAGCGTGTTCTGTAGCTAAGTGAAACTTCTGAGTAATCGTCTTGTTAATATCACAGTGACACGAAGTAACCTGTGACTCGACTCTCCGAGAAGATTATCCAATTTCAGTTAGGAATTTTAATGTGATTTTCTGTAAGTAGTACATTTAGCTTAAAAAAACTCAGTCAAAGGTTTTGAAAAATCATGTTTTCTTCCCAAAAGCATAAGCTTTCATAGCAATAGCTTGTAGAAGATATATAAAAATACACGAAAAATACATGTGAGTGCAACAATCCCTTTTTCCGATTTTTGAACGCGCCCTTGACACAGAAAATATGCAGAACTTGCACCGGCATTTCTTACTCGATGGCGCAAGGACGTGCAGCATCGTGTTTCAACTGTTTCCTGGAAAACGAACTACCTTCAGCTGTTTCATATTCGTTGTTTGCTTACGGCGCATCCATTTCGCGTCAGTAGTTAGCGGGAGAAAATGTTTAGCACTTATGATGTGAAACTGAAGCCATAAAACTGTGTGGTTATCAACTTACTGTGTCGAAGAATCTAATTTCACCAACTTCTCTTTGCTAAGCAACTGTCGGTGAGTTGAAACAGTTTAATCTTAACTCGTGTTAATACATAAATATTTGTGTTTTGTGAGATATCACTGCTACTGACTCTGTTGGAACCCGCATACTTTATGGGCATTTATAACAATCAAAGTATAGTAGCTAAAGGGAAACAAACAGTAAGGACAACACTGTTTAAACTTGTATACCAAGCTTAAGCGAGTGAATATGCTAGACCTTGAAATTACGTATTCTTTGTAAGTTCAAAAAGAGTGAGAACATTTGAAAGAAGGAAAACAAATGCGACTTAGCACATGAAAAATATAAAATGTTTGATTACTCGGCAATTGTCTTCTCCAATAGTCATAAAAGTGTATAAATTAATGAGATATCTTTGGACTTTAGGTTATTACTGTAATACCATAAACTTACCCCGTTGTTGTTGACGCCATTTAGCAACAGATCACCCCAAATGAATGCTATCACGCATGCGCGTTGAGTAGTGCCAAGCTCATGGAATAAAATCAGCTATACTGTTAAAGTTCTAAATTCTTCGCCCTCCTCTTTTTGTTTTTCGCAAATGGACCCATTTAAGACTAAGCAAAATACAGACGTTCCTTAGCTCTTCTTTTGTACCCTAAGATCTCTCCTTCTTCGGCTGTGGGATTTCCTTCTCTCGTCTGTTCATGTTATTTCACTCCTATTGGTCAACTTCCACTTATGCATCTTTATTCAAAAGATGTCTCTGACTAGGAATTTATTATTATTATTATTATTATTATTATTATTATTATTATTATTATTATTATTATTATTATTATTATTATTATTATTATTATTATTATTATTATTATTATTATTATTATTATTATTATTATTATTATTATTATTATTATTATTATTATTATTATTATTATTATTATTATTATTATTATTATTATTATTATTATTATTATTATTATTATTATTATTATTATAATTATTATTATTATTATTATTATTATTATTATTATTATTATTATTATTATTATTATTATTATTATTATTATTATTATTATTATTATTATTATTATTATTATTATTATTATTATTATTATTATTATTATTATTATTATTATTATTATTATTATTATTATTATTATTATTATTATTATTATTATTATTATTATTATTATTATTATTATTATTATTATTATTATTATTATTATTATTATTATTATTATTATTATTATTATTATTATTATTATTATTATTATTATTATTATTATTATTATTATTATTATTATTATTATTATTATTATTATTATTATTATTATTATTATTATTATTATTATTATTATTATTATTATTATTATTATTATTATTATTATTATTATTATTATTATTATTATTATTATTATTATTATTATTATTATTATTATTATTATTATTATTATTATTATTATTATTATTATTATTATTATTATTATTATTAATTTATTTATTTATTCTTATTTCCTTATTTATTTATTTCCCTATTTATTTTAAATTCTGTTTTCCTATAGTTTCACAGATCCTATCGTTCGACAGTTGCGGCTAGGCAACTTGGGTTCCATTATTTCTATAGAATTTTATTTGAAATCTCAATGTTTGTTACTCGTCCTGGTGAGTATTAGTGATGAGTGATTTTCAAAGCGAGGGAACCTCCAAATAATAACCTTCGCTAAAATAAGAGAGAATAATGACTCAAAGAACTAAGGCTACTCTTCAGTACTCTTTCTATTGTACAGTCACACGTAGGACTAGTAGTGAGGCGTGACTTTCAAAGCGAGGGAAGCATCAAATAATAACTTTCATTAAAATAAGAGAGAATAATGACTCAAAGAACTAAGGCTACTCTTTAGTACTCTTTCTATTGTACAGTCACACGTAGGACTAGTAGTGAGGCGTGACTTTCAAAGCGAGGGAACCTCCAAATAATAACCTTCGCTAAAATAAGAGAGAATAATGACTCAAAGAACTAAGGCTACTCTTCAGTACTCTTTCTATTGTACAGTCACACGTAGGACTAGTAGTGAGGCGTGACTTTCAAAGCGAGGGAAGCATCAAATAATAACTTTCATTAAAATAAGAGAGAATAATGACTCAAAGAACTAAGGCTACTCTTTAGTACTCTTTCTATTGTACAGTCACACGTAGGACTAGTAGTGAGGCGTGACTTTCAAAGCGAGGGAAGCTCCAAATAATAACTTTCATTAAAATAAGAGAGAATAATGACTCAAAGAACTAAGGCTACTTTTTAGTACCCTTTCTATTCTACAGTCACACGTAGGACTAGTAGCGGCGCGTGACTTTCAAAGCGAGGGAAGCTCTGAATAATAATTTTCATTAAAATAAGAGAGAATAATGACTCAAAGAACCAAGGCTATTCTTTAGAACTCTTTCTATTGTACAGTCACACGTAGGTCTAGTAGCGTGGCGTGACTTTCAAAGCGAGGGAAGATCCAAATAATATCTTTCATTAAAATAAGAGAGAATAATGACTAAAAGAACTAAGGCTACTCTTAAGTACTCTTTCTATTGTACAGTCACACCTAGGTGCAGTGTCGAGGTGTGACTTTCAAAGTGAGGGAAGCTCTGAATAATAATTTTCATTAAAATAAGAGAGAATAATGACTCAAAGAACTAAGGCTACTCTTAAGTAATCTTTCTATTGTACAGTTACACATAGGTTCAGTAGCGAGGCGTGACTTTCAAAGTGAGGGAAGCTCCAAATAATAATTTTCATTAAAATAAGAGAGAATAATTTCTCAAAGTCTACTCTTAAGTACTCTTTCTATTGTACAGTTACACATAGGTTCAGTAGCGAGGTGTGACCTTCAAAGTGAGGAAAGCTCCAAATAATAATTTTCTTTAAAATAAGAAAGAATAATGACTCAAAGAACTAAGGCTACTCTCCAGTACTCTTTCTATTGTACAGTTACACGTAGGTCCAGTAGAGAGGCGTGACCTTCAAAGCAAGGAAAGCTCCAAATAATAATTTTCATTAAAATAAGAGGGAATAGTGACTCAAAGAACTAAGGCTACTCCTTAGTACTCTTTCTGTTGTACAATTACACGTAGGTCCAGTAGCGAGGCGTGACTTTCAAAGCGAGGGAAGCTCTAAATAATAAGCTTCATTCAAATAAGAGAGCGTAATGGCTCAGAACTAGGGCTACTCTTTAGTACTCTTTCTATTGTACAGTCACACGTAGGTACAGCAGCGAGGCGTGACTTTCAAAAAGAGGGAAGCTCTACATAATAATTTTTAGTAAAGTAAGAGAGAATGATGACTCAAAGAACTAAGGTTACTCTTCAGTACTCTTTCTATTGAACAGTCACATGTAGGTCCAGTAGCGAGGCGTGACTTTCAAAGCGAGGGAAACTCCAGATAATAATTTTCAATAAAATAAGAGCGAATAATGACTCAAAGAACTAAGGCTACTCTTTAGTACTTTTTCTGTTGTACAGTTATAGGTAGGCCTTTCTTGCTTTGGAAGACTTGCTCACAACAGAAGCTTCCCCTCTCCAATCAGACGTTTCGTGGCCCACACCGCGTGAACTGTCAGCCTAACTTGCAGACACAATGAAAATCGCACACTTTTGTTAAGAACTTTGAACCTAAAGTGAATTTCCTGCATGTCACCACTTGACACCAATATACGTAAAATGCTACTTCTAATGCTATTGAGGTAGTTGTCTCATTAAAGTTTTCAGTCTAGCACTACTCTTTCATAGACCGTCCTACACACGGCTAGTGTGAAAGAACAACTGATTTCCATTAATTGTATTTAATAGTGGTTAACTATAAAGCCCGGACCTTAAAGTACTTACAGCATAGTAAGTCGTCGTTAAGGTAGTTGTCTCATGTATTTATGAGAACTACTAGTGGTTTACCGGGAGAAACACGAGTCAGTTGTACCTAATAGTGGTCCGAACTATAAAGCCCGGGCCTTAAAGTACTTACAGCATAGTAAGTCGTCATTAAGGTAGTTGTCTCATGTGTTTATGAGAACTCCTGGTGGTTTACCGGGAAAAACACGAGTCATTGTACCTAATAGTGGTCCGAACTATAAAGCCCGGGCCTTAAAGTACATCATAGTAAGTCGTCGTTAAGGTAGTTGTCTCATGTATTTATGAGAACTTCTAGTGGTTTACGGGGGAAACCACGAGTCAGTTGGAGAATTTAATGTTGGTACGTTGACCATGGTGGCTCAATGGTGTGAAGCGGCTGGACCGAGACCAGAAGATCCGTGGTTCGAATCCCTCTTGTGGCATTGAATTTTTCAGTCTGGCTGTACCCATTCATAGTGCGTCCTACACAGGGCTAGTGTGAAACAACAATTAATTTAAAAAAAATTAGTAAGTTTAACGGAATCAACTATTAAGTCCTCATGTAAATTTATTGAATTTAACCATTTTTTAAAATAAATGAAAGGTTCTTTTTCTCTAGAAATACTAGGAAATAAGCCAGTTACATAAAAAAACAGGTTTGTCAGTCTTAGATAATACGACAATATCAATCTTTATAACTGGTTCAAAAGAATGTTTAATACTAAAAGATTGTTTGCAATGAATTTTGTTGTTTTGTCTTTTTTTTCTCCAGAAATTATTGGGAAAGCGACGTGGGCTCCAAACGCTACCAACTGAGGAACACCGCTCGATTGTTTATGACTTATGATAAAAAGTAAAACGAAACGCAAATCTCGTGGAAATATTGACGGAGCGACGTTGTAAGGTGAATATTGGATTTCCTGCGTGATCATACTTCATGTTGAAGCATTCATGGAGTACCAGAACAATAGGTCCGTGTTCACACTTTGGTACAAAAAAGGAACGGACGTGTTTATTTCCTTCTTTTTTAATCGATGAGGTTGGCAATGCTCCAGGTGCCTGCCTCGGCTTTTGGTGGCAGACAAATCGCTGGTCCCAGAGCGCGTGAGATGCATGAAAGATTTCACTGCAATTTTTCTTGCTCGTTAGAAGGCGCTGGTAACCGGATACCTCGTATGCTGCGGCCGGCTTCTGTCTTTTGTTTGTTTCCTGGATTATGAGAACGTTGCGTACACAGAGCAGAAAACAATGGCGGAGAATTCCTTTTCATGCAGCCATGCTTAATTAAAGATTTTACTGCAATATGTTCATATCTACTGCAAAACTTAAACTCTCCGGGGATTATGGGGAAGATGATGTGCAAAGCAGGGAGTATTAATGCACAGGATGCATCATAACACACGTAACATTAGCACCTTCGTCTTCAAGGTAAACTAATATTACCTTTTCTTAAAATCATGTTACATGTTCAAATTCTCACCACTCCCATGAACTGCGTGTGATAATTCAACTGGCATGCACGAACAAAAGAACTGCATTTTATCCAAACATTCTACACAGTTAAATTAAATGGGAATCGATTAATGACACTAAACAACACTTTTAAATTTTCCCGGAACTAGTTTCAGAGGCCTTCCCTCTATCTTCAGCCGGACATCGACTGGTTCTCATTGGTGTAGCTGGCAATATTTTGTCATCGGTCTCCTCTGGTGGTGGTTCGAGGAACTTGCTGAACAAATCTTTCTGGGGGATGTCGAAATTGAATACTTTGTTCCTATTTTTTGAAATAAAGATTTGTTCCCATGTGGACAGTTCTTCTTTTCCTGTTGTATGTTTTAGTAATTTTGGTTCTGGATTTATGTTGTGGTTATTTTTCCCAAAAATGCGTGGCAACTGCTGATTTTTTTAATTGTTCGTATTTTATGTTCCTAAAGTGTTCCTTTGCTCTTGTTTATAAATTTCTTTTAGTTTTTCCAATATAGATTTGACTACAGTCACAGCATTCAGACAAAAAAGTGAACTTAGCAAATAAGAAGAAACTACTAAAGGAAACCACAACTCTCTCAGCTACAGAAACTAAAATGATCTTCAAAAAATTCAATTACCATCCATGGGCCTTTGATAAGTTCATAAAAATTCTTCAAAAAACAAAACGTTCAACTAGCTCCAGTCAACCATTACTCCTTAAAAACCTAATTTGCTCAAACATCAAAGATGCCATTCCATCTAACAAAAAATCTGGTATATATCAAATTGAATGCTGTGACTGTAGTCAAATTTATATTGGAAAAACCAAAAGAAATTTAGAAACAAGAACAAATAACACTTTAGGAACATAAAATACGAACAATAAGAAAAATCAGCAGTTGCCACGCATTTTTGGGAAAATAAACCACAACATAAATCCAGAACCAAAATTACTAAAACATACAAACAGGAAAACAAGAACTGTCCACATGGGAACAAATCTTTATTTCAAAAAATAGGAACAAAGTATTCAATTTCGACATTCCCCAGAAAGATTTGTTCAACAAGTCCCTCGAACCGCCACCAGAGGAGACCGATGACAAAATATTGCCAGCTACACCAAGGAGAACCAGTCGATGTCCGGCTGAAGATAGAGGGAAGGCCTCTGTAACTAGTTCCGGGAAAATTTAAAAGTAAGTGTTGTTTAGTGTCATTAATCGACTCCCAATTTATTTAATTTATACAACAACACTGTTTTCAACACTTCCATGAAAGGATTTATTCTACACAGTGTTCATTTTTATTCATTATTTCCCGCCTTGCGATTGAGCAAGAATTTCGTCATAGTCGACTGGTGAGTCTATCTTGAAACCATAGTGCCCTCTACGGAAAAGCGGTAATGTTTGCGGAACAGTAAGCAAATTACAGCACTCTGAGTGTGGCTCCTCCTGTGTCTAATACAACTAGCTTCCCCTGGATATGAACACAGACTACCGCGTCTTCATGGTTAAATGCTACTTTCATACTAGCATTAAAATTGGTTCGACATATAAATATTATTTAAACCGCTGCATAGAGGAGTTTATACAACCCTATCCGGCATTCAGACAAGTCCCTCGGAGTGTAATGTTGTCAGAAGTGTCCAGGTAACGTCAAATTGACATTCTTTTGTTTATAACTTAAACGTGTTACATTTTGTCAGTATACGATATAAACTTTTTGTCATTCTTACACTTAATTAAAATGTCTATTAATGTTGGTATCCTTATATTTTAAAACCAATAGGTACATCAAACATTTTCAAGATACAGGATCAGTTACTCGCAAAAAGAGAGACACTGGACGCTATAAAGTGACTGCTCCCAACCTAGAAGTAATAAATAATGTTATGACAGAAAGGCCTCAAGTATATCTTCTCGCAATACAGACAGTGTTTAAGGGGAAGAGAGAAAGGAAATATAAGAAAATGAAAACATAAGACTATGTACTAAAACTATTTTCTTGTTTAGACTTGGATAAAAGCTTTGTACATATTGTAACACTAATTTATTTTTCATTCCTAGAATATGTTCTGCTAATTTTCTGGTTTGTAATGAAGTTACATTGTGAGGAAACTGTGGGTGATAAAAAAGAATTGACATTCATTGGGTTACACATTTTTTGAAAAGGAGAACGCAAAAAGTTAAAGTAGGTAAAGAGCTGTCCGATAGGGGAACCGTACGTTCGGGTCTGCCACAAGGCTCAGTACTAGGACCTTTACTGTTTCTCGTTTTTATTAATGGCATTGCTGTTAATATTAACTTCCAGATAAGGTTGTTTGCAGACGATTGTATCATTTATAACAAAATTCGGAATACAGTGCATGAAACCGCTCTTCAGGATGATTTAAATGAAATCTGTAATTGGGCTGCGGCTAACAAAATGTCAATTAATGCCAAGAAAAGCAAGTCCATTGTTTTTAGTAGAACCAAGGGCAAAATTATTGTTAACTATCACATGGGAGGGGTGCAAATTCCACAGGTGGACAGCTGCAAATACTTGGGAGTGTACCTGGCAAGTAATGCTGGATGGGACGAACAGGTAAATTCCACATCTAGGAATGTGTGGAAGGCATTACATTTCGTAATGAGAATATTGAAAAAGGGGAGCGCTAGGTCCAGGGAAATTGCCTACAAGGCCTTAGTGCGGCCGGTTATGGAATATGGAGTAGCATGCTGGGACCCGTATAGAGCTAACCAAATCGATCCATTAGAAAAATACAGAAGAGGGCAATAAAATTCATAAAAGGAGGCAAGTATTTTGGGCCTATAAAAGGAGATGAGACTAACTGGGAGGAATTAAGAATTAGGCGTAAAAAACATAGGTTGGTAGCATTATTCAAAGCTAATGCTGGTGTAAAGGTATGGGTGGACGTTAGTGTAAGGTTAGATAATCCGGATTATTATGGACGAAACGATCATAGGTATAAAATTAAGGGTAGAAGATACAGAACCGACGTAGGAAAATTTTCTTTTGTTAATAGAACCATTGAAGAATGGAATGAATTGCCTGTAGCAGTCTTTCAGGGCTGTCCCCTGTCGATGAAGGAATTTAGAAAAATCTAGATGGTTTAAAGTTTAACTTTTAAATTATAATGGTATATAATATGTAAATAGAGAAGTAATTAGATATGTTTTAAGTGACTAAAGTTAAAATAATATCATGTTGGTATTGTTTATTGTGTTATTGTTGTAAATCTAGTATTTGTAATTTGATCTGTATTCTTAACTCTGCCACCGGGTAGTACCCAATTGCAGTGAATAAATACATACATACATATATATATATATATACATTTTATGTGACAGGTTTACAATATGCATACATGTCTACTATAACACAAAAAAAAGCAGATGCTCATTGTGAAAAAGCGTCCGTTGACTTATCAGTTCGTATATTCTTCATGGTCTACTTTTATGGCTGAATAATTCACCGATTTGCATTGCAGTGTATAGTTATTTTAAAAAAGGATTTATCGTATCTACGCAACCGACGAAATTATGTACCTTTATATTACGCGGGTATACCTTCTCTCAAATAGTATATTTACCTCCTGGTAGAGGAAGGCCTCAAATCTGCTGTCAGCACAGCAAATGAGAACATTAAACTTAACATGCAATATTCCATTAGGAAGTAGACAAGAAATCATTAAGGAACTTTTGGATTCATATACAGAGGGAAGCCCCATCGAAATTCAAAACCACGATTCCAGTATAAAATCTGTTATTGCGATTATGATTTTGCAGACTTAGGTTAGCGACTTTCCTGAGTCACCTATTCTCTGTTTCATATAACCTTGCCCCGCTGAAATGTATCACTCCGCGTTCAACAACCCTCCCCCTCGCCCTAATTGGCTAATGCTTTCGCGTCATACGCCATAGGCGGTGCCTTCCCGTCATATTTAAACGTGCAGTAAATGTAATAATTGCCGGTAAGATAAATAAAATCATACAAATAAGGATATGAAGGCATGCAAAAATACAAGTTTATAATGAACTGAGCAAATTGAAACAGAATGGCTGAGCAATGAAACTGAAAGAGTTTATAATGAAAGGCATTCGGCCTTTTCCACTGGGATTTTTTAAACCAGCACACATACCTTCCAAAAATGCTTGTCTTTCAGTCTTAAAAGTCGTGTCACACCATACTTTACTTTTCGTGTGTTGTTCGTGTATATTTAGCGATTTGTATCTCGGTGCAGTGTGGTTGTCCTTAAATAACGTCTTCGCCACACAGCAATATCGCCTCTGTCTCTTAGCACATTTTTCTTGCCTGTTTTTTCATTCACAAATCCCAGCTGTATAAGCAATCTGCTGAAATTTGGTAAATCTGCATCCTCATTTACAGCAGACGAAATGTTACTTATGTTAGGGAGTTCGTTTCTAAAGAAAAACTACACACATGACGACGCACCACACTTTTCACGTATTTTCTCCGAGCACGCACTTTTGTTTATTCCTGCTTTTGCCTGGAGTGGTAAGTTTTCCGGTTTCCTCAATTTCATGTCGCGATGTTCCTACGGATCTAACACTCACACCTGTAACTACAGAGCACAGCTGTTCGACTTCTCTCACTGACAAAGACGGATTCTTCTCTGTGACTGCATTAAACACATGCAACACAATTCTTTTTTCGCCTGTTTGTAAATAATTATCCTTGCGAAACTTAAACGAAAAACTGGCGGTAGACTCTGCCATTATACATATAATACATGCGCAATAAACGATCAATAAAATAATTTAGCTCCCGAACTCTCGAATGGCGATGCATGACTAATCCAGTTCAAAACAAGGTCAGTGATAAAAGTCATAAACAAATGTCACCACTACCGCTAAATCACGTGCTGTCGTGCCATGTGCTTGAGAGCAAAGGAAACTCCTCTTCGTTTAAGAATTAACATGCATTTCAGATAAATAAACTCTGTTGCGTAATATATTTAATTAAAACAGTTACGAAAATATAAATTTGACAATTCTCTTCCAACATATGATATATCACCATGTTAAATAACGAACTAATTTTTACCGCACGACAGTCATTACCACAACAGCAACGAATGAGAGGTGATTAGGTCACGTGACCGTTAAGAGATACTGGGCAAGCTTACGTGAAACAAGGTATAATCAATTCGCCCATAACCGCGCCTGCAGTAAAAGGAGGCACCTATATTGTTACTAGCTCACCGTTTTCCTTTTTAGAGCTCTGTTTTCCGAGTTATGCTTAACTTTTGGACACTAGTGTAATACTTTAACTGTAACAGATATAAAACAATAAACTAAAGTACTAAACCTGGCTTAATAATGCGGCGCATCGGATAATTAGCAGAACTTACATTTAGAATAACGTTAAATTACATTACAGTTAAACTTATTTACTGCTGTAGTTAACCTATATGGCGTAGTAGTGAAAATTGTGTTGATATAAAAACGTTTGCAATTCCTGCGGTCGAGGCGAGCTAACGAGAAATTCCTGCCCTGCATCAAAACAAATTTCCATGCAGTTTTGCAAACTGCCGGATAATCGGAGCACCTATCGAGGAATTTCTCTCAACTCGGCATAACTTGCATGCTTTTGTACAAGGAATAATGAACAAATCAGCCGATATATTGTCTTTCGATTTGTTACCATAGCAACCCCCTTCACTTGGTAGCCCTTGTCTTACATCCATAGAGAAATGTAATGTGATGCTTTGACGTGGATTTCTCTACTCATCTAGTTCTTTTGATCCAGAAAAGTTTTATTGTATATAAAACCTGAAGTGATAATGGACCGGGTTATTAACTAAATATAAAATTACACACGTAAACATTCACGGAACACATGCACCGTCTTTAATTTCCGACAAACCAAAAGCATTGTGAAGTAGAAAGATATTTCACTCCTTGCTAAAGACTTCAAAGATATTTCACTTATCATCTTTTATTTCATAACGCTTATCATTTGTTTTCAGCACTGAAGGCTGTTTATATAGCATGATGCTATACATGTCGAAGATTAGACACAAAATAAATCTCTGAACGCACTATAACACTATAGATCTTTGATTACAGACAATTGTTGTCAAATATTGGTGAATCGATGATGATGTGTATAGGGGCGCCCAACTGCTGCGGTTATTAGCCCCCTTTAAAAACTTATTCATGGCCAAAGCCAAATGTAAATGGTTCTAAATCTGTATACAAGTGTAAGAAAACTTACAAAATTCATGTACATAAAAAATAGATATAAATTCAAACTGCAAAAAATTCTCTTCACTAAATTCTAAAATCTAACTTACAAAATAACCTATAAACCTTCTCCACTACTTTATTATAATCCGCTAGCATTTCTGCAAAGCTGGCCGGCAGCTGCAGAGACGTTCTAAGGTGTGCTAGGCAAAAACACTCTAGCAGCACGTGTCGGACAGATAACGCTTCGTTACAAAACGGACAGACTGGAGCAGGCTCCCTTCTAAACAGAACACTATGTGTTAAACCGCAGTGCCCAATGCGTAACCGAGCCAAACTCACTTCCTCACGACGAGATGAACGACAGGAGGTAACCCAGGGAATCGGAAGTTCTTTCACAGATCTAAGTTTATTGCTGAGGAGAGCGGACCACTCTTCCTGCCAATAGGTGTGCACAGATCTCTGCAATACAGCTCTAAAATCCTTCGATGTCACAGATGGTACTCCAACCTAGGGCATCATGGTAGCGGTCTTAGCTGCTGAATCCGCCATTTCATTCCCCCGCAAGCCTACGTGACCAGGGATCCATGCACACACCACGCTAATGCCGGAAGCGTGTATTGGTGAATCGTTGGAGACTTTCTTTATAATTTGTGAATTCGTGAATGTGAATTGAATTGACACAAAATTAATTAATTCCTTTGACTTTGTGAAATTCACGCAAACTTTTTTTCTATGCCAAGGAGAAGACGACATGACTTAGGTCGTAGAAGTAAGTCAAATATGCGACGAGCTACGTCACGTGCTGATCGCACTGATAAGCAGCGAGACGCAGAAATTCTAATAGCCATGTTGGTATGTTAGAATTGTGTTCTAGAGTGTCTGTTTCTTCCGGGGAAGTTATTTTCGTACAAATCAGTTGACACACATATAAACCAGGATGACGTAGTTAACTGTCCCACAGAATTTCTGAATTCATTAGAATTGCCTGGACTCCCACATCACAATTTTAAAATTAAAAATAAGGATCAATTTTGATCATGTTGTAACATTTAGCAACCATGACTGTGAAATAGAACGAGATTAACTGTGAGAAAGCTAATGAATTACGTCATCGAGGCGATAGTCAAGAGAGGATATCTTGATCCCGCGTATTCTGATGATTCCAACTCATTTAGCTTTTTATTTTAAGCCTCCACAATTCCCGTGCGTTTGGCTACTCGAGATGGAAACGGCAAAATATGAAACGTTTACAAAACGTTAATATGACGAAACATTATAACATTTTAAAATTGAATAACAAATACCATGATTTTAAGCGTACATTATGTACCTACATATAGGCATTCAGGGTATACTGCAAACCTATTTTGAATTTATGAGTCCTAATGGTTTCTAATTCAGATATTAATTTTTGCGAGATTTTTTATTAAATTTGAATGGTGCTTTGCACTATAGAAAAAGCAACGTTATTGAACGTACTGTAATTTTCTATGATGGAAAGCCCAAAAATCTATTAGTTTCATCCAATATGAACGTTTGTAATTCTCATAGAACGGTGTAGATTTGAGCACGTATTCCATTAACGTTACGCAGTTGTTTAAACAGCTCGCGAGAAAGCACAGTATTACAAACAGTAGCCATGGCAACACCGGGAACTATGTGCAGGAGCATTGTCTTGTTGGAACAACGCTTCGTAATTGAATTTGCCACACCTCTTGTCTTTAATTGCTTCACGCAGTTTTCCAGTAGAGTTGTCATTGTTATCTGATGCATTCCAATGCTCTCTACACAAGAACCAACTTTTATTGAACTTCTATCTCAGGATTAGCTGCGGAGTTAAAGTGAAGTTATTAATGGGCATCAGAAGTGTTGCACTCATATGACTTTCTCTATTCTTGTACACCGAGCAGTATGGCTCAGGTGGATTTGTGTTTGACCTGTATGTGGGAGGCCCAGGTTTGATTCCCATTGCCGACTTACCTGACCCATGGAGTTTTTCAGTGGGTTTCCATGCGTTCCTGACTTTGCAACAGTTGTATGATGAAACAGGGGGCCAATGGATAAAAACTACCTCACATGGGAAAAGACAGGCTACAGCGGCAAGGTACATTGCCTCAGTCCATAGTAAACCAGAAACAATAGAAGCTACACAACGAACACTTGCCGAAAATAAACTTGGTTTGTGTACCAAACTGTGTAGCAAAATGTAGCATAAATAAAAAATTGAATTCTGTCTTAGGTTGTCTTATAAGTAAAGCCGAAATTTTGGTTTTGGTGTTTTGGGAAATTTATTGGATTTCTTCGTTTTGTCAGTGCTATTTACAGGATGTCATGGCTAGTGTTGCGTACATTGTGAATATGTATCAGTGTTCATTTGTCAATAAACATTCACAAAATGGAGATAAAGTTTGAACTTAGAGTTCTTCGAAAACACTACTAGAAACAAGATTATAAAGTCGCTGTCACAGCTCGAAGAATATGTGAAGTGGAAGGAGAAGGTGTCGTTAGTGAGCGTGTGGCACAACGATGGTTCCAACGTTTGTAGCAAAAAATATTGGCGAACAAAGGTTCCACTTTGGCGACGGTTTGATGGAAATGTAAATAATAGGTGTTTAGCTCAGGGTAAAGCAATGAGGTTTCTCTCAAAGTATGCGTGGATATGTATGAGAAGGACAGTTTTAATGACACTGGAATGCCCGTTTGAAACTGGTTTAATGACTGCTTCTTTTATCAGAACATCAAACTTGAAGCTGCCGACCAAGGGTTAGCAATATCACTGGTTAGAGTTACTGTTTATGAAATGTTTATTACTCGATTAACTTAATTGGTTACGTATAAACCGACAAATATCTTCTCTCATCCAGTGGCGGCTGGTGGGTTAAATTATTGGTGGTGCACAAATGAAAAATAAAATACAGAGTAGTAATGACTCACCTATTTATACAGATTCTCTGCTGTACTCTCCTTAGACCTGGCGAATCTATCGATAACTTTTGCGTTGAAGTCGCTGATCTTCATAACAAAATCTCTCTCAATTGAAAGCATTGCTAATTCTGACAATCGGTCCTGTGACATTGTGTTCCTAAGGAAAGTTTTTATTTTTTTATAGTTGAGAAACAGCATTCTGCTTCAGCGGTACACATTGGCATAGTTAACAGTACTCGGAGGAGTTTGACATATTCGCTGAATATAGTCCATAAATTGTTTTCCTTAATGAAGTCCATCAAGCACAAAGCGCCGGACATTCCAAGAAATTCCTCTCGACTGTAAATTACAGTCAGTTCTCTACGAATTTTTGTTCCAATGATAAAAGGATAGAACCTTATTGTTTCTCTAAGGGAATCCTCTGGAAATGTCTTAGAAATTTTCTTGAGGAAACAAAGTCGAGGCTACCAGATGCCCCGTGAAGCTAAATCTGTCCTTTGCGTCTCTAAGAATATCACATAGTTCAAGAGCTTCTCTTCCTTTCACATCATGATCTTCTATTCTTCTCCTCTTTATTGCAGTTTCTTCGTGTTCCTCGATATCCACGCTATTTCTTACCTTTTGCACTTCCCTTTTAAATGCGTTTAGCTGGGCGATGGCAAATGTTGCATTGCAGTCTCGTTTCTGCAGCTGATTGTACAAAATGTCCACATGTGGCTTGATCTTGTAGAAGAAAGACAGCCACAATACAAAATTATAATCTTTCAAAGTGACCATAAACCCAGAAGCCTGAACAAGTGTGGCGTTGTTGTTTAACAGAGCTCTCTTCTGAATAACCTCAATTCATTTAATTAAATTCTCCCTGTGTTCGAAAGAAAAGCAGAGTACACAGAAGCTAAGCCTGAAGGTCACACTATAGCCCTTGCTAAGAGTAGGAGGAGCTAGGTTTATAAACCTCCATTTAAGCAATGTATAAGAAGCCCCTCCCATCTCTTCACCTTCCCGCAACCCCCTCAGACAGCCTACATTTGGGCGAAATCTTAGGTTAACTCTTCGCTGCAAACCTGCGGCTCCTACAACTAATCACTGTTTATTTCGACTTCTGCGGTCATGGGCAGCTACAGACGATAAGCGTAATTGAAACATGTTTGTATATAAAACAATGCAAACAAGTACAGCTTTAATGTGCAAAATGCACATGTTGTATATTCAGAATCAGTGGGTGTAGCGCAAACATGCAATCTTATGGAGGAACCGCCCCTGCTCTCATCGCTTCTGGTCTGCCTTCGACAAAGAAGAAGTTCACTGCCCCTATCGGCTTCACGCCTCGGACCGATGTCCACAGCTGCGCGCGTGTGTGTAACTTTCACTTTCTCGAAGCTCTTTATACACACAAATATTCCCCTTCTGACTATTTTGTCATGCCATTATGAAGGATCCGAAGAATGCCCTCTTCAAACAGTCAAGTGTTATCCCTTAGAATTCTGATTTTCCCGTGCCTTTTGTTACACGACTCAACCAACTACACCTGTTCGTGTAACAACAAACATATAAGACTCCTTTGAAATCTATTACGATTCTTTATACATACGTTTGTGCCGTTTTGTTTTCCCTCCGGCACTATTTTTTACTTGCCCTTCCGCTTCGAGGCGTTGCCGTCACGTTGCTTTGGTTTTCCGCCGTTCCTCTTTGGGGGCGCTGCGGTGCCCGAGGATCTTTGGCTGGTTCCCTCAAACCGGCAGGGGAGTGTGTGCCTGGCTCGCGTCGCGTCTGTGTCTCTGGGTAAGTCCTCCATGTTCGGGTTTCCTTATACTCTCTTTGGGTTTTCATGCGTTGCCTTTTGGTGAGCCATGTTGTTTTATGGGGCTCTTTCCTCTCAGTTCGGGACCAGAAGTTGATTGTTACTTTATGTGTCTGGGTTGATCAATACAAAATGTAGCTGGAAGTAAATACTATATGAAGATAGGACAGAAGTTTATTGTTATTGTATGTTTATGTACTGGTGACCGCAAAGTGTAGCAAGAAAATAAATTCAAATTAAGGTTTGATAAAAGCTTTATGGTTTTAATTAATTTCATGACCCTGGGTTGGCCCGCACACGTTTCAACAATGGAGATGAAAACACTAAAGGTATACCACTTTCTGGAAGACCTAAAGTATGGAATATTGAGGATACACGACAAGTTTTGCGAGAAAATCCGCAAAAGTACACGTAATCTTTCAGAAGAACGTAGTGCATCAGAAGATACCATTCATCGCCACATTAAGACACTTCGAAAATCATATAGAAGCTGTAGATCTGTACCTCATAAACTGACACCTTAACAGGCTGAACGTAGAGTTGATATCTGTTATCATAATCCCGTGTATAATGCATTTGTCAGTAGAATTGCCACCTGTGATAAAAAATGGGTATATTACCGAAACCCTCGTAACACTGGCTTGATCCCCTCCCCCAACCTGCCAAAGTCATCTTTCTAAAAATTGTGTCTACTTAAGACTACACGACAGAAGCGAAAACTTAAAAACTATCATTATAAATTATTCCTAAAAATTATTTTAAAATTTTAATGTTGACACTCATTGTTGCGCAAATAGGTCAATTGCGAGTTAAACATTGCCATTTAAAATGGGAAGTGAAGAAATAGACACCTCTGACGATTACTCATCTCTAGGGCTACATATAGACAAAACTTTATCGTGGAAAAGGCATGTAAATTATATATCTAATAAAATTAGCAAGGGTATCTATTTGTTTAACTATATGGCTTATTATCTGGTAAAACCAAATTTAAAATTAATTTATTATGGAATCATCCATCCACATTTAAACTATGGTATTGAACTATGGGGCACAACGAATAAAGATAATTTAAAGCGGTTATTAGTGTCTAGAGGTGTCTAAGAATTGTTTGCTCACAAAAAACCCAGAGATTCTTGTAGGGAAGTATTTAAAAAGGAAATAATTTTAACTGTGGTCTCATTATATATATTTTTAGAGTTATTGTTTTCGCCAGACATAAGTCAAATATAAAGATAATATCAGCGTGCCCACGTACAACACAAGAACAAAAAATTGTACATATAGGGAAGGGAAAAGTAAGAAGTTTTTTGAAAAATATCCATATATGATTGGTAAAGTACTAAACAATAAATTGCCATCCTCGATTATACAAATAACAGGTTCCAAATTCACTAAAGAGTTAAAGAATTACCTTATAAATTATGCATTTTATAACATAAATGAATATGTATAAGTAATTGTTATTTCCAATTATTGTTATATTTTAATTGTAATTGTTTAATGTTAAATGACAATGCCAGAAATTATGAAAGTGATCTATTGGTTGCAATAAATTGAAGTTGAAATGTCTTACGCTAAGTGTACTTACAAATGAAAATACTCTGAAACAACTGAATGACGACGGACTAGCGACCGTGCAAAGAGAGTTATACACAAAGGATGTATAAACGAAGTAAAATCAAATCACATAATATGTGATGTTGCAATGCACAGCTCCTGGAACTTCTTGCAGCTTCGAAAAGAAATTTAGAATTTGAATATGTTCTGATCATGCCACTGATTTCTAGGGCTACCTATAGACAACAATTTCTCGTGGAAACGGCATGTAAATTATATATCTAATAAAATTAGCAAGGGTATCTATTTGTTTAACTATATGGCTTATTATCTGGTAAAACCAAATTTAAAACTAATTTATTATGGAATCATCCATCCACATTTAAACTATGGTATTGAACTATGGGGCACAACGAATAAAGATAATTTAAAGCGGTTATTAGTGTCTAGAGGTGTCTAAGAATTGTTTGCTCACAAAAAACCCAGAGATTCTTCTAGGGAAGTATTTAAAAAGGAAATAATTTTAACTGTGGTCTCATTATATATATTTTTAGAGTTATTGTTTTCGCCAGACATAAGTCAAATATAAAGATAATATCAGCGTGCCCACGTACAACACAAGAACAAAAAATTGTACATATAGGGAAGGGAAAAGTAAGAAGTTTTTTGAAAAATATCCATATATGATTGGTAAAGTACTAAACAATAAATTGCCATCCTCGATTATACAAATAACAGGTTCCAAATTCACTAAAGAGTTAAAGAATTACCTTATAAATTATGCATTTTATAACATAAATGAATATGTATAAGTAATTGTTATTTCCAATTATTGTTATATTTTAATTGTAATTGTTTAATGTTAAATGACAATGCCAGAAATTATGAAATTGATCTATTGGTTGCAATAAATTGAAGTTGAAATGTCTTACGCTAAGTGTACTTACAAATGAAAATACTCTGAAACAACTGAATGACGACGGACTAGCGACCGTGCAAAGAGAGTTATACACAAAGGAGTTATATTAAAATACATGCATGTTAGAATTTTTTCCATATTTTGTTTCTTGCATTCTTATTTTTAATAAAAATACAAGTTCATATATTTCTTATAACATAATTATATGATATTCATTTGCTTATTTGCATATTTTTGGAATATTCGGAAATGTTTGGTTACGTATACATTTTACACATATTTTTACATATCCATACATATACTAACTACTCCATATTTTATTATACGTTAGTATATATTTTATTACATGTCATATTCCTTTAAGACGTTTTGTCACAATTGATACTAATATTAAATTCAATTCAAATCAATTTTTCAATTTCATGATTATTTTATTCTCCAAAAAGAAAAATTCAGCACAATTTCAAAACAAAGAAGAAAAATATATATTTAAATGTTTCTTTTATACATATTTAGATTTATACATCAAAGCTTTTGACCCCAGGTCGGTCTTTCAATTTGTGGAAAAACATAACCTATAAGTTGTAAAGGAAAACAAACGCAAAACGTCATTTTAATATTTGATGATTTTATTATTTACGTTGTACAACATTTAATTTATTAATATTTTAGGTTTTGCTATTTACAATACAGATAAATTGTCATTAAAAGTAACCAATTATTAAATGAAACGTGTCTTTCACGAATTCCTAACACTTTTATTTCCAATTTGCACACTAGTTTTATTTTACGATATTATGGTTTTAATTTTTGACAACGTACCTTTACTCATCCTCATAATTTTGACGGTCCTTCTCAAAATAGTCTTCCCTGAATGCGATGCACTTGTCCCAGCGTTTCTGACAGTCTACACAGACATGCTGGAAACCATTTTTGAGAGATCCTTCAAAATCGCCTCCGCGGTCTTCTACACTGCTTCTGATGATGTATAATGCCTCCCACGAAGGCGTTTCTTCAAGTTAGGGAATAGAAAATGTCACATGGGGCTAAATCCGGATTATAGGGAGTGTGAGTGATGTACTTCACGTTGATTTCTGCAAGATATTCAGCAACAACATTGGCAATATGCGGCTGCGCGTTATCGTGGTGCAGCATCCAGCCTGCTTCACGGAAATGTGGTCTTTTGCGCCTGATATGGACTTACAATGTTTTCAGGAGATCCCTGTAGTATTGTCCAGATACTGATGTGTGTGCCGGTACAGCATGCTGATAAACCATTCCATGAATATCAAAGAATGAGATGACCATAACTTTCCCAGCAGAAGCAACCACTTTTGCTTATTTGGGGGGTTGGAGATGAATGAGATTTCCACATTGAGCTTTGCTGTTTGCTCTCAGGATCAAAATGATGTAGCCATGTTTCATCGGGAGAAATAAAAGGAACTCCGGATATTCCTCTAACATCAACTTTAACTGCATGTTACCTCCATTGCAGCGGTGGGTGATACTAACATGTCTGAACTTGACTGGTTCTCACAGACGGGAACCAGGAGTGCCAACAATGCAGCTACCATGGCCTGTTTGTTTTACATTAAGCTAACAGAATATAGTAACATTGAATTTTAGTGTGAAAAATTATGACCGTAAAAAATACGACCATTCATTATTAAACAGACCTTGTAATTCTGATTATTATTGTTTAAAGTGTAATTTGACATGTTGACGACTTCTTAAATGACAGAAGGTTATCTGACCGGATCTCTTACCGACACTTGACAGACGTTTGTAGGAACAGTACTAAGACCGGCCTATGATTTTTTCGTAGTATTTGAGATATGTTAAAACATATCTGCATGTTGATAGGCTGTTGAGTGTGACAGAAAAGCTACGGTGCATAGCGGAATGGCCAACATAAGACAAATAACTAATGAATGTGCAGTGGTTTGTTCGGATTGAGCCGACCCGAGCTCCCTTTAATTCACTACGCACAAAAACCGCTAAACGCGCTTAAAAAAGATTTCACTTAAAAATATCAGTTTGTAACCAAAGTAATATTATGTATCTTGTAGAATTTTTAAGATATGATTCACTGGGAGTTTGTTCCAAACGGGCGGGAAATTGATCCGGATCGTTACTCTCAACAACTGCAACGAGTTTATGAAAATTTGAGAGGGAGATACCCAATATACTGCACAAACAAACATGCAAAAAATGCACGAATTAGGAAAAATCAAACCATTAGCACACCCAGCATACAACAGAGGTTTCAGCCTATAACTTGCCTAATTCGAGCCACAAATGTCTTAGTTTTAATAAATAAAATTACAATATACATTAGAGGAGGTAGCAAAATACCTGCTTACTTCATGTCTGTAATTAACTTTTTGTTCGTCCGTCGGTCAGTGGTCAGCATTATCAGAGAAGCTCGATGAATATAAACTTTTATTCCTGATGTTGGAGATATCAAAGCTTTTAAAATGATTTTAAAATCTAGTGCTTCACAATTTTGCACATACATACATTTGTGCTGCAATTACATAAATTAATGTGGTAAAGGCACGCTTCAATAAGCAAATAACTTCATTGAAATATTAATTAATGCATCACCATCTTGTTAATTAGCATCAAAACGTATTTCAACTAAGAGTAATTGAATCAGGAGCAAACCCAGGTTCGTTCACGTATTCAACTGCTTTAAAATTATAATTTTGCAGGATTACATATAATTTTGCAGGAAATTATACTTTTATACTTCAAGGTTTAACATTTCTCAGCACAGAATGTTCAAAAATGGATACAAAGGAGAAAACTACTAAAACAATAAAGAGAATTGTACCTCAAAGACAACCTGTAAATACATCTCTGTAACCCGTACAAATAGTACTCGGCGTTTTTCAGCATAGTCTCCTTGTAACTCTACACACTTCTCTCAGCGATGTTCCCATCTCTGTAACCCGTCCAAATAGTACTCGGCGTTTTTTTAACATGGTCTCCTTGTAACTCTACACACTTCTCTTAGCGATGTTCTCATCTCTGTAACCCGTACAAATAGTACTCGGCGTTTTTCAACATAGTCTCCTTGTAACTCTACACACTTCTCGTAGCGATGTTCTCATCTCTGTAACCCGTCATAAATAGTACTCGGCGTTTTTTTAACATGGTCTCCTTGTAACTCTACACACTTCTCTTAGCGATGTTCTCATCTCTGTAACCCGTCATAAATAGTACTAGGCGTTTTTTTAACATGGTCTCCTTGTAACTCTACACACTTCTCTTAGCGATGTTCCCATCTCTGTAACCCGTCCAAATGGTACTCGGCGTTTTTCAACATAGTCTCCTTGTATCTCTACACACTTCTCTTAGCGATGCTCCCATCTCTGTAGCCCGTCATAAATAGTACTCGGCGTTTTTCAACATAGTCTCCTTGTAGCTCTACACACTTCTCCCAGCGATGTTCCTATCTCTGTAACCCGTCTTAAATAGTACTCGGCGTTTTTCAACATAGACTCCTTGTAACTCCACACACACACACACACACACACACACACACACACACACACACACACACACACACACACACATCTTCCAGTGATGTTCCCATCTCTGTAACCCGTCCAAATGGTACTCGGCGTTTTTCAACATAGTCTCCTTGTAACTATACACACTTCTCCCAGCGATGTTCCCATCTCTGTAACCCGTCCAAATAGTACTCGGCGTTTTTCAACATAGTCTCCTTGTAACTCTACACACTTCTCTCAGCGATGCTCCCATCTCTGTAGCCCGTCATAAATAGTACTCGGCGTTTTTCAACATAGTCTCCTTGTAGCTCTACACACTTCTCCCAGCGATGTTCCTATCTCTGTAACCCGTCTTAAATAGTACTCGGCGTTTTTCAACTTAGACTCCTTGTAACTCACACACACACACACACACACACACACACACACACACACACACACACACACACACACACACACACACACACACACACACATCTTCCAGTGATGTTCCCATCTCTGTAACCCGTCCAAATAGTACTCGGCGTTTTTCAACATAGTCTCCTTGTAACTCTACACACTTCTCCCAGCGATGTTCTGATCTCTGTAGCCCGTCTTAAATAGTACTCGGCGTTTTTCAACATAGTCTCCTTGTAACTCTACACACTTCTCCCAGCGATGTTCTCATCTCTGTAGCCCGTCTTAAATAGTACTCGGCGTTTTTCAACATAGTCTCCTTGTAACTCTACACACTTCTCGTAGCGATGTTCTCATCTCTGTAACCCGTCATAAATAGTACTCGGCGTTTTTTTAACATGGTCTCCTTGTAACTCTACACACTTCTCCTAGCGATGTTCCCATCTCTGTAGCCCGTCATAAATAGTACTGGACGTTTTTCAACATAGTCTCCTTGTAACTCTACACACTTCTCTCAGCGATGCTCCCATCTCTGTAACCCGTCCAAATAGTACTCGGCGTTTTTTAACATGGTCTCCTTGTATCTCTACACACTTCTCTTAGCGATGTTCCCATCTGTGTAACCCGTCCAAATGGTACTCGGCGTTTTTCAACATAGTCTCCTTGTAACTCTACACACTTCTCCTAACGATGTTCCCATCTCTGTAACCCGTCATAAATAGTACTCGGCGTTTTTCAACATAGTCTCCTTGTAGCTCTACACACTTCTCCCAGCGATGTTCTGATCTCTGTAACCCGTCTTAAATAGTACTCGGCGTTTTTCAACATAGACTCCTTGTAACTCCACACACACACACACACACACACACACACACACACACACACACACACACACACACACACACACACACACACACACACACACACACACACACACACACACACATCTTCCAGTGATGTTCCCATCTCTGTAACCCGTCCAAATAGTACTCGGCGTTTTTCAACATAGTCTCCTTGTAACTCTACACACTTCTCCCAGCGATGTTCTGATCTCTGTAGCCCGTCTTAAATAGTACTCGGCGTTTTTCAACATAGTCTCCTTGTAACTCTACACACTTCTCCCAGCGATGTTCTCATCTCTGTAGCCCGTCTTAAATAGTACTCGGCGTTTTTCAACATAGTCTCCTTGTAACTCTACACACTTCTCCCAGCGATGTTCTGATCTCTGTAACCCGTCTTAAATAGTACTCGACGTTTTTCAACATAGGCTCCTTGTAACTCCACACACATCTCCCAGTGATGGTCCCATCTCTGTAACCCGTCCAAATAGTACTCGGCGTTTTTCAACATAGTCTCCTTGTAACTCTACACACTTCCCAGCGATTCTACCATCTCTGTAACCCGTCCAAATAGTACTCGGCGTTTTTCAACATAGTCTCCTTGTAACTCTACACACTTCTCTCAGCGATGTTCTCATCTCTGTAACCCGTCTTAAATAGTACTCGGCGTTTTTCAACATTGGCTCCTTGTAACTGTACACACTTCTCCCAGTGATGTTCTCATCTCTGTAACCCGTCCATATAGTACTCGACGTTTTTCAGCATAGTCTCCTTGTAACTCTACACACTTCTCCCAGCGATGTTCCCATCTCTGTAACCCGTCCAAATAGTACTCGGCGTTTTTCAACATAGTCTCCTTGTAACTCTACACACTTCTCTCAGCGATGTTCTCATCTCTGTAACCCGTCCAAATAGTACTTGGTATTTTTCAACATAGTCTCCTTGTAACTGAACACACTTCTACCAGCGATGCTTTCATCGCTGTAACCCGTCGAGGTAGTCCTCAGCGTTTTTCTCTACAAAATAATTGTTCACGAAGGTGATTGCCTCCTCATTTGACGAAAACCTAGTCCTCCGAGCGCCATTTTTAGACGAGGGAACAAATAGAAATCACTTGGAGATAGATCTGGTAAGTCAAGCAGTTCAAACCGTAATTCGTAGATTTTCGCCATTGCAACCGCTGAGGTGTGAGACGGTGCGTTGTATTGCTGAAATAGGATTTTATTTTTCTGCAAATGCGGCTGTTTTTCCGCAAGCTCTGCCTTTAGCTTGTCAAGTAATGATGCGTAGGATGCTCCTGTAAAGGTTTTTCATGTTGATAATCGATTAAAATAACTGCATGACTATCACAAAGAACAGTCGGCATCACTTTCCCAGTAAAAAAAAAAAAAAAAAAAAAAAAAAAAATTGCTCTCTTAGAGCCGGTTTCCCGTTTGCAGTGCACTGTTGGACTGTACTTTTGTTTCGGACGTATAGTGGTGTGCCCAAGATTCATATGCAGTAATTAATCAGCGACAAAGCTCGGATTTTTGCGACGAAACTGCACCAACACAGCGTTGGAAATGTTCATTGGAGGACGGTTTTGGTCTAACGTGAGTAAACGCGGCACCCAACGCGCGGACAGCTTTCTCATGTCTAAATGTTGATTTAATATGCGAGAAACACGTACTTTTGACATGCTCATAGCCTCTGTCATCTCTCTCACTTTAATTCGGTGGTCATCTAGCACCATTTGGTGTACTTTGGCGATGTTGCAGTTGCAGGTTTTGGATATCCCGAAGGTCCATCGTCTCACAAACCCTTACGGCCACGTTTAAATTCAGCTACCCAAAATTTCACTGTGGTAAATGATGCTGCATAGTTCCCATACACAGAATTCAACTCATATTTGATTTGCGTAGGCGTATTGTCTTTCAAAAACAGATATTTAATGACAGCTCGGTACTGGATTTTGTTCAATTCATAAAAGCACTCACGACAACTCACTCAATGGACTGTTACATAACAAATGAGCATCCGAAATGGCTGAAACTTTAGCGAGTAACTGTCAATAGATGAACAACAAAAATCACTAGCTTTTATATACGAGTGCTGCCATCTTTATGTAGAGGATGGAAGCTTTATAGTCCACCCTCGTACTACTGCAGCTAGACCAGAAATTCTATATTTTCTTCCAATTATTATTGCTTTTGAAGTGTCCCAGTTGATCTGTGGCTATTTTACTTCATTCCTTCCCGTTTGTGCTAGCACCCACGCGTGCAAAAGTTTTCGGATGGACGAAGGGTTTGGAGAGACAAGGGGAACAAAATTTATGATCGTTTAGTTTAGCCTAGTGAAAGCAAAGTTCAAGTTTACCTGCTATCAACACTGACGTTACCCTCCACCGACCACTGGAGACAGGTGACGATGAATTATCCTGCCTAGTACTCTACCCAACAACAATAATAGCAATGATAATAATAGCAGTAATAATAAAATAATAACAATAGTAACAACAATTATAATAATCATCACAACAACCATCATCATCGTCATAATAACAATAATAACAACAATTATAATTAATAAATATTGGTGATAATGATAATAATAATAAAACGCAGAGGTGATGAAAGAATGCACTGTGTTGTTATAAGAAAAGAACTAGAGAAGAGGAAAAAATGGACTACAGAGATGAATATGCAAGTTATACGGGAATTTTTCCTCATTACAAAGCGTAAAGATGTGCCACCAACTAGTTGGGGATGCTCAATGTATATGGAGTTACAGACTTGACATTAACTGGTCACAACCTGGCATTAGATATCAGAAAAGTGTCAAAAATATACCAATAGCTACATCAATGAAAGCTGTGGTCTCAACATTTTAACAGATAACATTCAAGACATCGGAAATCCAGTGAAGATAATCAGCAATATACAACCAGCAACACTACTCCAAACGGCGGCCTCGCTGGCGTAGATGGTAGCATGTCTGCCTCACGTTCAAGAGGTCCCGAGTTCGAATCTCGGTCAGGGTGAGTTACCAGGATAAAGACTTCCCCTATCCCGAAAGACGAATGTCGGGTAGCTCTAACCTCCATGGATCCCGGACTCATTTGAACATAATTTCACCCATTTCATTAACAATAATAATAATAATAATAATAATAATAATAATAATAATAATAATAATAATAATAATAATAATAATAATAATAATAATAATAATAATAATAATAATAATAATAATAATAATAATAATAATAATAATAATAATAATAATAATAATAATAATAATAATAATAATAATAATAATAATAATAAATGAAACGATAGAGCCAGACTGAAAAATGGAGTACCATAGCCGGGATTTGAACCACGGATATTGTAGTCTCCGTCCAGCCGCGCTAAACCATTGAACTATTTTGGCCAATGAGCCAACATGCCATTAAATTCGCCGTTTTTCCCGGTAAACCACTAGGAGTTCTCATAAACACATGAGACAACTACCTTAATGGCGACTTACTATGCTGTAAGTACTTTAAGGCCCGGGCTTTATAGTTCGGACCACTATTAGGTACAACTGACTCGTGTTCTTCCCGGTAAACCACTAGGAGTTCTCATAAACACATGAGACAACTACCTTAACGACGACTTACTATGATGTACTTTAAGGCCCGGGCTTTATAGTTCGGACCACTATTAGGTACAACTGACTCGTGTTTTTCCCGGTAAACCACTAGGAGTTCTCATAAACACATGAGACAACTACCTTAATGGCGACTTACTATGCTGTAAGTACTTTAAGACCCGGACTTTATAGTTCGGATCACTATTAGGTACAACTGACTCGTGTTTTTCCCGGTAAACCACTAGGAGTTCTCATAAACACATGAGACAACTACCTTAATGACGACTTACTATGCTGTAAGTACTTTAAGGCCCGGGCTTTATAGTTCGGACCACTATTAGGTACAATTGACTCGTGTTTTTCCCGGTAAACCACTAGGAGTTCTCATAAACACATGAGACAACTACCTTAATGGCGACTTACTATGCTGTAAGTACTTTAAGGCCCGGGCTTTATAGTTCGGACCACTATTAGGTACAATTGACTCGTGTTTTTCCCGGTAAACCACTAGGAGTTCTCATAAACACATGAGACAACTACCTTAACGACGACTTACTATGATGTACTTTAAGGCCCGGGCTTTATAGTTCGGACCACTATTAGGTACAACTGACTCGTGTTTTTCCCGGTAAACCACTAGGAGTTCTCATAAACACATGAGACAACTACCTTAATGGCGACTTACTATGCTGTAAGTACTTTAAGACCCGGACTTTATAGTTCGGATCACTATTAGGTACAATTAATGGAAATTAGTTGTTCTTTCACACTACCCGTGTGTAGGACGCACTATGAAATATACAGCCAGACTGAAAATTTCAATGCCATAGCCGGGATTTGAACCACGAATCTTCTGGACTCCGTTCAGCCGCTCAATGTCTTGTTGGCACGTTGGCCATAGTAGACGATGGTTATAGCGGCTGGATGGAGGCCAGAAGATCCGTGGTTCAAATCCCGGCTATGGCATTGACTTTTTCAGTCTGGCTCCATCTTTCCATACTTTAGCCTACACACGTCTAGTGTGAAATAACAATTAATTTCCATTAATAATAATAATAATAATAATAATAATAATAATAATAATAATAATAATAATAATAATAATAATAATAATAATAATAATAATAATAATAATAACAACAACAACAACAACGACAACAACAACAATAATAATAATAATAATAATAATAATAATAATAATAATAATAATAATAATAATAATAATAATAATAATAATAATAATAATAATAATAATAATAATAATAATAATAATAATAATAATAATAATAATAATAATAATAATAATAATAATAATAATAATAATAATAATAATAATAATAATAATAATAATAATAATAATAATAATAATAATAATAAACAAAAGAGGCGCTTTATCTGTAGATGGTATTAATGAAAGCCCTGTACACGTTTGGAGGTTTAATCTGAACAGCGGAGTAGCGATTATGAAGCGCTGCATAGAAATTCGAGATGGGCAAAAAGCGAAGCGAAGGCAAACAGCGCTCATGTTTTTAAATGTTTCCCCTTACATTTCTAATCATGGTGAACAACTATTAAACCCCTTCCCGCTGGCTTTATCAGAGAAGCAGCAACAAGGGAATCCCCCTGTGAAATCACTAGCGATATTACCAACTTAGCCGTGCATGCAGATTTTTCATCAAGATTTCTTTTCTGAGATATTGGGCTGAGAAAAAAGGGCTTCAGCCCCATGTGCTCATTACCTCCCCCCCCCCCCCCGCGCGATGTTTTATACCTCGCTGCGACTTCATTCCATTTTTAACTTAATGGGACATTCCTTTTCTAGCTTTACCTGAATGTTTCTTATTGGCTGGCAGGGCTTTGTTCCGAAAAATGGGCAAGCTTCAAAATGAATGAAGTATTTCAGTTGTTTAACATAACGTCTCTAAGAAGAATGGCATGTGTTACAAGAGTATTACTTTTATCTCATTTTAATTACTTTTATATTTGAAGCATTCAGATTGAGAAGTTGATGGAAATAATCATTTCTTTCACACTAATGTGAATGTGTAGGCTAATGTTTGAATAAGCAGAGGCAGACTGAAAATTTCAATGCCATAGCCGGGATATGAATCACGGATCTCCCGCTCTCCGTGCGGCTGCTCTAAATTACTGAGCTTCTATGGCCAACTTGCCGACATAACATAGTGGTTTAACTATGAAGCCTGGGACTTAAGTACTTACAGCATAGTAAGTTGTCACAAAACGTGCGTGTTTCATAACATATGAGAACTCCTAGTGGTCTATCGGGAAACATACGAGTCAGTTGGAAAATTTAATGTCATGTCGGCATGTTGGTCACAGTAGCTCAGTGGTTTAACTATAAAGCCTGGGACTTAAGTACTTACAGCATAGTAAGTCGCCACAAAAGGTGCGTGTTTCATAGCATATGAGATCTCCTAGTGGCCTATCGGGAAAACATACGAGTCAGTTGGAGAATTTAATGTCAGGTCGGCATGTTGGCCATGGTAGCTCAGTGGTTTAAGTATGAAGCCTGGGACTTAAGTACTTACAGCATAGTAAGTCGCCACAAAAGGTGCGTGTCTCATAGCATATGAGAACTCCTAGTGGTCTACCGGGAATCATACCAGTCAGTTGGAGAATTTAATGTCATGTCGGCATGTTGGTCATAGTAGCTCAGTGGTTTAAGTATGAAGCCTGGGACTTAAGTACTTACAGCATAGTAAGTCACCACAAAAGGTGCGTGTCTCATACCATATGAGAACCCCTAGTGGTCTACCGGGAAACATACGAGTCAGTTGGAGAATTTAATGTCATGTCGGCATGTTGGTCATAGTAGCTCAGTGGTTTAACTATGAAGCCTAGGACTTAAGTACTTACAGCATAGTAAGTCGTCACAAAAGGTGCGTGTCTCATAGCATATGAGAACTCCTAGTGGTCTACCGGGAAACATACGAGTCAGTTGGAGAATTTAATGTCATGTCGGCATGTTGGTCATAGTAGCTCAGTGGTTTAACTATGAAGCCTAGGACTTAAGTACTTACAGCATAGTAAGTCGTCACAAAAGGTGCGTGTCTCATAGCATATGAGAACTCCTAGTGGTCTACCGGGAAACATACGAGTCAGTTGGAGAATTTAATGTCATGTCGGCATGTTGGTCATAGTAGCTCAGTGGTTTAACTATGAAGCCTGGGACTTAAGTACTTACAGCATAGTAAGTCGTCACAAAAGGTGCGTGTCTCATAGCATATGAGAACTCCTAGTGGTCTACCGGGAAACATACGAGTCAGTTGGAGAATTTAATGTCATGTCGGCATGTTGGTCATAGTAGCTCAGTGGTTTAACTATAAAGCCTGGGACTTAAGTACTTACAGCATAGTAAGTCACCACAAAAGGTGTGTGTCTCATAACATATGAGAACTCCTAGTGGTCTATCGGGAAACGTACGAGTCAGTTGGAGAATTTAATGTCATGTCGGCACGTTGGCCATAGTAGCTCAGTGGTTTAGAGTAACTGCACGGAGAACGGGAGATCCGTGTTTCAAATCCCGGATATGGCATTAAAATTTTTAGTCTGCCTCTACTCATTTAGTTTGAAAGGTGTTAGGTCTATGTTTTTGGGAATTCCTGTTGAAGAAACTATAAGCACTCTGAATAACAGTTCTGTAATAGTGCTAAAAGATTTTCGGATCACAAGATGTTACGTCGAACACGTTGAATGGGCATGTTGAAATAAAAGTTGTTAAGTCAACGTTTTTGAGTTAGATGTTGTTAAGTCAAGTAGTTGCCACATTAGCCGTTTGGTTGTGGCACCCAAGTTCTTTGATATCAGCTGTTGATACATTTTAGGTTAGACATTTAGATAGACGAATTTAGACATTCCTCAAGTGCTATTTCTGAAAATTTATCTGTACTTCCCAATACCAGGGCACTCTTTGATGCCTATTGACAGAATTTTTGGCAATACTGAGAAGAAGAAACGATCAATGGATAAAATCTTAGTCCCTTCCACATGGGTGAAACTGATCAAAGATTCACTTCAGAAGAAGCCCATTCATGTTGTCCTCTGACCGATAACGGGGAACATGATGACACTGCAGTTGTTGAAGTTTTTGACTTCAGAGATGCCCTCGACCATGTCCTCGTAAGAAGTAATCCGGGGTGTGTATTTCAAAAGAGGATGTGTACCAGAAGTTCGTCACACGATGTCTTCCTCACTTTATCGTCCCCAGTCTCTTTGAGTAGAGTAGTGAGGTTACAAGTCTTACACAAGGCATGGGATAGTGCCGAAAAACACACCAGATAGCCTTCGGAAGATTAAGAAGGGAAAATATTACGATATTCTTCACTGCTGGAATAGGTCACTCTGCCAGATGGTAGCATATTTTATGACACAATGAAATGGAAGTGATGTACAGATGTATTATTTCATATTGACAGGAATCCTGCGCGGTAGGGATGAGTAGCAACTGCGGTGGGGATAGTGCACCTATCGCTACAATGCGTCACACGCATAAGATTACGAGAGCGGAGGGCGGTGCATAAGGTGTCTAAAAACAAATTTCATTCTCTAAGCCAGTCTTTCAGCTCTTATAAACTAAGTTGTAATTCTTACTATGGTAGCAATCTCCACGCTTTTGTTGGATCTTAAATAGTACATAGACATTTGGAACAAAACCCTGTTCTCCTCCAGCAGGCATGATAAACAACTGCCGGCCTTTCAATATCGCTGCAGAGTCCCTGTAACGTATTTCACTCCAAGCACATGGTCTAGTATGTGCTGTATTTATATAAGTTTCATCCATATAAACTAGATAAGCTTCACTTCGATATATCGGAATATTTCGTAAATACTTAAGCCTTTTTGCACGTATGGTGCGATGTTCGATTAAAATTTGTCTGTCACGCTTAGTGTTCTTTTTTTCAAATAATCGTAGCCTCAAAACAACTCTTCTTAATGTTCAGACACTGCCTTGGAAGTCAGTAGAATTTTTAGCTTCATAAGCACTTTCTTCAAAGTTGATCTTTGTTATTCTGTGCTTAAAATGATTCATAGTTAGCCTGACTACTTCTGAATTAAAACATCCAAATTAGATTTTGTGCATGTTCTTATCTTTGTTTACTGGGCATAGAGAAGGACGTTGTTGCACTAGCACCAATGGCTTTTCTTTCCTTAATAACTCTCCTAAACTGCTTTCAGACACAACTGTTGCCTCAGATACCCTTCCCCAGATTTATATGGCTGACCCAGACCATTGTCCCTTTTTTATAAATCTATGGATATTGGCTATTACTTCTCGTGTTTTTAAATGTAGCACTTTATTTCCTAATGTGCTGCTAGGAGGCGTCATTTATAAATGCTCTCTTGGAAGCAGGATCAAGCACATTTTGAATCAAGCTGTAGTGTTACCGAGTAGCTCTGCGCGTGCTTAGTTGCTCGCAACTGGAACACAACTGACCTGTCCTCCCCACTAGTTACAACCGTTCTGAGGTTGATACCGCTGCGCATCGCTCTGCACTTTTCAAGATAAAAAAAATACATCTGTAGTAGAGATGGAGTGATGTTTTGATGACAATGTTATATGTCAATCCATGAAGTGCATATTCGATTAGTCCATAGTAGAGATGTATTCGTGAAATTAAAGTAATAATTTATCGATGGCTACATATTATAATATTGTATAGTGGAAAAACTCTTAACACTAAGAATCAGAAGCTGTTAAGTCAAGTGACTTAAGAACTTTTTATTTAAAATGATGAAAAGCTGTTAAGTCCTAATATTATAGCACGCTACATATGTAAATCTGTGAGAAACACTTCAACACACTACTTTGTACCTCCAAACGGACCATCTCATACAATTCTTTCATTTGTATTATGATTTAAAATTACTTTTTAAAACTTTGATCAGCTATCCTCCACAATTTTGAAGCAGTGACTTCTGCGTCTGACCGCTTCATTTACTCTATGATATTATTAACAAATAAACTCAATTGTCTCTATGTCTCAGTCGATCGCAATACTTACCTATGCTCGTATTCCAAAGATTCTGGGTTGCAGTACCTCCATATTGACTTAGAAAGCTTTTCCTGGTTTTATTTGACTAATGGTAGAGTGTTTTGTTTCCTTACCCGTCACTCATTTCCTTCATTGTAAACTGTTTTATGTCCTAGCGACCGTGTTCAGCATGTCATCTCTGGACGTTGAATATACTCTTTGTGGAGATCTGTTCTGGGCATCGTTCGGCGACTTTTCCTAGGGGCGCTCCTTTGGGAGATTTTCCAAACCTTAGGAGTCTGTGTGTATCCCATGTGTTTGAACTTGAGACGTTAAAAAACCCATCCTTGCCTGTGAATGTTGCTATCCGCATCAAGTGAATATTCCATTCTCTATTTCATCCCTCCCGTGCGGGTCTAAGTTTAAGAAGCCGCAGGTTACCGAGGCCCTATATACAAATGCGATGTAGGACGACGAACGAAATGATGTTGAAATGAGTACAGGGTATACAGAGTTTAGAACTACCAGACATTCATCTTTCAGGATAAGGGAAAACCTCCAACGTTGAGTCATATCGCACGATGAATGAAATAATGTTGAAATGAGTACAGGGTACATAGAGCTTAGAGTTAGAAGACATTCATCTTTCAGGATAAGAGAAAACCTCCAACGTTAAGTCATATCGGACGATGAATGAAATGTTGTTTAAATGAGTACCGGGTACATAGAGCTTAAAGTTACCAGCCATTCATCTTTCAGGATAAGAGAAAACCTCCAACATTAAGTCATATAGGATGATGAATGAAATAATGTCTAAATGAGAACAGAGTACATAAAGCTTAGAGTTAGCAGACATTCATCTTTCATGATAGGGAAAACCTCCAACGTTAAGTCATATCGGACGATGAATGAAATGATGTTCAAATGAGTACAGGGTACATAGAGCTTAGAGTTATCAGACATTCATCTTTCAGGATGAGAGAAAAGGTCCAACGTTAAGTCATATCAGATGATGAATGAAATGATGTACAAATGAGTACAGGGTACATAGAGCTTTGAGTTACCAGACATTCATTTTTCAGGATAAGAGAAAAATCCATTTACCTTTCAGGATAAAAGAAAACGTTCATCGTTAAGTCGTATCGGACGTTGAACAAAATGATGTTCAAATGAGTACGAGGTACGTAGAGCTTAGAGCTACCAGACAGTTATCTTTCAGGATAAGAGAAAGACTCCAACGTTAAGTCATATCGGACGATGAATGAAATGATGTTCACATGAGTACAGGGTACACAGAGCTTAGAGTTATAAGACATTCATCTTTTAAGATAAGGGAAAACCTCCAACGTTAAGTCATATCGACGATGAATGAAATGACGTCCAAATGAGTACAGGGTACATAGAGCTTAGAGCTACAAGACATTCATCTTTCAGGATAAGGGAAAACCCCCAACGTTAAGTCATATCGGACGAAGAATGAAATGATGTACAAATGAGTACAGAGTAGATAGAGCTTAGAGGTATCAGACATTCATCTTTCAGGATAAGAGAAAGCCTCCAACATTAAGTCAAAGCGGATGATAAAAGAGATGATGTTCAAATGATTTCAGGGTACATAGAGCTTTTATTTACTTGAGGTGCCATTTTTGGAATAAGGGTAAGCCCTGGAAGAACCTTATTATAATAAACTAGCCCTGACTCAGATTCAAACTCGGATTATCTTGAAGGTGAAGCATACACGCTACCATCAATGCTTCAGAGGTGGACTTGGCGGAAAGTGCTGCGGATGTGTACTCGAAGGAACTGGTATTGCTAGTTGACAACAGAGAACTGCTTGTGTCAGATGTTTAGGCTCAGACTTTCTACAGAAAACTTCAGCAGAGGCGGATCTTACGTTTTGGACTGATAAGGGCTTCTGCGCGTCTATGCGGCATGTGGCCTACTGCGGATTCGTTACGTCATTCGTTGCTTCCATTAGTACAATCATATGCATCATTATGATGGCAGAATCAGAGTTGTGTATCACACTATAGTTAGGCGGTAGGCACTGTCATATTTTGACAATAATTGTTATTACTTCGTGTACGCAGGAGTAGAAGGCTGTTTGACTTTATAATTCCCGGAAGAAAATCCTTTCACTTGTAAACACAAAGTTGAGAGTTGAGTTTTCTCGCAGAATGACGGGAAAGTTATTTAAGAGGAGCTGTAACATGAAATATGGCAAACTTCTACACTAATGGTACGCCTAAAGCCATATATCACAGCGTTGTGTAGGTACATTAAATTTTAACTTTTTCATCACATGTTTTTCTTATTCTGGCACCGCCGTTATATTAAACGTAGACGATAAATTTTTAACACAAAGCGCTTACAAAGTCAGTACCATATTGCGGTTAAGTGTCCCCCATACCTGAAATTTGGTCATGCCTTTAAGAACATAGAAAAGTTACGTTTAATACATCGAAAAGACTTTAAGATGCTTTAAAACATTTGACTATCGCTTGGTTTGCTGTACTTAAATTTCTCCGTTGCACTTCAGTATGGGTGGCCTATGGGTAGCTTTGGGTTCAAATCTCGCACAGGCCAGCAGTTTAAAATGTAAGTGAAGCGGCAGAAATAAATTTCGGCATACCGGGGTAACTAAATAATCTAATCGAAGGAAAGCAAGCGCGCTGCTTCCGTGAGTGATTACAGTGTAACTGTGTTTAACTGTGGATTACGATATCTTCTAGTGAATTGTATTTTCACAATCAGTGTAAACAGTGTTCTTTTACTAACGTGTACTAGTGCCCTTTGGGTACAGGTGTGTTTCTTTCTCTTTCTCTATTTTTTTTTTCTTTTCTTTCCTCACCTATTATGTCTCTCACGCCGGAAACTACCGGCCATCTAGTACGCTCAGCTATCGATATGGTTTATAATACCACTAGTGAATTCCCACAGTTACCAGTGCCTCTACAGCAAGCTCAACCAGTGTCTACGCAGCCAACCCAGGTTTCTCGCACCAATACTTTTAATCCTAATTCACCAGTGCGTCAATCACCCTTACGCCCGTCACAATTACATCTTACCACGTCAACTGCTGCTATAGTTACCGCTAAAACTACGAGTGACGTTATCATGCATGAGACTGCCCCATCTAACAGTTCACCTGCAACCAGCTCTAGTCGCGCTGCTACACATGCTGCTGCCACAACTGGCCCGAGCAAACGTCGCTGTACAGCTGCCCCATCAGAACAAACAAGTGCCTCGCGCTATGCTTACTCTGTTTCCACGCACAACCGCTTCGCACTACTAGAAGACAACACAGCCATGGACGAGACAAGCAACTCCGAGACACCTAAGGAAAAAGTTCCACCAATTTGCTTGCGCAACATTGGTAACTATCAACTTCTATTACAAGATCTAAAAAATAATGTTACCTCTGAATTTCACACAGAGCTTCGCGGGTCTATCCTTAAGGTTCATCCCTCTACTTCTGACGATTTCCGTAAACTTACTACATACTTCAGCTCCATACAACAGGAATACTACACTTACAGAAATCCGACAGATAAGCTTTTCTCGGTAATTATCCGAGACATCCCTCCTTCGCTCACTGATAAGGAAATCTATGACGAACTGTGCTTACAGAACTACCCAGTGCGGAAGGTCACTCGACTTATGAATCGGTCGAAACAACCCATTCCTCTCTGTGCGGTGGAATTGTTAAACAGCGATGATGGTAAAGCCATACTCAACCTAACTCGCCTGTTCTACAGTGTTGTTAAGGTGGAACATCGCCGTCGTAACACTGACATACCGCAATGCACCCGCTGTCAGAATTACGGTCACACAAAGAACTATTGTCAGCTGACCCCGAGGTGTGTTCGCTGTCTAGAAAATCATCACTTCTCACAGTGCACTAAACCGAGAGACACTCCAGCTCAGTGTGTTCATTGTCATGAAAACCATCCAGCTAACTACCGAGGTTGTCGGCATTATTTAGAACTGAAATTCAGAACACAAAATAGCAACACAAGGCAACAGCCTGGGAATTCTCATCGCTCCCGTCCCCTACAACAATCAGACAATCCTGCACAGCAACCATTACAACCCCCAGCTGCATCACCAGTACCTTCAACTTCTTCACCAGCAACTTATGCCAGTGTAACTTCTGCTTCCTCGACGAGGCGTACTACTGCACAACAAGATCCCTCTGACTCTTCATCTCTCTCGGCTCTGCTAATTAGCCTGTTCACTCAACTTCTAAATTCTTTATCCACGTTCCTCACTCCTCTCTTACCGCAATTTACACAATGTTTCCAAAACGCTCTTCTAACTACTTTCCGCAATGGTGGCGTGTAATAGGCCATCTCTTTCATCACTCACTCTCCTTAACTGGAACGCTAATGGCATACGCACTAAACGTGCCTCCTTCGCTGCCTTTCTCAGCTTGCACAGTATAGATGCTGCCTGTATCACCGAGACTCATCTTCTCCCGAATGAACGTTTCTCCGTTCCAGGCTACAGGATTTATAGATTTGATCGGAATGCACCTACCGCCTCTGGGGGAGTAGCTGTGCTAGTTAAACGTTCTCTGACTCATCATGAAATATTCCTACCTGTGATTCCCGGTTTTGAGGTAGTGGGCGTTAAACTCTCGCTTCGCGATAGCAACGATCTCGTTCTAATGAGTGCTTACAAGCCCCCAAATAGTAAGCTTAATACTCACTATTTCTCTTTCCTTTTCCCAGCAGAAAGCTGCACTCTCTTGCTAGGGGATTTGAACTCGAAGCACACTTCTTGGGGCTGTAGAGTCACAAACCCGAATGGACGGCGTCTGTTTGACACTATTAATGCCACTGGTCTTCACATACTGGCTCCCACAGAACCGACTTACTATTCTGGCAACCCACAGGTAGCTCCTGACATTTTGGACATTGGGGTACATCGCAATATACGATTACCTGCATCGATTTCTGCACTGCCAGCGCTCGATTCCGATCACTGTCCAGTGTTGGTCACATTTAACCTCACTCCTGATATTTTGCCACAAATCCCGCGACTCATCGATGGTTTTGTCAACTGGGACATCTTTCGCACACACCTGGATGCTGCACTCCACACCTCTTATCAACTGGGTAATGCGGATGCCATTGACACTGCCGTTCACCATTTTACCTCTGCGCTCTCTTCCAGTGTACGATCCTCTACTGTCCGCAGTCCTCAACCTCGCCATTTCCCCTCCTTGCCTATCCATATTACTCAACTCATCCAAGAGAAACATCGCATCCGTCGATTGTGGCAACGTCAGCGTCTACCCTGGCTGCGCCAAAGATTAAATAGTCTCATTCGACAAGTACGGACCGCACTAGAGCAACACCGATTTCAGGAGTACCAGCGACAATTAGCCACTATCCGTCCCGGAGATCATACCTTATGGAACATCACTAAGAGGATTCTCCGAGAGCCGACAGTGATTCCACCTCTTCAGGTTGATGGGACCCTTTTGAGTGACTCTGCTGCCAAGTGTGACGCTCTAGCTACTCACTACGAGCGTACATTCACGCCTAACACCTGTCTTGACTCTAATATTCCCTCTTCCGTGGACAGGGAACTCCTTGAGTACCAACTTCGTCCTACAGCGCACAACAGAATTTCGTTCACTACTCCACGTGAATTGTCCCGCTTTATTCATCGTCTTCCCGTTAAAAAGTCTCCCGGTCATGACCTTATCCCTAACGTTGTGCTGAAGAATTTGACAAACAAAGCCCTAGCTTATTTATCATCAATCTTCAATGCTGCTCTGCGCATTGGTCATTTTCCATCTACATGGAAACATGCGGAAATTATAGTCTTCCACAAGCCCAACAAGCCAAAAAATCTTCCCTCAAGTTACAGACCAATCAGCTTATTACCTACACTTTCTAAGCTTTTTGAAAAGATTATTCATCAACGTATTTCTCATTTTTTGATCCATAATCAGATAATTCCGTCTTTTCAGTTTGGCTTTCGCCCGAAGCATGCTACCACTCACCAATTGCTCAGAATCACGCAGTCTATTATTCAAGGTTTCGAAAACAGGCAATACACCGTAGCAGCATTCCTAGATATCGCCCAGGCATTCGACAAGGTGTGGCACAGTGGACTACTACTTAAAGCATATCGCATTGGTCTCCCTTATTATCTGATACAAATCATAGCAAGTTTTCTCACCAATAGAACCTTTGTGGTGCGCATTGCTGGTTTCACATCCACCCGACGGCCTATTTTAGCAGGTGTACCTCAAGGTTCAGTACTTGCACAACTCCTCTTTAATATATTCACTTATGATCTTCCTGATATAGCTCCAGTTTGTACGGCGTTATACGCATATGATACTGCTCTCTATTATTCTCACGCCAATATTCTTCATGCCATTCAGAAACTGCAAATTGCCCTAGATCAATTAGCTCATTGGTTCTCTCACTGGCGCATTTCCCTCAATACTAACAAGACAGAGGTTAAGATCTTCTCTTTACGACCTTATAGGGATCCTCCTTCACTACGGCTGCTGGGGGAACCGCTCTCATGGTTACCAAGCAATGTGCCAGTGAAATACCTTGGGGTGTTACTGGACACCCGACTTACTTGGAACGCCCACATCTGTCGGTCTGTTACGCTTGCGTTTGCCCGGCTATCAAAACTGTACCCTCCACTCAACAGGCGCACTTCACTTGGTTATGAATCCTCCCTGCTTCTTTACACATCTCTAGTCCGTCCTATTTTTACCTATGCAGCTCCAGTCTGGGGTGGCACCTGTAAGACTAATCTCCGCCGACTGCAGGTACTACAAAACAGGGTGCTTCGTACAGTTACAAACGCTCCATGGTTCATCCGAAACCAGCAGCTTCATCATGAGTTTGGTCTTTTACCCGTTCACCAATACATCCGACGCCTGGCACGTCCATTCTTTTACCATCTCCAGGAGGTCCCTGGAGCTGTTACGTACCGTCTCGGCTGTCGCACTCGCCAGCCAACTCGCCTGAAGCGCAGACTGCCCCAAGATCTTCTCCTGAGTGACGTCTCCAGCACAGACTCAGACACGTGAATACTACCATAAGACTTTAAGTTCTCAATTTGTGTTACAGTTATCCTCCATATTTAGTTAGAGGAGTCGTTCATGGCTACCTCCATTGTTATGTGTCCTGTTCCTATGTATCTTATAACAAACATCTGTAAAGCATAATTGCTGATCGATGGATAAAATAAAATAAAAAAAAAGAAGGAAAGCAAAACATTTATTTATTCATACAAAAATATACAAAATTGCAATTTCTTATCTCAGTGGATATCAATTAGATGTTTTATATAATAGTGAAAGTAAATAAATTCATTCACAGCTAAAATGATAAATGTGTACTTCCTATTATAAATCCCATTTAGTTTACACATTCCAGAAGACGATTTCTCAAACCTTTACATCTTACACGTCATCAAAATATCTTAACGTATGCCATTTTAATCAAAAGCCCGCCTCTATATCGTAGCTGGTAGCGTGACTTCCCCACGTTCAACAGTTCTAACCTCGGTCATGGTGATAAGATTTTTAACGGAACTTCCTGTTATCCCGAAAGATGAATGTCTTCTAATTCTAAGCTCTATGTACGCTGTACTCATTTTAACATCACTTCATTCATCGTCAGATATGACTTAGCTTTGGTGATTTTCTCTTATCCTGAAAGAAGAATGTCTGGTAACTCTAAGCTCTGTGTACCCTGTACTCATTTGAACATCATTCCATTCAACGTACGATATGACTTAACGTTGGAGGTTTTCTCTTATCCTGAAAGATGAGTGCGTGATAACTCTAAGCTCTGTGTACCCTGTACTCATTTGAACATCATTTCATTCAACGTCCGATATGACAACGTTGAATATTTTCTCTTATCCTGAAAGAGGAATGCGTGATAACTCTGAGCTCTATGCACCCTGTACTCATTTGAATATCATTTCATTCAACGTCCGATATGACAACGTTAAATATTGTTTCTTATCCTGAAAGAGGCATACGTGATAGCTCTGAGCTCTATGTACTCTGTACTCATTTGAACATAATTTCATTCATCGTCCGATATGACTTAACGTTGGAGGTTTTCTCTTATCCTGCAAGATGAATGTCTGGTAACTCTAAGCTCTATGTACCCTGTACTCATTTGAACATCATTTCATTCATCGTCCGATATGACTTAACGTTGGAGGTTTTCTCTTATCCTGAAAGATGAATGTCTGGTAACTCTAAGCTCTATGTGCCCTATACTCATTTGAACATCATTTCATTCATCGTCCGATATGACTTAACGTTGGACGTTTTCTCTTATCCTGCAAGATGAATGTCTGATAACTCTGATTTCTATATACGCTGTACTCATTTGAACATCATTTCATTCATCGTCCGATATGACTTAACGTTGGACGTTTTCTCTTATCCTGAGAGATGAATGTCTGATAACTCTGAGCTCTATATACCCTGTTTTCATTTGAACATCATTTCATTCATCGTTCGATATGACTTAACTTTGGAGGTTTCTTCTTATCCTGAAATATGAATGTCTGGTAAGTCTAAGCTCTGTGTACCCTGTATTCATTTTAACATAATTTCATTCATCGTCCGATATCACATAACATTGGAGGTTTTCTCTTATCTCGAAAGATGAATGTCTGGTAACTCTAAGTTCTATGTACCCTGTACTCATTTGAACATCATTTCAGTCATCGTCCGATATGACTTAACGCTGGAGGTTTTCTCTTATCCTGAAAGATGAATGTCTGGTAACTCTAAGCTCTATGTACCCTGGACTCGTTTAGATTACTATTTCATTCATGGTCTTATATGACATATTTGGAGGAGGGTAATTATAAAAATTGCGCCATATACATACGTTACGAGGCTTAAAGAATCAAAGAGAGGGAAATGAAATTGAAAGCGTGGGAAAGTATTCATGGGAAATGACGTCACCAGGACACGGCTGCCGACCATGGAATCCTTGGAAAAGAAGCTGGAATTGGCGTGTTACGTTAGTCTTTTTTACAGTACCTTTTATATATAGTAGAGAATGTTTGTTGTACATTCTACAAAAGACATGAAACCAAGGTTTCACCAGAAATACGTGTTTTGAGACTCCTTGTGTGTATCACCCCCCAAAATAAAATCTTGTATAGAACGTGTGTACGTAACTGTGTGATAAGCATATCTCAGAAACACAGGAATTTAAGCTCAGAAATTTAAATGGATGTGATCCGTAGATGTTCAAGGAAATTTCGCCTATTCTAAACTTTCAATGGAACATCTCTGAAACGTTTGTCATTCTGAATTAATTTTTTGTAGGAGGGGGTAGTAGTCATTCCCAATAGAGAAGTTAGAGCTAGTTAAAACCATTTAATATCTTTGTGTCATTAAGATGCTCTGCTTTTGTTTGAATTGGCAATTGTTTTATACCTATTTCTTTTGTTAACTCACTTTTAATTTTTACTCGTGTTCATGGGGGGTAGAAAGTTTAAGTGAGGGCATACGAACCCACTTTTAAAACATTTCTGAGTAGCTTCATCCTGCTGTCGTTTTCCACAGTACTTCTCTTACAAAGTGAATAAAAGAACAATGGTCGGTTCATGCGACAGTCGAATGTTTTATATAACTGGTCGCTATACGATTACTTTGACATTCCCTTTACCTTTTACCCTTACATTTTTTTGTAAAGAACTTTTAGAAATAATGCTTTTTTCTGTATTTATAAGCTTGGAGTTTTGTGTATAATTTTGAACTTTCCTGCAGCTGAAATATTGGACAACGCACGCAAGCTGTTTCCTAATTCGTCGAGCATATGAGGAAACTTTATAATCTAATAGATTTAGACCTGGAGACTGAGCCGACTGTTGAAAAGCGCACCGTCATGCGAAGTAGTGATTTTCCTTCAACAATGACCCCCAAGCTCGTCTAGAATGTCTGCTCTGAATATTTTTTTTTTCATCCAACACGTACAGCTTGCATTTGTTCTAATAACGTATAAATTGTGGATTTGTTATGAAGAATGACACCAGGGAATCGGAGTAAATTCAACCTGACAGACTTGAAAGCAAAGCATAATGGAATGAACACACGATGTTTGAAGTACACACAATGCATATGACTACACTTGTCAAAGGAGCTCCCCCTGAACGAGATGGGTCAGCGGTTATATCTATATGAGGTCGTAGGTTTGATCCTCAAAACACCCTGACATGGATGGATAGGGATAGGCATAGGGCTATCATTAAAGAGGCGATTTAGTACGCAGGCCACCATTCTGGGCCCAAGTGGGGATAAACCCGGGAGGAAGTATGAGCCGGAGGAGACAGCGGGCGGACGATCCAAGGAACCACGTCCGTACAGAGGACAATTTGAGTCCAGAGGTTCTACTCCCATTAGTCCGGGCCCGTAGGACCAAGACCCGGGACTCTTTCAACCAGGGAGTTATCCGATCTGTCCCAAAGGGCGCTCAGCGTCCTCCGTGGGGATTTCCATAGGACAAGCCCTCGCATCTGGTCCTAGGACACAAGACGGGATGGAAGTGGATACGCCACTTACGCGCGCCAACACCAAAGGTGAAGGCTGCCGATATGACCGTGGTGGGGCCGCCTGGTGAACTTGCACACCTTCTACTACCTTTGCAGGCTAGCACCAGGAAGAATTAATGGCTTCCCTCAACCCCGTCCGAAGACGTACCCGATTCCAACGGTTATCGGGAACCACTGCCCACTCGAGACCAACCCAATCCGAACAACTCCCAGAGGGAGGGGCTCGATGTACGGCCCGAGGTTCCTCTAGTAACGTCAGAGGTACCACGAGTGCTAAGGGTCCGCAGCGCCCGCACCACGACAGCTGAAAGGGACGGATCCCCTCACCTACGGACCCGCACAGAGGACAGGGACCCAAAAGTTTACGTAGATAGAGCCTTCCACAGACAGGCCAGTACAACGAAATCGCTACCCTACAGCAGGACGGCAACGAGCCCAGCAGCCGAGCTCTAATGGTATCAGATAGTCGATCCGAGCCCCAAAGGTCCCTGACTGGAGGTCAGGAAATGGTCCCAACAGAGGAGCGGAGACCAGCAACCGACATACCAGAGGAGAAAGCAGTTTACCTCAGAACATAGCCCACCTCGGTAGCGTGGTGGCAGCGAGTCTGCCTCACGTTCAAGAGGTCCCGAGTTCAAATCTCGGTCAGGGTGAGTTAATAAGGTTATTTCCGGGGTTTTCACTTATCCTGAGAGACGAATTTCGGGTAACTCTAAGCTCTATGGACCCTTGGCTCATTTTAGTATTATTTCACCCATAACATTTGAACCAATAATAGGACACACGTTGAACTTTGGGAGAATATAATGCACATCTGGAACATTACATTACACTATTTACATCTCAGAGTAAATGCTGGAAGTGCCCTCCGCCAGCATCTATCCATGTTTGTACTCGTCTCATCATATTGTGACTTTGTGGGTTTTTTTATGTATCCAGATTTATTGGACCATATTTTACACAGTAGTATATTAGGGTTGGAGTTGGTACATAAAAATATACAATTTTAACAAACATATTTTAAATACTAGAAGGAAGAAATGATGCTTTAATCTGATGCATATTAATTTAAACTATTTCAGACGTTTAAACACCATGAAGTACTTATACTGTTGTGGCTTCACTAGCAAAGATGTGAGCGGAGCAGAAAATTCAGTTCCTAGAGAGTCTAGCTTGAATATTAATCCTTGTCTTTCTCTCCAAAAACTGGGACAACAGAAAAGGAGATGAACCACAGTTTGAAATTCTTCACCACACATGCACTCGAGGTTAGATGTTAAGTGAAAACGTGATAAGTATTCACCAAATTTACCATGTCCACCTAAAAATTGTGTCAAAACAAAATTTGGTACAAGAGTTTCACATTTTCCTCTGTCATATACACTAGGGAAAAATAATGTTTTTGTTAAACTTCCATTTGGAGTTGTTAGTCATTGTTGGTTCCATTCTTCAAGAATATGTTGATGTATTATTCTCCTTACATTGGAAATAGGACATAAAGAGTATGTCACAGGAAGATTGGATTCTGCAGCAATCAGCTCTCTCGTTACCTAAAATTCCACTGTGTCCTTTAAGCCATCCCATGCAAATATGTTCTGGATGGTTTTGAAGCAATGTTCTACTTTCATGTGCTAATGAATTTAAGTTGTATTTATCATTAATAACGACTAGATCTGATTGTGAATCACAAAGAATACGGGCACTGTTCCCATTAACAGTACACCATTTTATAGCTTCTTTAATTGCTAAGAGCTCCGACTGGAATACAGAACTTTCAGGTGACAATTTAAACATGGAGTGAGTTAGTTCCGTTTGGTTTTCATAATCAAAAAAGAACGTCCTACTGCAGATATATTATCTTCAAATTGGAAACGCGAACCGTCTGTCTGACTTTGTGGGTTGGTAGAATTAAAAGTCTAATTTGCCGAAGATCTAGATGTTCTTTATTTCCGCAGAAATGCACTGTTCAATTCTTACGTAACAACATTACAGGACCAAGGTCAGTGACAATAACAAACAGTTCTCATTACAACACCAACACAGCTAACTCTGCTTACTCACTCTGTTTACAGCTGTCCTGCTGGCGTGTCACAAACGCTTATATATCTCATTCATAATTCGAGAGACTTGTCAAGCAAATCAGAAAAATAACTATGCCTTGTCCAGCGAGATATCTCTCGAAACTTCCAAACGTGAAATCGTATCTGGCCAGCAACTCCTTTATCTTAGCTAACTTTGTTGCCGGCTATCGGTTTAGACTAGCCGCGCGATCGTCAACTGATTGCGCAAGCTCTTTATTGCCGTAAAACAATTGAGGCCGTCTGTTTTCTATTTGTACCGAAACGTTTAAGCATGTTGCGTCGACAATATTCTCTGAAGTTTTACGGAGAGTATCCTCGCCAATGTTACTTATTTCTGTTCGAATGGATTCCTTGAGAACATCAACTGTCCCTGAATTATTTTAAGAAGTGGATATTTGGAAAAATGGTTTTAAGGAGTTCATTTGATGAATTATTTAGTTGTTATTTAATTTAAATTTGGTGTAAATTGAGGTTAGTTAAATTTCGAGAAAGTGTGTTTTGAGAAATTATAGAATAGAATTATATATATATATATATATTATGTTGAAGATTTTGGAGATTTAATATTTGAAATGTGTTTTAGTATACTGTTAATTTGATATTTTTGTGTTAAAAAGGTAAATAATTTACATTATAAATAAATTAAATTGAATTTTTTGGTTTGGTTGTTGAAGGTTATTGAATGTATAGTTATTATTTGTTTAATATTTTTGAATTGTATTGCAATTTTTGAAAGTTATCATTATAGATGAATTATTTTTTTTGAATTGTTAAGATTTGAAATTTATATTTTTATTTGATATAAAGTAGATTTGAAAAAAAAAATTATTGATTTGTGTAAAAGTAAAAATAAGAAATCAATTTCTTTGTTCATATAAATTGATATGATATATTTTATTGGTTTAAAGAAGGTTTTGGTTAAATGTTTTAAAAGTTTTAAGAAGGTTTTTATCAGTTGAAAAGGTAAATTGATAAGTTTTAAATGTATTGGTTACCAGTATATTAAGTATCGGTTTCCGGTATTGTAGTTTTATTTTGTAATTGTAGCTGGTTGCCAGTTATTTGTATACGGGATTCCAGTAAAATTTTATTAGTTAAATCGTAAATTTTTAAATTTATAGTTTTTGTATTTGTTTTAATTTTTTCTTTTTAATTTTTTGTTTTTTCTTTCATTATCTGAAAAATTATTGTTTAAATTGTACTTTTGTATTTATTTGATAGTTAATAAATTAGAATTTGGAAATCATGTCCCGGTATAAGAAGTTAGGTACCGGGATTAGATTTTCAGATTTTATGTATTTATTTACTTATTTATTTGTCCCTGGCCTATTTCTATACACTCTATTTTAGATACGCCTACAAGGGAATCCGTTGAGGTTAGGTCACGAGATCTTGTGGGTGACATACCTTTTGAGATTATTCCATTATGAAAGAAGCTGGTTACAAGTTCCATGGTGTCAGTAGATGTATGTCACGTTACTCCATCTTGCTGGAAGTAACCTTCTCTCATTTCGATATCATCCAGCTGCTCCACAAATGTATTGAAGATACCCATATACACTTCAGTATCTACAGTTGTATCAAAGGAAATGAGACCAACGATCCTGGAAGTTGACACCGTGCACCATACTCCAAACCTTTTCATCATGCAGTGGGGTTTCGTGAATCACTGCAGCCCAATATCTGGCGTTTTGTGTGTTTATGCAGCCTTTACTCGAGGAACTTCGGGCCAACATTCGAGCCTCTCCCTGAATGAGAGTTGTTCGGATGGTGTAAGACTCGAAGGGGCAGTGGTTCCCGATACCCGTGGCAGGTCGGGTACGTCTCCGTACGGGGTTGAGGGAAGCCATATATTCCCGAGTACTAGCCTGCATAGCTAGTAGGTGTGCTAGATCACCAGGCGGCTCTACCGAGGTCTAATCGGTAGTCTTCCCCTTAGGAATAGGTGCGCGTAAGTGGCGTATCCACTTCCATCCCGTCTTGAGTCCACAGGACCAGATGTGGGGTGCTTGTTAGTCTCTATGTCTTGTCCTATGAAAAGCCCCACGCAACCGCCGGGCGCCCTTTTGGGGCAGCTTGGTAACTCCCTGGTCATTAGAGGGAGGTCAGTCTTCAGCCTGTTTGCCCTTGTTTGCTGAATTGCCCTGGTAGATACCCTCGAGCTTTATGTGTGTGTGTGTGTGTGTGTGTGTGTGTGTGTGTGTGTGTGTGTGTGTGTGTGTGTGGATGGGTGTGTGTTTATTAGCCTGACATATGAAACCAAACCTCATCTGTAAACCACGTTATGGACGTGGAATAAGTTCCCCTGAAGCCATCGACAGTAACTGATTCCTTTATCATAATCTGCTTCTTTCAGTTGTTACACCATATGCACTCTGTAAGGTCACAGCTCTTTGACCTGTTCCATATTCCTGGCTCAATCGACACAACGATTTGTTTGGAGAATTCAATAGCCTTCTGCGAACATCTGTAACAGATGACGGTCTATGTTTTCCACTCTCAGTTGTCTCCAGCTTTCTTACGAGCGATAAAATTGTTGTCTTTGTCGGAACATCACGTACATTAAATTCTCTTTGAAATTCCTGTTGTGTTGTTACCAAGGAATTTGTCTTCCAATATGTTTTCAAAATGCAAACACGCTCTTGCATGTTGCTGTTATTACTGCACATTTAAGACTGTCAACTGTCAACAATTGGCAGTGTTGTCCATACTCCCAGAGCCACTGAAATCACTAAAACCAATTTCTACATTCTACGTTTTTGTGAGACTAACAAACGTCAATTAATTTTTAGGTATAGGGATGACACTGTGACGTCTTTACGTCATTTTTTCCAATCTTTAGGTTCTTTGTTTTGGGATATTTTAAGTATTTTAAAGGTCCTGTTTAGCCACGCTCCTTATTCGTGTGCAACCTAGGGAAATCCCTCATATAAACAGTGGGTCAGAAAGATGGGTCATGAAAATTTTACTCACTCATTCACTGGAGACTCCGAGGAGGTCGGACCATCTACAGCAGCCGCTCGACGCACACCATGGGGAAGAGGAACGCCGGCAAGAAGGGGAACGCCGCCAAGAAGAAGCAACCTAGCCGGGCGACGAAGCTACAGTCGCCGCAGCCTTCATCTGCCAGCAGCTAACCAGCCACCTCTCGGGCACCATCTCTCGCCTCACTGCCGGTACTGGCAGAGGGGGGCGAGCCGGCCGGAGAGCCTAGGGGAAAGTTCTGGGCCAGCGCTGAACCGGCTCCAGTCACCGCCCGCCTGCCTAGTCCTCCGCTTACACGCCTGGCTGCCGGACGCTCTCGGCCGGCATTAGCAGACTCTACCTCCATGCAGCAGGACGCAACTCCAGCACACTCCGCAACCACACCAGCCAGCCAGTCTCCCCGCAGCATAGCCACCTCTAGCCAACTAACCTACGCCGAAGCCCTCTGCCCTTCTCCAGCCGCAGGTCCTACGCTACTACCAACAAAGGAGCCCTACGCTGTCTACACTCCAGAACACGCCGCACCGCACTCGGCAGTTATCCGCGGGGTCCCACGAGATCTCCCGATCCGCTACATACTCGCCGCCGCTCAACAGCTCTGGCCCTCTACTCTCAAGACCACCAAAATCATCACGCGCCATGGGCCTTCTAACCTTGTCCGGCTACAGCTCGCCGACATAGCCGACTACGATGCTGCCTTGAGGACGGGCCTGCCCTTGTTAGGGCGGTATCTCAGAATCTAGGCTAGCAGAACGTTGCGTCACCACACATGTCGACGCTGCTGTGGCTACGGACACGACGCCTCAACGTGCAACGCTCCAACTCGGTGCCACTAGTGCGGTGCCTCATCACTGACATCGGAATGCACGCGCCACGACCTTCGCCGCCGCCGACGCTACTGTGCCACCTGCGATGGCCTCGGCCACTACACAGGTCAGGCACAGTGCCCGCTCAATCCGAACAACAGGCGCAGAACCACCACACCGGCAGCTCCTGTCCCGGGCCATTCCTCACCACCTACGCCAGCCTTCTATGAGGAACTCAGGACTGCTTCAACCAAGATCCAGTCCGAACTTCACAACACAAACGACCGCCTGGCTGCCCTGGAGACGCAACTCGCTTCTGCCGCCACGACCATCCAGCCGACCGCCACGGACACAGCACAAGACACCGCAGAGATCATCACACAGCTCTAGGAGACCATGATAAGAGGCGACAGCAAAGAGCTTCCACACCTTTCTGACCTACTTCACATCCGAACTCACAAAATTCTCCACCCGCCTGGATCGAATGGAGGATGTTATCAACAAACTTTCAGAAGCAGAAGACAAGTACCATAACCTAGAGCCACTCATCAAACAAACACACCAATCTGCCACCATGGACATCCCATCTACACTCCAGACCTTAGCCAACGGACTAGACAACAGCAATATCGACCTGCACAGGATCGTTCGAACACTCCAAGCCCACCACGACTCATACGACCAAAAACACACCACCGGCGAACAAATTAGAGCTATAAATTTAACAGTTAACCCATACTTGGGCCATCTACGCCGACTGAACACTTAGTACCGTCCACCCTGACTCCCCAGTTTGGCTTCCAGGGCGCAAGCCATGCCTGCCATCCTGGCCTTACACTTTACGCCAGGCAGCAAGATAGTTGCTGCTCGAAATAAACGAGAATTTCCAGAGTGCTTATCGCGGGATCTACACAAACCTACCCACACTTTCCCTCACCTAACCCCGCTTCCACATAAGAAGCGATGATCCTTGTTTTTGTTTCAATAAAGCTTTAAAAAAATGGATCATGGAGATCGAACCGCGAACTTTCAAAGGGGTATGCAGAGAGGAAATTGCTTTAGGTAAAATATTAAGTAATTTTCAAGTAGTTCTTACTATCTTTATCTTGCTTTTATTGCACACTACAGAAATTGCGTGCTAATGACCTTCCTCTACCTGGCAAAATTGTAATTAAGTAACTTTTGTACCTTTGTATAATCGGAAGACAAGTGTACTTGAAACAGATGGACTTAAGGGCGGAAAAAAGTAGTTACCGTAAAGTGAGCCTTTGTGTTTTTAAGTTAGCGCATCTTCATTTGGAACAACGGTAGGTAGAAATTAAAGCGAAATGGCGGTCTTGCCTTGCGGTAACCTGATGCATTTTAATGAGTTGGCAGTAACGCTAATTCCTTTATTATGAAAGAGGAATACACACATACGTCGTGAAATATGTGTCCATGAAACGCGCAGTTCTTGGCCGAGGCCCAAACCCCTTAAGGTATTTTCAAAAGGAAGCTATAAAACTGATATAATAATAACATAATTCACAATGTCTCGTATTTTACTTCAGTGAAGCACTTTTGATGGTGATTCTATTCTGCATATCATTTTTTATCTATCTCTTACATTTCTGCAACTCTAAAACCTCATTTTTTGCAGCTTTATACTTCCTTCTGTTTATTTTACTCATCTGCTTCTTCTATCACTCTCTCGTAAAAACATCTTTCTAAAATAGAGATGCATTAAAAAGTTTACGTTCGAACATAATTTTCTTTTATTTACATTCTTTGCGAGCATTTCAGCACTGCAGTCAAGGCTAGAAAGAGTTCTATGAGCGGCCGTAGGCACACAAAGTTGGTACCCTAACATTTACAGAATAAACATCCACTGGCGCCAATTGGTGCTGAAAGATAACTTAATTTTGCTTAGCAGTTGTTAATCAGGCTTGAACGGCCTTCACGTGGGGGTAAATCTACGACACGGCCTGAAAAGTTTCCGACCTCAAAAAGTAGATGGCAGCACTCGTAAATAAGGGCTAGTGAATTTCGTTGTACATCTGTTGACAGTCATCAAAGTTTTGGACATTTTGGACACTCAGTTGTCATGTAACAGTCCTTTGAGTGAGTTGATGCGAGTGTTTCTATGAAAATGGACAAAATCGAGTATCGAGCTGTTACTAAATGTTTTTGAAAGAAAAAACTTCTGCGCAAAACAAAGATGAGTTTAATTCTGTATATGGGGACTCTGCACCATCATTTACCACAGAGAAATTTTGGGCAACTGAATTTATACGTGGCCGTAAGAGCTCGGTAGACGATAAACGTCCGGGATATCCAAAACCTGCCACTACCAATCAGCCAATTTGGACGCTCAGTAGTTACAGCTGTTTGAGTGAGTTAACGTGAGTGTTCTTATGAAAATGGACAAAATCGAGTATCGAGCTGTCATTAAATATCTGTTTTTGAAAGGCAATACGCCCCCGCAAATCAAAGATAAGTTAGATTCTATGTATGGGGACTCTACACCATCATTTACCACAGTGAAATTTTGGGCAGCTGAATTTAAACGTGGCCCTAAGAGATTGGGGCTCCATGAACGTTCGGGACGTCCAAAAACTGCAACTACAGACGAAAACATCGCCAAAGTTCACCAAATGGTGCTAGACGACCGCCGAAATAAAGTGAGAGAGATAGCAGAGGCTATGAACATGTCACAAGAACGTGTTTGTCACATATTAAATCGATATTTAGACATAAGAAACCTGTACGCACGTTGGGTGCCGCGTTTGTTCCCGACACCAAAAACGTCTTCAAATGAACATTTCCAACGCTCTGTTGCAGCAGTTTAGGTGCAATAACTCCGAGTTTCGGCGCCGATTAATTACTGTAGATAAAACTTGGAATCACCATTTAACTCCCCAAACAAAAATGCCGCCGAAACAGTGGACTGCAAAGGGTGAACCTGCTGCAAAGAACGCAAAAGGTGTTTTTGTTTTCGGCTGGAAAATTGATGGCGACAGTTTTTTGGGATAGTCATGGCGTTACTTTAATCGAGTTTCTTCAAAAAAGGGAAAACCATTACAGGAGCATACTACACATCATTACTTGACATTATGGAGGCAAAACTTGCGGGAAAACGGCCACATTTGCAGAGAAAGAAAATCCTGTTTCAACAAGACAACGCACCGTCCTACACCTCAGCGGTTGCAATGGCGAAAATCTATAAATTACGCTTTGAACTGCTTGACTGATCAGATCTAGCCCCAAGCGACTTCTTTTTGTTCCCTCATTCTAAAATTGCGCTCGGACAGCTTTTTTCGTCAAATGAAGAAACAATCACATTCGTGAACAATTATTTTGCAGGGAAAAACGCGGAGTACTATTTGGACGTGTTACAGAGATAGGAACATCGCTGGGAGAAGTGTGTAGAGTTACAAGGGCACAATGTTTAAAAATACGAGAGCTGTTCAATAAAGAATGATCATAATTTTTTACGGTCATAGATTTTCGCACTAAAATTCAGACTAAATATATTCTGTTAGCTTAATGTCAAACAAACATGCCATAGTAGTCTTATTGTTGGTACTCCTGGTTCCCGCCTGTGAGAAGCAGGCAAGTTCAGATGTGTACAGTATCGCCTACCGCTGCAATGGACGTAACAAGTAAGGAACAATATGCAGTTTTGCAGTTATTATTAAGTCTCAAAAAATCTTCAGTTGAGGCCTATACAATGTTACAGGAGGCCTATGGAGAGTCTGTTCTTCCCTACAGCACAGCTCGAAGGTGGTTTAACATGTTTAAAGAGGGGAGACAATAAATTTCAAAGGAGGGTGGACCCGGTGCTCCAGTTACTGTTCATACGGAAGAAAACATCAATTCTGCTGCTACCTTTGTGAGAGAGGATCGACAAATTACCTTAAGATCATTTTCTGAAATACTGAACATTTCATTGAGTGCCACCCACACGTTGATGATAGAAACATTACACATGAGACGTCTTTGTGCACTGATGGGTTCCAAAACTGTTGAATCCCAAACGAAAGGACAAAAGGACAGTTAAAGTTGATGTTAGAGGAAGATCCGGAGTTTCTTTCAAACGTAATCACTGCTGATGAAACTTGGCTACATCATTTTAATCCTGAGAGGAAACAGCAAAGCTCAGTGTGGAAATCTCGTTCATCACCAACCTCCAAAAAAGCAAAAGTGGTTGCTTCAGCTGGGAAAGTTATGGTCATCTCATTATTTGATATTCTTGGGATGGTTTATCAGCATGTTGTATCTGCACACACATCAGTAGCTGGACAATACTACAGGGATGTCCTGAAAACTTTGAAAATCCATATCAGGTGCAAAGACCACATTTTCGCGAAGCAGGCTAGATGCTGTACCACGATAATGCTCGGCTGCATATTGCCAATTTTGTTGCTGAATATCTTGCAAAAATCAACGTGAAGTACATCCTTCATCCTCCTTATAGTCCGGATTTAGCCCCATGTAACTTTTTTTCTATTCCCTAATAAGAAGAAACGCCTTCGAGGGAGACATTATCCATCATCAGAAGCATTGGTGAAGGCTGCGGAGGAAATTTTGAAGGATCTCTCAAAAATTGTTGCCAGCATGTCTTTGAAGACTGGCAGAAACGTTGAGACAAGTGCATCGCATTCAGGGGAGACTATTTTAGTTAGAACCAACCCCCCAAAGACAAAAGTGGTTGTTTCTGCTGTGAAATTTATGGTCATCCTATTCTTTGATATTCATGGAACGGTTTATCAGCATTTTGTACCTACATACACATCAGTAACTGGACAATACTACAGGGATTTCCTGAAAACATTGAAAATCCATATCAGCCGCAAAATACCACATTTCCGTGAAGCAGGCTGGATGCCACACCACGATAATGCTCGGATGCATATTGAAAATTTTGTTGCTGAATATCTTGCAAAAATCAACGTGAGGTGCATCCTTCACTCTCCATATAGTCCGTATTTAGCCGCATGTGGCGTTTTTTATTCCTTTACTTGAAGAAACGTCTTCGTGGGATGCATTATCAATCATCAGAAGCAGTGGTGAAGGCTGCGGAGGCGATTTTGAAGGATCTCTCAAATAATGGTTTCCAGCATGTCTCTGAAGACTGGCAGAATATCTGCGACAAGTGCATCGAATTCAGGGGAGACTATTTTGAGACTATTTTGTCAAAATTATGAGGAGGAGTAAAGTTACGGTGTTAAAAAAATGTGAATATTCTTTATTGAGTAGCCCTCATAAGTAATACATTTCCTAAAAAAATCTTGTATCTTTATTAGGTCGGAAGCTTTTCAGAACAACCTTGTACAGGTAAAATATAAGATTAGTTTCCATGAATATTTTGTTTCAACGACTACTATAGTGATATTGGATGAGAGGCGCTTTATGAAGTAGAAAGTTCTAATAATAACAGAGAAGTGTGTACATAAATCTGTTGCTACGCCCTATATATGAAAGAGTAATCAGAAGCTGTTTAAACGCTGGTTATAACCCCATTATCGTTCTTTGAGTGAGGAACAATACTTCATCATAACGGACCAGTAGCAGTGCCGTTATCCAATATGCTAACATCAATTGATCACCTATGTGACACATGCAAACCCCCCCCCCAACCTCTCTTTTTTTATTTAACATTCCTGCCACATATGTGGTCAGCGCCACACCTGTGTGTGAACTCGCGCAGTTAAAATCGAAAACCTTAAATAATAGCTACTGCCCCATTATAATGAAAAATAAACTTTAATTACTTTTAATACAACGAAATAAAATATGACAAGCTACGTTAAATCCACATGCGTGTAATTGTGCTTCGTATACAGTCGCAATTCATTTATTTTGGTATAAACAAATGACTGTTTCACATTAACTTCTCTGCCTCTACACCTATTCAAATTTTAATGCTTTATGAGGGATTGTCATAACGTTTTAATTATCACCCTTTAAAAAATGTAATACATTTTCCAGCGATTATTGTCCTTCCCAATACCTTGATTGTACAAGGGTCGTTCAGAAAGTAACTTCCGGTTGATTGCAAAAAATTCACCAAGTTAAATAAAAATATTTTAATATATACATCTTACAACTACATTTTTGCACTATTTTTCTACATAGTCTCCATAACGATTGAGGCACGTATCGTATCTGTTCACAAGCTTTGAAATTCCTTCTGCATAACAAACACCCGCTTGTGCCTGGAGCCAGCCTGTGACCGCATCTTTGAGCTCTTCGTCGTCATCAAACCGCTGGGACCCGAGCCATGTCTTCGTATGCATGAAGAGGTGATAATCGCTTGGCGTCAGATCTGGGCTGTAAGGTGGATGGTTGACAACGTCCCACTTGAAGGACTCAAGAAGGGCTGTTGTTCTGCTAGTAGAGTGAGGACGGGCGTTATCGTGCAAAAACAAAGCTCATGATGAATAGCTGCTGCAGAATATCCTTTGGCTGTAAAAAACCTTATAACAGCACGCACTTCACATTTGGCGGGGTTTTCTATTACAGCACACATTTCAAACGGCCACAAACACTAAACTAGCGCAGATACGACGTTCACTCGACCACGGCTTGATGCCGACTGACTTCTGAGTGCGTGAATGCACAGGTGGCGTCGCTTCTCCCCCCACTACCCGCACTGTGACCGATCGGAGGTTACTTTCTGAACGGCCCTCGTAGAAGTCTGCAGAATTCGCTTTAAACCACTCTTGCACTTCATTTATGACGTCATTTGTGTTGTCAAATCGGCGACCACGCAACAGATTCTTTATTTCCGGGAAGAGGAAAAAGTCGCCTGGTGCGAGATGGCGCGAATAAGGCGGACGCTGTGAGCTCAAACCTACATTCCCTTGTTTTGTCAACTGCAACTTGAATGAGCTGGTACATTGTTAGACAGTTGAGCCCAGAGGGTCCACTCCCATCAGTCCTGGACTCGTAGGACAAAGACCCGGGTCTCTTTAAACCAGGGAATATCCGAGCTGTCCCAAATGGGCGCTCGGCGTCCTCCGTGGTGCTTTCCATAGGGCAAGACCTGGGTTAGTAACAAGGCTCCCCCCCCCCGCCCTTCTGGTCATGCGGACTCAAGACTTATGGAAGTGTATACGCCACTTACGCGCGCCAACACCAAAGGTGAAGGCTACCGATATGACCTCGGTGGGGCCGCCTGGCGATCTAGCACACCTTCTACTAGCTATGCAGGCTAGTACGCGGGAATATTAATGGCTTCCCTCAACCCCGTCCGGAGACGTACCCGATCTCCCACGGGTATCGGGAACCACTGCAATCCGGAAAACTCACTATCAAGGAGGTGCTCGAATGTTCGGCTCGAGGTTCTTCTAGTAACGTCAGAGGGTACATTGTTAGACAATAAGTGCGAGGATTTACTTCCATCAGTCCTGGACCCGTAGGACCAAAACCCGGGCCTCTTGGGTGTTTTACCGTAGGAAAGTACCTATTTTATAAACTGCACCCCCCCTCTGCACACGGCTGACAGGACGGAAGTGGATATGCCACTTACGCGCCGGTCCTAAATGCACCGGCTACCAAATAACCTTGGAAGGGTCGCCGGTGATTTAGCACACCAGCTACTAGCTCTGCAGGCTAGTCCCCGGGACTTATGAGGCAACCCTCTACCCCCTCCGGGTGGCCGTAGCCTGGCCGGAGGGTAGATTGTTAGTTTAGTGCAGAGGAATCTACTCCCATTAGTCCTGGACACGTAGGACCTATGAGGCAACCCTCTACCCCTTCCGTGCGGCCTTTGTCTGGCCGGAGGTACCCAATTCCCCGTGGGTGTCGGGAACACACTTCCCCCTCGATTCCAAACCAATCCGAAAAACTCCCCTACGGGAGGGGCTCGGCAGTTCGGCCCGAGGTTCCTCTAGTAACGTCAGGGGTACCACGAGTGCTAGGGGTCCACAGCGCCCGTACCATGGCAGCTGAAGTGGACGGATTGCCTCCCCTACGCTAGACAGAAGACGAACAGCTTTGGAGAGCATATCGCGTCGTTATTTAATCAGAGATGCTCGTAACTTGTCCAGAACATTGCAGTAGTAACTTTCAGTGATGGTTTGATCCTTGGCAAGATAATCTGTAAGGACGCCTCCACGACAGTGCCAGAAAAACTGAAAGCATGACCTTCCCAGCTTACTTTTGCACCTTTGCCTCTTTGGGAGGGGGCAACGGCATGTTTCCATTCAATGTTCATTGTTTTTCTCTCACGATCTTGCCGAGATGTTGGTGGTACACGTGGATCGTCTGGCCCGCTACGATGGTGCTGTTCGGGACGACCAGTCTTGAGAAGGCAGCAGTGTCGCGGCAACGCACATAAATGGTTCGCGCGGAGCGATAACGCGGCTTGGTTACACAAAGGAACTGTGAAAGATAGCACGCAGATAAAGGTCTCCCGAAACAAACAGAGATAAATGGAAATTTCTTGTAGCATCTTGAATATTCGGTCTCTTTATTGTTCTGGAATTCTCTAGAATTTATCAATAAGGTATTTAAGAAGCGGACGACCCGCCAAGAGGGAGTCGTAAGCATAAAACAGCTGTAGAGTGTTGTTGTAACAATAGCTGATCAGAACACTGTTTGTTGTTATCGACCTTGGTATATTGTGTGTATGTGACGTATAGTAGTTACGTGAGAATTGAACAATGTATTTCTACGAAAACAAAGAACAGTTGGAATATCTGCAGCTCAGACTTTTAATTATATGAACCCACAAAGTCACAATACTGATGGATCCAGGATTCATCCATGGCTACCAAACGATAAAACAAATCATCTTCATCCTGTTCCAACAGCATCTCGAAAGGTCAAGGCATGTTTGCCTTTGGAAAGAGGTTAGCAAACGTGGAACTCACCGTACAGACACCTTAGACATGTGCAGTTCGTCCACACACTACCATAACTAAGATGTGTCTCATTCATGATCATTTGGATCGTTGCACAGCTGGGATCCTGAAGAAGCCATGGTGTATACAAAGGCCGAAAGCTTGACATTCATATACCTGACACGGCTGATCACCCGCGAAGCCTTGTTTAATAATTCTCGCCGTGAAAGCTTCAAGTCTCTCAACTTTTTGTCAATTCTATTCACACTCACAAATTCACAATCACAAATAATAAAGAAAATAATATTTCCCAAGAGACCTACCCAGGGCGCTCTGATGGTGAGACAAAGTCGCGTAGAATTTTGCGGTCCGGCGTCTAATAACATCTTCCATATATTGGAGATACGAGGCTTCGTGAAGATATTTCACAGGACAGCATTGGTATACAGAATAGACAGTCGTAATTCTCTACACGATGAAGCTGTAGAAGTTTGGATTCTGCGGCCATGCCCCAGATCCCGCACGCATAAAGCATGATGGGGAGTACCAGAAACTTAAAAAGATGCAACTTTAAGGGAGTCGGCATCCCTGACCGCATCATGGGGTACAACAAAGCCGAAGCCCCGAATCCCCGATGTGCTAACTCCTGTATGTTAGCCACGAAAGTTAGGCTCTTGTACAGCTTTGCCCCCAAGTAAGTAAGAGGAACGTGACAGTCTGCGATTTTGAGTATCCAAGATAGAAACCACGCAGATGGCATGTCACATGTCAGCATACTGCTATACGCGGTGAACTACTGTGAGGTGTCTGGTGGATGCCGTGGGGATGGCTCTGTCGTCTGCAAATAAATAAAGGTTGGTATTTATGTGTCAGGAAGGGCTAGGGGCCAAGAATACTGGACAATTGTCTGTGGTCAAACATTTATAGTGTTATAGTGCGTCCAGAAATTAATTTTCTGCCTAATCTTCGAGAGGTATCTGTTCATGCCATATAAAATAATTTCAGTCTTGATAACAAATGATAAACGCTATTTAATAAAATGTGGTAAGTGAAATATCTTTGAAGGCTTTGGCAAGGAGTGTAATATATTTATACTTTGTAATGTTTGTTGAAAATAAAAGAAGGTGTATCTACGTAAAATCTTGCGTGTGTATTTTTATATTTAGTAAATAACGCGCTCCATTATCACTTCAGGTTTCTCTTCTCACCTTTAAAACCTTCTTTGGACTTTTACAAATATTTCAAAACCCAAATGAGGCAAATCAGTTCAGCCTTTCTCGAGTTTTTTTGCGAGATTAACAGACGTCAATACATGTTTATATATAGAGGGATGTAGGTACTGCAAATGTAATTGTGCCAGTCTATAAACGTGATTCATATGGGAGTATTTATTATACGTGTTAAGCTAAAACTAAGAGAGTGTAATTTTTTCTGAGCGTTAAAGAGGGAGCCATGTTTTACATAGAGAAAACCTCGGGGATATTACTGTTCGACAGAAAATGGGCCACGAAAATTAACCTATTTGCTTGCACAGCGGGCAACACTTATAAGCTGATGTTCATAGGATAATAAAGGTAAAGCCCTAATCAGCTTTACGCCGTGGTTTCTGCAGGGGAAGCTGGCAATGGCTTTCCGACAAACTTTCTAATTTTCTTCTTAATGAGTCCTCCTTTTATTTGCTCAGATACAAACTGGTTATAAAATAGGTATTGAATAGGGCAGACCAAAACCTTGCACTGTAACAATCTTATTCGTGTATTGCCTCTATCATCTCTGCTGTAAAGTTAAAATGTCTCGAATTAGTCTGCTTGTATGTAAGAGTGTATACCTGAAGTCAGGCAAACTCTGAAACAAATTCACAGTGAATTACGCCTTCAAAATTCCACCAGGCACACAATATTATTTTGGGATCAAAGCGATACTTTTAACGATGACTTTGGCAGGTTGTCAGGGATCAAGTCACTGTTTCGAGACATCAGTCTTTCGGTAATATATAAATTTTCCATTACAACTGACTATTCTCCTGACAAATCCATCATCCATGGGATTACGCATAAACTGTCCACTCCACATTCAGCCTGTTGAGGTGTCAGTTCATGAGGTACAGGTCTATACCTTCTGTATGATTTTCCGAGTGTTTTAAATGGTTTGCCTTGATGCACCAAGCTATTTTGAAAGCCAAAGGGTAATTTTCTCACAACATTTTTCGTGCATCCTCAAAATTCCACACTTTAGATCCTCCAGAACGTAGTAAATCTTTAGTGTTTTCGTCTCCATTGTTGACACTTGAGTGGGCCCTGTGGTGATAGTACCATGCCTGTGTCTAATGTACGTTGCTGGGTGTGACAGTTCAACACAGACAGAACTTCGTGTGACAACAAACCAAGACAGTTGAGTGAGGCATGTGGTGATGGTACCATGCATGTGTCTAGTGTACGTTGCTGGGTGTGACAGTTCAACACAGACAGAGCTTCGTGTGACAACAAACCAAGACAGTTGACTGAGGCATGTAGTGATGGTAACATGGATGTGTCTAATGTACGTTGCTGGGTGTGACAGTTCAACACAGACAGAACTTCGTGTGACAACAAACCAAGACAGTTAAGTGAGGCATGTGGTGATGGTACCATGCATGTGTCTAGTGTACGTTCCTGGGTGTGACATTTTAATGAAGGCAGAGCATCGTGTGACAACAAACCAAGACAGTTGAGTGAGGCATGTGGTGATGGTACCATGGATGTGTCTAATGTACGTTCCTGGGTACGACAGTTCAACGAAGACAGAACATCGTGTGACAACAAACCAAGACAGTTGAGTGAGGCATGTGGTGATGGTACCATGGATGTGTCTAATGTACGATCCTGGGTGTAACAATTCAATGAAGACAGAACATCGTGTGATAACAAACCAAGACAGTTGAGTGAGGTATGTGGTGTGGTACCATGCATGTGTCTAATGTACGTTCCTGAGTGTGACAATTCAATAAAGACAGAACATCGAGTGACAACAAACCAAGACAGTTAAGTGAGGCATGTGGTGATGGTAACATGGATGTGTCTAATGTACGTTCTTGGGTGCGACAGTTCAACAAAGGCAGAACTTCGTGTGACAACAAACCAAGACAGTTAAGTGAGGTATGTGCTGATGGTACCATGGATGTGTCTAATATACGTTCCTGGGTGTGACAGTTCAATGAAGACAGAACTTCGTGTGACAATAAACCAAGACAGTTAAGTGAGGCATGTGGTGATGGTACCATGGATGTGTCTAATTTACGTTCCTGGGTGTGACAGTTCAATGAAGACAGAACATCGTGTGAAAACAAACCAAGACAGTTAAGTGAGGCATGTGGTGATGATACCATGGATGTGTCTAATCTACGTTCCTGGGTGTAACAGTTCAATGAAGGCAGAACATCGTGTGAAAACAAACCAAGACAGTTAAGTGAGGTATGTGGTGATGGTACCATGGATGTGTCTAATCTACGTTCATGGGTGTGACAGTTCAATGAAGACAGGACATCGTGTGAAAACAAACCAAGACAGTTAAGTGAGGCATGTGGTGATGGTACCATGGATGTGTCTAATGTACGTTCCTGGGTGTGACAGTTCAATGAAGGCAGAACATCGTGTGAAAACAAACCAAGACAGTTAAGTGAGGCATGTGGTGATGGTACCTGAATGTGTCTAATGTACGTTCCTCTGTGTGACAGTTCAATGAAAACAGAAAATCGTGTGACAACAAACCAAGACATTCGCGGTCTCGTACCAGCTGGTCTGACGACATGATCCAGGTAGTCGTAAACGTTATTTTGGAGGATCGTCCATTGAGCATTTTAAGATCTTCAGCCAGAATCGTGTACACAGTTCCCACGGAAATGCTAATTTTGGAGGCGATGTCTGCATCGTCTGCAAAAAAGGGTTCATTCAGATGGTATACAAGATATGATTTAAGTCGTTAAACCTGTTTTCCATTAAACTGTATGCTGGAAAGTGGGTACTATTCCATTTATATGCCGTCTGTAACATAATAGTTGTTAGCCCTTTCTTTTTATTTTTGAATCAATTGCTCATTGGCGACGTTATTCACTTGTCTTATGTAACGTCGTGTTTCTTTTTTTCAGTTTTCCTTTCATTTCACCATCATACTTGCATTCATTTCTATGGATCCCGTCTCAGGCGTTGGACTGGACCCTCAATCGTCCACTTCCCAGCTGAAGGAAGCCAAGCTGAGGGTATTTGCCACGAAAACACCACCTTAAGTAGAAAGGACACCTATGTTCCTGTTTGTGGAGAAAGCCTGAAATCCAATTTTTATCTGGACTGCAAATTTTCTGCACTTAAGAAAGGCAAATAGTACAGAATAGATAATTAAATGTATTTCAAATTTCTCCTGTCCTAGAAATTAGGCACTAAATTCCTTTATTTTCATGTACAGATTACTTTTTATTATCTGTTAGACGCCTTAGAAACCAGTTATCAATAAATTCTGTCTTACTTCCAGTAGAAAAATATGTATGTTTCTCTCACCTGAAAGCATAAGTATCATGTTTTCCAAAATCAGCGTCTGCTTTATTAGCAATTATTTCTGTCGCAGAGAGTGGGGTTGAGAATATGCATGTAAATTTATGTACGCTGCCAGCACCATGAGCACTGTGTAAACAATTTGATGTTTATTTTATTGGTAGCTCTTTTTGTGTTAGCAGCAACCTTTTAATTGCGAGCACAAAAGCAATTCTCGTTGCAAGCGTATCGCGAAGGTATCGTTCACTGCAGCAAACCAATATATGTGTAAAATTTGAAAATATCGATTTGTAGACGAAGTAAGTTCCTGGTTCAAAATTACAATCAACTGACCCATCCAACATGGAATTATAAATATAAATTTGCTTTAGCAGAATATGGTACTGTGTCTGCCTTTTGTTCAAGAGCCTTCCCCTTCAAATCTCGGTCAGGGTGAACTATCTGGATCACATATTTTCCGACATTTTTCCTTATCCTGAAAGATGAATGTCTGGTAACTCTAAGCTCTATGTACCCTGTACTCTTTTGAACATCATTTCATTCATCGTCCGATATGACTTAACGTTGGAGGTTTTCTCTTATCCTTAAAGATGAATGTCTGGTAACTCTAAGCTCTATGTACCCTGTACTTATTTGAACATCATTTCATTCATCGTCCGATATGACTTAACGTTGGAGGTTATCTCTTATCCTGAAAGACAAATGTCTGGTAACTCTAAGCTCTATGTACCCTGTACTTATTTGAACATCATTTCATTCATCGTCCGATATGACTTAACGTTGGAAGTTTTCTCTTATCCTGAAATTTGAATGTCTGGTAACTCTTAAGCTCTATGTACCCTGTACTCATTTGAACATCGTTTCATTCATCGTCCGATATGACTTAACGTTGTAGGTTTTCTCTTATCTCGAAATACGAATGTCTGGTAACTCTAAGCTCTATGTGCTCTGTACTCATTTTAACATCATTTCATTCATCGTTCGATATGACTTAACGTTGAAGGTTTTCCCTTATCCTGAAAGATGAATGTCTGGTAACTCTAAGCTCTATGTACTCTGTACTTATTTGAACATCATTTCATTCATCGTCGGATATGACTTGACGTTGGAGGTTTTCTCTTATCCTGAAATTTGAATGTCTGGTAACTCTTAAGCTCTATGTGCCCTGTACTTATTTCAACAACATTTCATTCATCGTCCGATATGACTTAACGTTGGAGGTTTTCTCTTATCCTGAAAGATGAATGTCTGGTAACTCTAAGCTCTATGTGCCCTGTACTTATTTCAACAACATTTCATTCATCGTCCGATATGACTTAACGTTGGAGGTTTTCTCTTATCCTGAAAGATGAATGTCTGGTAACTCTAAGCTCTATGTACCCTGTACTCATTTGAACATCATTTCATTCATCGTCCGATATGACTTAACGTTGGAGGTATTCCCTTATCCTGAAAGATGAATGTCTGGTAACTCTAAGCTCTATGTACCCTGTACTCATTTGAACATCATTACATTCATCGTCCGATATGATTTAACGTTGGAGGTTTTCTCTTAACCTGAAAGATGAATGTCTGGTAACTCTAAGCTCTATGTACCCTGTACTCATTTGAACATCATTTCATTCATCGTCCGATATGACTTAACGTTGGAGGTTTTCTTTTATTCTGAAAGATGAATGTCTGGTAACTCTAAGCTCTATGTACCCTGTACTCATTTGAACATCATTTCATTCATCGTCCGATATGACTTAACGTTGGAGATTTTCTTTTATTCTGAAAGATGAATGTCTGGTAACTCTAAGCTCTATGTACCCTGTACTCATTTGAACATCATTTCATTCATCGTCCGATATGACTTAACGTTGGAGGTTTTCTTTTATTCTGAAAGATGAATGTCTGGTAACTCTAAGCTCTATGTACCCTGTACTCATTTGAACATCATTTCATTCATCGTCCGATATGACTTAACGTTGGAGATTTTCTCTTATCCTGAAGGTTGAGTGGTAACTGTAAGCACTATGTACCATGTACTAATTTGAGCATAACTTCGTTTATTTTATTTATTCTCCGATATGACGTAAAGTGCCTAAAAGGGTCAGTTTTTGTCATATTTACTAGCAGAAAAAGAACTCCTGCCAGACGAAGCTCTGACAAACTGAAGGCACTTATATAATCTTAATAATTTCAATAGCTGTTAAGAAGTAAAACTTTATATTGTACTTACTATAGAAAAATAATTGTGAAGCTACTAATAAGGTATTCTGATTATTTAATATTTGAAATTCATCTTGTTTCCAAATAGTCAGCTGTGAATTTAGGGATTTAGACACATGCTACTTGCATCTCTTTGAAATAGGGACGGTTGATCCTTTTTCTTGATCTAATTTTTCTAGGTGACTGGCTCTGACCTCAAAACTGATGGTTGCATCCCATACATATGCGGTCTTCAATCTTACGATCAATAGAATGACGTCTTTATAGTAACAACTCACGTCAACTATGCATAGAATTTCTTGGTGAACGTCAATCCTTTCAGCAAATTTAGCTGTTTCTCGAGGATGTCTGCCATTCTTAAGGAAGTCTATTGATGGGCATGAATCCAAATTATGTTCATTGTATTTGCTGCAACGGGATCAAGATTATACAGCTTCTTTCCATTCCGACAGAGCTGATCTTAATACAAAGATGCGTATTTCTGTTTATGGAACTTTTGTTGGCGTGGATATATTACGGGGTATTGTTTGCCCTGCACTATTCTGTTTCTAGTGTGGTCTGTTCTTTTGCAGAGAGCTGGCTAATCAGTTTACACTCTGTACCAACAGGTCACAAACTCGTTGTTTCAGAGTTATTGCTTTTGGTATCGGGGGGTGAGTGAGTGTGTGGTGTTTTAGGGCCCGTCGACAACAAGGTCATTCGGGCCCGAAGTCAACACTAAAACCTAAAAGCTATAAAAATTTAGTTAAAAAGGTAAAATACAATAAAAACACTCATATGTTAAAAGGACATTAACAACCGATCTAAAGACTAATAATTTAAAATCTCTAAAAGCAATAGATATAAAACACAAGTCATACTTGTTTATTAAAATCGATTTTAAAAATAAACCGCAGTGCCTTATCCACGGCCACTGGGTCGTCACCTAAAACACCGGGCAAGTTAGCTGCCAAGCCCAAAGACTGGCGAACGCGGGCATACTTCGGGCAATCCAGTAATACATGCCGCACAGTGAGGCGTACTGAACACGGAGCACACACAGGGGCCGGTTCCCCTCTTAATAGATAGCCATGAGTGACTCGTGTGTACCCAATTCTCAGCCGGGTGAGTATCACCTCGGCCCGCCGGTTATCCCTGCAGGAAGTTAGCCAGGGTTGTACGCTCACCTTTATCGCCCGGAGTTGTGTGCCTTCCAAAGCTGTCCAAGATTGCTGCCAAGCAGATAGGAGCTGGCGACGGAAAAAACGTTGCACATCCTGGTATGGCACCGTAGTTGTTAAACTCCGGGGCAAACGGCAAGCGGACTTAGCAATCGCGTCCACCTCCTCGTTCCCGGAAATGCCCAAATGGCCTGGGGTCCAAGTAAAACAAAATTGTATCCTCGACTGAGCATTTGCGAGATCTAGGCCTGTATTTTTAAAACAAGGGTGTGAGCGGCAGTGTGCTGTTGCAAGGCCTGAAGAGCACTTAGAGAGTCAGTGCAAACAATAAAAGAGCCAGGAGCTAACTTGCAAATAAAAAGGAGCAAATAAAAGATGGCATACAGCTCTGCTGAGAAGACCGAAGTGGAGTCCAGAAGTCGAAATTTATGAGACTCACCGTTAATGAAGAACGCGCAACCCGTTGTGCTACCTAGCTGAGAACCGTCCGTAAAGACCGGAAGATATTGAGGGTAACGGCCCAGTAGTTCGGCAAAAAGTTGTTGGAACACCGAATGTGGAGTAGCGAGTTTAGAGTTGCTGGAAAGAGCGAGATCGAACCGCGCACGATCCAGCTGCCATGCAGGATAAGGCTGATGGATGACCTCTCCACGCGAGGCATTCGGAGGCCATGGGAATGTAGGAGATCCCGAAATCTTATTCCCATGGGGCGTGTCCGAGAACCAGGGCGAATATAACGGTGGACTAAATCTGGACACAGGCCCTGCTTTTGGTATCATTATATTACAAAGAGCACTATATGTTTTAACAGAGGAAATCGTCATGTCCGATTCCTGTATGGCAACAAATTCTTGTACGCGAAGATACACCAGGTGAGTCAGCCACGCCTTAATGTTTGGAAGGTAGGCCTCCCATCAAAAGGCTTGTGAGTCTTAGCTCAGTTTTTCGCTTTCTGAAATGTATTACTTGAAGATAGAAGAATTTTCCGGGCTCAGGAGCCGTGGTCTGATGGAGTTGGAACATCCGTACATTTCGTTCACGTCTGTGGTGAACATCATCAGGGGCACATGCGTGGCACACCACGGTGTTTGGAGTGTAGTGGTATGGGACTGCATTTCCTCTACGGGAGTGGGAAAGCTGGTTTTCATAGACACAGCCATGAACAAGGAAGTCTGTCTTAGACTATTGCACCAAAATTTAAAACAAAGTGCAGAAGTGACGGTTATTTTGGACAACTACCTATTTTATCAGGATAATGATCCGAAGCATACGTCCCACATTGTGCAGCTATGGTCACTTTACAACTGTCCTCATGTACTGCATCCACCCCTTCAGTCCCTAGATCTTAAGGGTATGTATGACTACATTTTCATGAAAATCGTGAAAATAACGACTTTTTTATTTTAATTCTATAAAATAATTTAGATATTCCCGAATGTTAAAAATGCATAATTTGCCTCCGGACGCCATTTTTAAATGCTTATTTAAATGTCGGTGTCCTTAAAACTCTGTCAGAGTCACGCCCTCTTTTGCCTACAACCCCATTCTTTGTCTGTTTTCCGTTCTTAAATTTTCAATTCAAGAAAAGAAAAATAAGGCTTTCAGAAAAATAGTTCCTAAAATGTTGCCAATATATCAGAGGCTGGCTTCTACAACATTACTAGAGAGGTGCAAAACAGGAAAAACACAGAATGCCAATGAATCTTTGCATCATGTCATATGGAATAAGTGCCCAAAGGAAGTTTTCATATCAAAACAAAAATTGAATCTTGCTGTTATTAAAAGCATCAGTGAGTTTAACATGGGTAGTCTTAAGTCATTGGAGCTGCAGCGAAATATCAGAGGTGAAAGTGTAGTAGACTCAGCAAAGAAAACTTCAGTGCAGCGAGATCAGACTCGTATCCTGCAAAGCAAGAAGCGAAGTTGTGCAGAAGAAAAGCAACATCTAAAGAAGAAGAAGGTGGAAAAAGCAGCAACAGAGGAGAGGAAACAGAAATCTGAGGGTCCAACCTATCAGCCTGTTGGATTTTAATGTGAGTTATGCAATCAAATCTTTAATCGCTGTTTTCTCAATGTTCATATTTTCAGCATTTTTCTTCCTGTAAAATGCTCCTTGCGATGCAGTTTTTGTACTACATTCATGAAATTTCCTACACAGTTTCAGAATATCATGAGGAATGGAAATTGACCTAGGTTTTATTGTGAAATGTATACAAGCATATATTTTTAATTTTCAAACACAAAACTTACAGTTTTTTAGACAAAAAAGAATATTTGTAAATTAAAAAGTTTTTGTGACCTAAACTAAAGGAGACACAGAAAAACCCAGAGCAATTTCAAAAAGTATGTGTATTATGAACATAGGGTTAAAATATTAGACCAAAATTCAAAATATTTTGTCGCAAGGGACTTTTTTAGTGACGTAACAAAAACATACAAAATTTATCATAATTTCTAAACTGCTGGAGAACAATGGTTTAAATTTAGGTTGTAAGATGTCTACAGTATACTACACCTATGGTGTAAATTTGAAAAAGCTAGCATTATTAGTTCAGAATTTGAAAATTTCAGTCATACATACCCTTAATGCATGAGATAAAGTGGAGAAGGCCGTGCGGAAGGCTCCCATCACCTCCTAGCAGCACTTGAAGGAGAGGTGCAAGAGGAATGGAGCAAACTTTCTACAGCCTACCTGAAAAACCTGGTTCTTAACATGCCAAATAGGTTGCGAGAAGTAGTGAAAAGAGGAGAGAGAGTCACAAAGTACTAAGCCATATTTTGTATCACACTCAAGTTGTTATGTTTGATTACTTATGAGGATAACAAATGCCATATTTCTTTATAATTCTTAAAAAAGCATCCATTATATAATTTTTATGTGAAATAATATTTATTTTCATTACAAGAACGAACCATGTAACTGTCGATATCATTAATTTCAATAAAATAGCATATCAAATGTTGACTTTCACTTTCAAAACTCAGTACTCTGCTTTGTCCAATTATTTATGGGAGACTCTTGCAGGTGCTAAGTGCCTGGTGCCTGAAATTTCAAATTCGATCCCCCTTATTAAAAAATGAGACTACTCAGAGGCGAAGAGCAATGCATGCCATTAATATAAAAGTGAGCAGTCGGTGTCAGTTGGCTGGTTAGGGCCCCAAAAACAACGCATAAACATGGGAGCTCCGATATCTAATTGGACCGACAAAGTATTGGATAGCGCTGCTCGCGTGCGGAGCTCAAGGTCGGTTATACAGCGTGCACACCTGCATGTTCAGTAATTAGCTTGGGGCACGATGATAGCATCGAACATGCGCGCGCTCACTACCTACTTCATTTGTTTTTTTACCTTTATAATAAGGCAGTTATAACCTCACATTTGCATCTCTCTTATACAAAATATTCGGAAGATGAATACTAAAACGGACCAAAAATTGTGAAATAATTTATTCCAGTAAAAAAGAATCTAAAATTTGTGGTAGTAAATCTTGACTCGTATTCAATAGATAACACTGGGCAACAATGAAAATGTTTCGGGTTTAAAAATACTGAATTTAGATGTATCTCTATCTGCCAAATTCAAAAATCATCATAAAGATATAAATGTGCTCTTGTTTTGAAGATAAAGTGACATTTTATGTTTTAGAGTGAATATTTTTTATTTGGGGGATCTTTTTCGGGAGTTGGCACACCTGTCAAATAGCATCAGTGAGAAAGTTTGGTAATGAAGTGATGCAAAGTTAAGGAAGTCATTTTTATCGGACCACGAATAACAGAACTTGTAAAGGATCCTGCATTTGATCAAATTTTGGAGGGGAAAGAAAAGGAAGTTTCGGAAGCCTTTAAGAATGTTGTACATGTATATTTAGGCAATAAAAGAGATGACAACTACAAGAATTTAGTGCAAAAATACCGTAACCTTGGATACAACATGTCCCTTAAGATCCATTTTCTCCACTCCCACCTAGACTTTTTCCCTCCTAGTTGTGGAGCTGTTAGTGATGAACATGGGGAGAGATTCCATCAGGACATTTCTGTTATGGAACAAAGATATCAGGGCCGTTGGAATGAAGTAATGCTTGCGTATTACTGTTGGTCTGCGGAACTCCATCACAAGAGGCAAGCTAAAAGACGACAAAGTCATGATTCTCTTCAGACACGACTATCTGCGAAGTATTTTTTCCAGCAATTTAGAACTCTTAGCATGTAACTACCAGTTAAAAAAATCAAATGTACTTTCATTGTTGTTAGCATCTATGTAATTAAAATGTATCATTTTCTCTCAATCCGTTAATATGAAATACTTCCACCTTGTCTATATCATAGGAACTAGAGCTAATAAAAATTCTTCATTGTCATATTTGTGTTTCTCAACCCAAAATTAGTAGTAATTAGCTCATGAAGTGCTCGAAACATTCAAAAATTAATTACAAAAATGGACCTAGAGTGTTAAATAATTTATTCCAGTACCCAAAGATCTAAAATTTGTGGTAGTAAATCTTTAATAACATGAAAAATAGTCATATTTAGCCGAAAAATTGATTCGCATTCAATAGATAACACTGGGCAACAATGAAAATGTTTCGGCTTTAATAATACTGAATTAAGAAGTATTTCTATCTGCCAAATTAAAAAATCACCATAAAAAATATAGATGTGCTCTTGTTTTGAAGATAAAGCGACATTTCAAGTTTTAGAGTGAATATTTTAAATTTGGGGGATTTTTTCGGGAGTTGGCACACATATCAACGACCATAGAGTCAATTTTCGGGAGACGACCATCTTGGCAAAATTTAACAGTTACTGGGAGCGGAGAATTAAGGAGGCTTTGGCAATTTCCTTTGAAAGGAGCACGCTTTATCGCGATGCTGGATTTCAGTTCAGCTCCTCTTGGAAACCAGCCTTAAAAATTGAAATCTGTCGACTTAGGAAGCAAAGATCAATACAGCTTGATAATCAAGTTAAGTAGTTACATTTCTTTGACACAATTTTCTATACTCATGTCATATCCTGACCTGACATTTAATTTACTGAAAACAGTCTTTTGTTCAGTAATGCGAATTTTGTTAGTGTTTTGTCTTTGTTTATAGTTGTGTTATGTCCAGTATTTCATTTGCGGTTATAACATTTTATAAATATCCTGATGATGAGAGAGATATTGAGACCTATTCAATAGATTACACTGGGCAACAATTAAAATGTTTCGGGCTAAAAATAGTGCTATTTTTTATTTTATTTTATTCAATGATCAATCAGCAGTGCATGCTTTACAGATCCTTGTTGGCTAATTGAATCTCTATGAACTATATAATAACATGTAAGCAAAACCAAGTTGGCTCCTATTATCTTCTTAACACTGTGAAACAAGAGAAAAATAAGTTAATTAAAACAAACAAGTAATCAAAGAGATAAGAACAACAGTCATTGTGAAACAATATTCATAGTTTTTTCAATCAGTCACGAAGGAGGAGATCCTGTGGGAGCCGTCTCTTCAGGCGCGTGGGTTGGCGGGTTCGTACGCCGATGTCGTACATCACAGCTCCTGGAACATCTGGTAGGTTTGAAAAGAGGCGGGAAGCGATCTGACGTATGTACTGGTGAAGAGGAAGGAGACCAAGCTCTTTATGCAGTTGCTGATTTCTTACCTACCAAGGGGCATCCGTGGCGATGCGCAGAAATCGATTTTGCAGGACCTGTAGCCTTCGGAGATGAGTGTTGCTAGCCGTACCCCATACCTGGGAAGCATATGTGACAAATGGCCGGACAAGAGATTTGTAGAGAAGCAGAGAGCATTCAATCCCAAGAGGAGTGTGTCTGTGAAGTAGCGGGCCGAGTTTTGAAAGTCGTCCTGATGCCAACGAGATAAGTCGATCAATATGGGCTCGCCAAGTAAGTCTAGTGTCCGGCATTACTCCAAGGTATTTGACGGAGGTGGTAGGAGGTAGCCAGGGAATTGATTCATGCTTAATATGCAATTCGGGAGAGTTGGAGATGCGACGTAAGCTAAAAATCTTAGCTGCGGTCTTTTGAGTGTTTAGACGTATGCGCCAAACAGCCTCGGTAGCGCAGTAGGCAGCGCCTAAGTCTCATAATCTTAAAAATAGCGCATTTACATGTATTTCCATCTGCTTAATTAAAAATCACCATAAAAAGATAGATTTGCTCTTGTTTTAAAAATAAAGTGACATTTCATTTTTAGAGTGAAGATTTTAAATTTTGGGGGAACTTTTGGAGGGAGTTGGCACACCTGTCAAATAACAAAACACAATCAGAAAGAAATTTTGGAAATTAAGTGATGCAGAAGTTAAGCAAAGTATTTTTGTCGGATCAAAAATAAGAGAACTTGTAAAGGATCCTGCATTTAACTCCACTATGTTTTCTGGGCTTGTATGTCGTGGTCCATTTTCATTTCCTTCCGACGTTTCGCCGAAAACTGCAATAGGCAGTCACGCTCCGCCCACCACCAGGCCACGCCCTCCAGCCACGCTCGGCTATAAATTTGACGCTTCCACTTCACGGCACAAGCTTCGTGCCCCCTAAATCCCAAGCAACTACGCCGAACCTCTAACCGCCAACACCAGCCTCACCTTCATACTCCACTTCCTCCACAACACCAGCCTCAAACTCCTACCTCACGCCACTTCCCGCAGCAGCCACAACGCCGCACATGCGCGCAAATCACTCAGCACCAGGGGACGCAGACCAGCGCCGAACACCGAGAACTTCTGCACGCCTTCACCGCCACACTCGTAGACCTGCAGGCATCCATTGAGAAGCTGACGGCGCGGGTAGCTACATGGGAGGAAGCCCTGCATCAGACATTGGATGATGTCAGAGAAGCCGCCCAAGCCCCGCACAGCGCTAATCAGGAAGACGCCAGCGCCACCTCCGAGGCCTTAAGCTACTGCAAGGCTAAGCTCGAGAAGATCGTCGGCTATATCAACGACACCCGAACGCCAAGCAGGAAGCTTGAGGAAGCCCTCCGCACACACCAGGGCTACATCACGCATTCCATTGATGACCTCCGGAGAACCCGCGCTCGAGACAACGGAGCACTGCCTCCACACGCCCAGCCTCGCAGAGACTCTCGCGCCCATTGGACGCCGCCGCCACAGGACCTGCCTCGCCGAAACCCTCCACGGAACCGAGCCCTTGAAGGCATCGGTTGCAGCCCCGACATCTGCGGCCCCGGCGGCAGCTCATTTTGCCAAAATTAAAATTCAATAGTCACCACAGTTCACAGGTCGCAGCCAGGGTCCTCTGGATCATGACTGCTACCTGATCACCACAAGCGGATTTTCCGCAAACCCTAGTTTTCACCCACGAACAGCCGGGTTGCTTCGGCGGTACCGGCCACCAACTTCGCCTAAACAGCCCAAGCTAAAATAGCACCACAGGCCCCAATAAATAGAATCACCTCAGAACAACATCCCTCCCATGCCCCATCCTTCTTCCTGCCCAGATACCCAATATACCCTGTTGTTGGTTTTTCCTATACCTTTATTCCTGTTTTCCCCTATAAAAATAAATCGGTGCTCCAGTCCTGTGTTGGACTCCGGGTCTACTGATTTAGAACCCTGAAGATGCCGAACGCAGTTTTCGGCGAAACGTCGGAAGGAAATGAAAATGGACCACGGCCTACAAGCCCGGAAAACATAGTGGAGTTAACGACGCCGGCCGTGAAAGCCTCAGTATTTATGTGATCCTGCATTTGACCAAATTTTGGAGGGGAAAGAAATGACCTCCTCGTTGTTGTGAAATCTTCGTCCACCAAGAAACTTTTTGCGTTTGGGAACAGATGATAGTCACTGGATGCTAGATCTGGCAAACAGGGTGGATGTTCAAGCAATTCGAACTTTAATTCGCACATTTTTCCCATTGTAATGACTGAACGACTGGCCGGAGCATTGTCGTGAATAAGCAAGAAATTTTCTTTGCCAAATGAGGGTCTTTTTGTTTTCAACGCATCACTCAAACTTCGCAGTAAGCTTGCATAGTGATACTGAGACTTTTTTGGTTCGTAGAATTAAACGTCCAAGTTGCAATAATTTAAAATCTAGTGCGGGATTCCTATGTTGGAGACTGGATGCACGTTGACTGTTTCGAAGACCTAAGTCGAGAGCCAGACATAAGAGGGTTAATTCGTTGTATTTTCAGGTGTTCCTTGATAATTGTGTTTGAATAAATAAGAGTCATGAGACATATTTTTTAGGTGTGGTTCCAATAAAGTTTTCGATCAGTCAAATTTTGTAACAATTTCATTGTATTACTTGGATTACATTTTACTTGTACTTCCTTTCCCAGTCATTTGCAGGTTTTCTTATATCTAAACAGTTCCAACAATTAAATAAAAGTTCTTGATACTGCACCACCATTCATCACACACACGATTACAAAACATCGTTACCAAGATTACTGATTTTTCGTAACTATCGATACTTTTATCTTAATTTGTGATTGGCCGATTTAATTCCACGTCAGAACATTACGTCATACAATTATTTCTACGGCCATTCACAAAATTACATATATCGTTACTTATTTAAATTACTAAATACACAATCTTTTTTTAATTTATAAAAAATTTTCATATATTTTCTAAATATAAATCGAAACTATTGTTATACAACTATAATCTGCGGTCTTGCAGTACTAAATGATGAATTTTTCAATGATCTCTGTAGTTGTGAGTTCCAGAGGACGTCCAGAGCGAAGCTCATCACTAGTACTCGTACGTCACATTTTAAACTCTACAACCCACCTTTTAATTATTGTATATGAAGGGACAGAGTCTTTCAATGAACTCTGTAGTTGTGACTTCAACAGGACGTCCAGAGCTAGGCTCATCACTAGTACTCGTACGTCCCATTTTAAACTCTACAACCAAACTTCTAATCATTGTATATGAAGAGACAGAGTCTTTCAATATACTGTCTATTTCCTCCTTGATTTCTTTTGGCGTTAAGTCTTTCAAATGGAAGTATTTAATCACTGCTCGTTTTTCCAAATCCTCCATTTTCGTGAAATTTCTACACTTGTCTTGTTCAAAATGGTGTCATTCAAAAACTGGACGAGATATTGACCTGTAACTACGGATCAAAGCTAGTTTACAGTTAAACTATATGATGCTATTCGTCAAACTGGCCCAGTAGAGCTCGCCTCAGTAGCTTAGATGGTAGCCAGTGTGCCTTAATTTCTAGAGGTCCCTAAATCAATATCTCAGTGTGAGTTACATGGATACGGTTTTTTCCGGTGTGTTTCATTATCCTTAAAAGACTATTTTCGGGTAGCTATAAGCAACATGGACCTCGGACTCATTTAAGCATCATTTTACACATTTCATTCATCGTCCGATATGACTTAACGTTGGAGGTTTTCCCTTATCCTGAAAGACGAATGTCTGGTATCTCTAAGCTCTATGTACCCTGTACTCATTTGAACATCATTTCATTCATCGTCCGATATGACTTAACGTTGGAGGTTTTCTCTTAACCTAAAAGATGAATGTCTGGTAACTCTAAGCTCTATGTACCCTGTACTCATTTGAACATCATTTCATTCATCGTCCGATATGACTTAACGTTGGAGGTTTTCTCTTATCCTAAAAGATGAATGTCTGGTAACTCTAAGCTCTATGTACCCTGTACTCATTTGAACATCATTTCATTCATCGTCTGATATGACTTAACGTTGGAGGTTTTCTCTTATCCTAAAAGATGAATGTCTGGTAACTCTAAGCTCTATGTACCCTGTACTCATTTGAACATCATTTCATTCATCGTCCGATATGACTTAACGTTGGAGGTTTTCTCTTATCCTGAAAGATGAATGTCTGGTAACTCTAAGCTCTATGTACCCTGTACTCATTTGAACATCATTTCATTCATCGTCCGATATGACTTAACGTTGGAGGTTTTCTCTTATCCTGAAAGATGAATGTCTGGTAACTCTAAGCTCTATGTACCCTGTACTCATTTGAACATCATTTCATTCATCGTCCGATATGACTTAACGTTGGAGGTTTTCTCTTATCCTGAAAGATGAATGTCTGGTAACTCTAAGCTCTATGTACCCTGTACTCATTTGAACATCATTTCATTCATCGTCTGATATGACTTAACGTTGGAGGTTTTCTCTTATCCTAAAAGATGAATGTCTGGTAACTCTAAGCTCTATGTACCCTGTACTCATTTGAACATCATTTCATTCATCGTCTGATATGACTTAACGTTGGAGGTTTTCTCTTATCCTAAAAGATGAATGTCTGGTAACTCTAAGCTCTATGTACCCTGTACTTATTTGAACATCATTTCATCATCGTCCGTAATGACTTAACGTTGGAGGTTTTCTCTTATCCTGAAAGATGAATGTTTGGCAACTCTAAGCTCTATGTACCCTGTACTTATTTGAACATCATTTCATTCATCGTCCGATATGACTTAACGTTGGAGGACGTAAATTACAAAAAAGAGTCAGTGGCCCCTTCTCCATGTGAAGCCCCGTACTTATCACCAAACTTCGTGTAGATCATCTTGTCACTAACAATTTTATTTAACTGCAAATTATATGAACCGTTGTTGAGTTTTCTCAGTTTTCGGCTACCTTCATGGAAGAGAAGTAAACACCGTGGTCTCGTGTCGACCTCCGAGTATGATGGACCGTAAAATTAAGCGGTTCTTACACTTACCTACAATTTACATTGAGAATATCAACAGAAGGTATACTTAGATAAAACAGAATTTATTATTTAGTTTTGTTTAAATAATTTAATTATTCAGTCTGAGGAATATTTAGGGTAAGTAAAATTGCTATCATCAGAACGTTCAAGAAATACCATTCCTTTCTCATAAAGATATCCTAAACGTATGGTAAGAAGTAAGCACCAGCTTTTAGAAAATCAACATTTTCAAAGATTTTTATACGTAAGATTAGGTTGCAAGGTGAGTTAATATTGTATTTTCATCCAGTTCTGAGATATGTTTTAAGCTGCAGCTCTTAGCCCATCTTGAAGCTATACGTTTCTTTTTTTCATTGTAAAGGGTAGCAATGTAGTGGAATAATTGTACTCAAAGGCAGTAAAATTGTATTGTTCCGAAGTACAGAGCTCGGTTAAAGTTTTAGCTCACTAGTTCATTGGGAATTCAGTTTAAAACCCATTGTAAAATTTATACCGAACAGACAAGCGAGTAGTAATGCAAACTTTTAACTCATTTTTAATCCAATCCATGTTAATTTACACAAACGTGGCCTTCATTATAATAGATATACATTATGTTTGAAATTTAATACTGTTTTTACAATAGACATAGGAATGGTGACTATGTATATAAAATATCATGCAATTGTTTTACTGTAGTTAAAGGGATCAAAAGTCGCTTTTGTCATGCATGACATACAGATATTTCGAGTAAAACGAACACCTGGACTAGTGGCGGGTACATGTTCGAAGTTGATTTACCAAAATCCTGACATTTAAGACAGAACATCACAAGTATTTCAGGGAGAAACGAATAAATGAAAGCTAGCCCTAAAATCTGCAGCACTAGTGTACGCTCAAATGACGTCTTGTTCTGTTGAAAGAGCAGTTTCTTCATACAAGAATGTAGAGCCGTTGATTGTCGATACGCTAAAGAGATTTTTCCGTCTTGATCCCTGTTTTCAGTCCCATTTCACTTAAGGCTTACACATATCTTATATTTAAATGATAGAACCTGTCTTATAGTATGAAATGTCCTGGTGGAATTGCTTCTTTCACAGACTGTACTTGACATAGTTATTTGTGAACACAAGCCTAACCTATTATTTACATTTTCTCCTATGTACAAGGAGCCCACACCCTTCCAATATTTACAGTACGCGCTTGTATTCTTGATTTACGGTGGATTTATGGTGTGGTGCGGACAGAAGGGAAGAAGCGAGAACTAACGTTGTTTTGCTTCTGCTGTGTGGTCAACCTTGAAAAACACAGTTCAGCAAAATAGCGTGTAAGATAAGCGAAGATATCACAAGTAACTTTGCATCCTCTGAAAAAATTCCTTAGTTTTGCCCACGTCAGCTCAACTGCATTCAGATCACAGTTATACGGAGGTGTTTCCTTTCGAGAGCCATAACATCCACAAACGTTCATACAAATGTAAATCATTTTCAAGTAAATGCTGATGTACCACACTTGTAACAAGGATAAACTGGCAATTCGAGCGCACCAAACGAGCATTTATGAAGCAAGCTTTAACTACAAAGTGATAATGTTATATAATAAACTTCCAGATTCATTTAAACAAGCTGCGTCATTAAAACACTTTAAGAATAAGGTTAAGAAACTTTTGCATGCACACTGATTTTATACGGTTAATGAATTTGTAGAACTATAACCATGTAAATGAGTACTGGGAGCATAGTACATTCACAAACCTGTAATATTTATATTATGCCATTTCTTGTAGTAAATTAGTCTATGCAAATACCACATGAAACCATAGAAAAGCTGCTTACTGCGTATATTGTATGTAATCAATTTGACTTTATGTATATACTGTATTTATACATTTTGACGTGTCTCATAACATGTATATGTTGTCAAGGACGAACTAAAATTCTAATTCTAACATACGATTGTTGTAAACTGGTTAGCTAATTAACCTCGAAATTGATCTAAACGAAATACGGTAACATGATAAAGCTTAGCGTATTAGGCACTAGATGTCAGTGTATAGTGCATTTCAAATTTCAAAGTTGTCAATATGTTTACGGAATTAAACGAAACTTACCGAATGAGGGCTTGGAACCCGATCGCTCTTCTTATCGCGCGCGTACTACACATTGTACGTTTTTGCTTTTAAAGGAAGACAATAACTGTACACTAATAATATATTACCAATATTTATAGATGTATTACACCAAGGACCCTTTCTGGATATCCATTGTGTGTACTGGATAGCTTCTTTATGGCACAACTTATAACTTCAGACACATCACTGTTCCCATTATTGGAACATTCCCATGCTGCTTGTGTTTGTATAAGAGTAAAGAGTGTCATGTATATAAAACATTTGACTATCACTTAAAGTCTACTGTATTCGCTTGTAACTACAATACGATAATGTTTATCTTGAAGTAGATAGAGCAATGAGTGTTTGTACAAGAGTAGAGAAAGTCATGTATATAAAACATTTGACTATCACTTAAAGACTTCTGTATTCCCTTGTAGCTACAATAAGATAATGTTTATCTTGAAGTAGATAGAGTAATTGGTGTTTGTACAAGAGTAGAGAAAGTCATGTATATAAAACGTTTGACTATCAATTAAAGTCTACTGTATTCCCTTGTCAGTACAATAAGATAATGTTTATCGTGAAGTAGATAGAGAAATAAGTGTTTGTACAAGAGTAGAGTAAGTCACGTATATAAAACATTTGACAATCAATTAAAGTCTACTGTATTCCCTTGTAACTACAATAAGATAATGTTTATCTTGAAGTAGATAGAGCAGTAAGTGTTTGTTCAAGAGTAGAGAAAGTCATGTATATAAAACATTTGACTATCACTTAAAGTCTACTGTATTCCCTTGTAACTACAATAAGATAATGTTTATCTTGAAGTAGATAGAGCAGTAAGTGTTTGTTCAAGAGTAGAGAAAGTCATGTATATAAAACATTTGACTATCACTTCAAGTCTACTGTATTCCCTTATAACTACAATAAGATAACGTTTATCTTGAAGTGGATAGAGCAATAAGTGTTTGTACAAGAGTAGAGAAAGTCATGTATATAAAACATGTGACTATCACTTAAAGTATACTGTATTCCCTTGTAACTACAATAAGATAATGTTTATCTTGAAGTACATAGAGCAATAAGTGTTTGTACAAGAGTAGAGAAAGTCATGTATATAAAACATTTGACTATCACTTAGAGTCTACTGTATTCCCTTGTAACTACAATAAGATAATGTTTATCTTGAAGTAGATAGAGCAATAGGTGTTTGTACAAGAGAAGAGAAAGTCATGTATATAAAACATGTGACTATCACTTAAAGTATACTGTATTCCCTTGTAACTACAATAAGATAATGTTCATCTTGAAGTAGACAGAGCAGTAATTTTTTGTACAAAAGTAGAAGAAGTGTGATGATCAACGCTTAAATATATCTGTTGTCTACAGAAGAAGTTATTGTATTCTACTAAAAACTCGATATCGGAAGATAATAGAAAAATTAAAAAAAGCAGTAACTATGCAAACATTTCTCGTGGTTTTGGAATTTCGAGTAAATTCCATCCCCTTCTCTTTTTCTGTATAGGTTTGCCTCTTGACCTACATTGGTACGTAGTCCTTCCTTCATAAATACCAAAGCCTTTTAGTTTGCGGTAGTTCAGGCAAAACTGAAATAAATGAAGGAAGAAAAGCGGAGCTGGAAAATTACAGAGAGGAACTTTTTTGGACAGAAGTTTAAGCGTTACGAAGAGCACTTTGAGGTTAAAGAGTAAAGCAGAAAAACGACCAAAAGGAGCACAAAGAGCCAAATATTAAGAAAAACGACTGCAATAGAGCCTCATGATCTACAGAACTTAGAGATATATCAAGTAAAATAAATGAAAATGTTGCCAGAGCTCACTGAAACTCTTTAATCTATACATTTGTCACACATGAATAATTTTGTACCTCTAGCGATTTTCAAATGTTGAAAATGTGTGCTGCTTTGGAATTCCATAGAAACTATTTAATATACCGAGAATCAACATAATAACGAATAAACAGTAGAAAAACGTCAATGAAACTTTCAAAGCGATACTAAGGAGAATATATGATATGATCCTTGCAATAACATTGTTGTAATAAGACGATTAGTATCTCTTAAAGTTTATTAATCTTACTTTAAGGAAATATGAGGTAGAGAAATGGATGGCAGTTGCGAAAAGTGTGATAAAAGTAAGTAAATAAAAATACCTGTCTATATATTAGGGACAAAATAAGAGAACATGTCAGGATTTGAACCTTGGACTTTCACTTCAACCATGAAAAAATCGTATTTAATACATACATTAAGTAGTGTAAACGTTTGTACTGTAATGCTGTAAATTAACACCAGAAAATGTATCCTGTATTAGGAACTTCTAGCACCCCATATTAGGAATCCAATTTTTGTATTTTAGAGAATTGCATTTTATTTGCGTAACAGTGTATTTAAGCTCGACTATTACGTTGTTTTAGAGAAGTAGAGAGTTGAAGTATACAAATATAATTCATAGACACTAAAATTTGTCATTATTGGTCATTGATACCGTCCCTGTTAGACATAACATTGTCATAACAACCGTGAAAGGCATATTAAATGCATAATTAAGGGCGAATATATACCACAATAGGAATTAAACAAAGTTATAACAAATATAAAGGATAATGATTATTTATACAATTATAATTAAGTATACATTTCACTGGACAGGCGCAGTGCCCAAAGTACCCCCGGACTTTCGCCAGTACTGCCCGGGACGAAGCACAGCAACGTACCGCCACAGCAGCGCAAACACCAGTCACCACCCATCACTATGCAGGAGCTACAAAGACTATCCCCACCATGGCGCTACTTGTAATACTGGGAATATGGCCAATGGATCTATTAATACGATTTAGAGGAGCGGACTATTGGCGTAAGAAGAAGGACAGAGAGAAAGTAGCTGAAATAATAGGAGAGGAGTGTGAAACTAGATGGCAGATAAGAAGGAAACTTTTAAAGGACTGGCAGCACGAATGGGATAATATAGTAGAGGGCCGTAGAGTACATGAAATACTACCAGATATAAATGAAAGATTGAAAATGAAGCATTTCAACCCGTCCAAAGGAATTATACAATTTATAACCGGTCATGGACCATATGCCACCTATTTACACAGAATAGGAAGAAGAGAAACAAGGCTATGCACTATATGTGAAATAGATGATACACCAGAACATCAAACTTTTGAGTGTGGGATACATGACAATCAAGTCGGCGAATTAAGACAGGAGCTTCAAGGCAAAAACACTTGGACAATTGTAAGAAACGAGGTTGATTTTAAGAAACTTGATGAACTAACGAACTATATATCATCAAAGGTATGGAAAGAGTACACCCTATCCAGGGATCGCAGACATAGGGAACCTGAGAGAACTGCCACATTGGTACCAGTAAGAAGATCCATAAGGCTAATCGAAAGACAGGAGCAGCGAAGAGATCTAAGTCCTATATTTGAGCAAACATTGGCAGATTTAGCTGACATAGATGAGGAACTTGAGGAAATCATCGGAATACAAAATATCACAGGATAGGAAACATAAATAGAAGCAACTCCTTATAGAAGAGTATAAATTCGAGACTTGACAGCAATATATTAAAACATAAACAAACGTATAAATGTTCAATCTACACTTAGGTTAGGTTCAGTCATCAAGAAGCAATGATGACTGATAGGTTAGGCAACTGCAAAGTTAAGCAGTTAATTAGATATAATTTGTCTACAAAATTATAAACAAAGTTAAATTAAATGTAAAGATAAAAACAAAATGTTAGAATGTTAATTTAGGTTCCGATATAGATTCAAGTATTCGGAACATAAGAACGTAGAATTTATCTATTTTATTTATTTAGTCACCACCGCAGCTTCCGACACTTCAGTGCTGGAAGCCCTCCACGCACTCCAAGCCGAGGTTCGGCACATCAATTAGGGACTGGACACGCTTGAAACAAAGATTGATGCTGCCACCTCCGGCCCCACGCGTGAGGCCTTGCAGGACCTTCTCTCTGAAGTCCTCAGCCTGGGCCCACGCTTTGGCACGCTAGAGGACACCATTGAAAATCAAACTCACACCATCCAGGAAACGCTGCACAACACTTCAGAGAAGATAGCCAACTCCGCACCCTCAACACTGGACAGCGTTCAAACCATCACCGAGCAACTTGCAACACTGCAGGAGCTCAGCAACCAGCTAAATTCAAAAACGTCATCCTACCAGTCAATACTTCAACGAATCGAAACTGCAGCAACGATCACAAACGCCGACCGGAAGGACACAGCCAATGCGCTGCACGCACTCCACCAGAAGAGCATTGACATCATGATTGCAATAGCCAACGTAGCTCACGGCTGCGACCCGGACATACTTAAGGAATACTTCTCTCAAATTGCCTACCGCATAGACCAGCTCCAAGACAGGATTCTTCACTCACCTCGAAATGTCTCGACACTTCCAGACCAGCAGAACTTCAACCCTCCAACTCAAAAGCGATCAAAACGCCGATAGGCCCATATACCACACAAAACCCTCCCAAGCAACCCTGGTGCACAGTCAGACACACTCTCTTGATTAAATAAACGTAAACTTCCTCTCTTTATCCCTTCTTTCTCATTCAACCTTCTAATTCCCACCCTACTACACTGGCTATGGTCTGGGCCTTGTGTCATGGCCATATACCAGTAAAGCCAACCTGACCTGTGCAACCTTTCCTGCACAGATTTAGCAAAAACCGTAACTAACGTTGGTGCTGTCACGGGACTCCGCTACCTACCTGACCTTCTCCCCTTTATTATCCTGAACTTCTCTTGTTAACTTTATCTTTCTCTCCTCCTAACACAAAAATATATACTAGTGCAGAAACTAAACAGGCAATCCCAATATATATATTGGACCCAACGTGTCAAGAGAGCGAGGAAAACCTACATTTGCCCTCACAGGTATTTTATTTGTGTTGAGCCGACAAAGGTGGCATTGTTCAAGGCTAGACCCTAGCCGCCAGCCCATGCTTTGGTCTGCACATGATACGTGAGGAGAGAATAGACACCAGGCTTTAAGATACACATTTTCAAACATGCTTATGCATTAATTAGCTGGAATGTGGGAAGGTGAAATTTGCGTGGAATACATGCCTCATACACTAGAAATTGCCATTAAATTTAAGACTAGGGATGAAACACAAACTATAAGGAACAAGTAACAGGTCGCATGACCCCTAAAGTGTCCATTACAACATCATTAAGACTTTACCAAACTCCGTTGTTGTATAATGCTCCGTAAATACTCTGTTGTGCGAAGTAATGCTCTCGACGTTCAGGTACAACGCGTACACAGCTACATACACCAATCGGCGCGGCCTAGTGATCTACAAGTTCATTCGCGACTGTGATTCAGGTCAGGGGCGGTTCCTCCATAAGGTTGCAGGTTTGCGCTACACCCACTGATTCTGAATATACAACAGGTGCATTTTGCACATTAAAGCTGATCTTGTTTGCATTGTTTTATATACAAACATGTTTCAAATACGCTTATCGTCTGTAGCTGCCCATGACTGCAGAAGTTGAAATAAACAGTGATTAGCTGTAGGAGCCGCAGGTTTCCAGCGAAGAGTTAACCTAAGATTTCGGCCAAATGTAGGCTCTCTGATGAGGTTGCGGGAAGGTGAAGAGATGGCAGTGGCTTCTTATACATTGCTTAAATGGAGGTTTATAAACATAGCTCCTCCTACTCTTAGCAACGGCTATAGCGTGACCTTCAGGCTTAGCTTCTGTGTGCTCTGCTTTTCGAACACAGGGAGAATTTAATTAAATGCATGGAGGTTATTCAGAAGAGAGCTCTGTTAAACAACAACGCCACACTTGTTCAGGCTTCTGGGTTTATGGCCACTTTGAAAGATTATAATTTTGTATTGTGGCTGTCTTTCTTCTACAAGATCATTCCACATGTGGACATTTTGTACAATCAGCTGCAGAAACGAGACTGCAATGCAACGTTTGCCATCGCCCAGCTAAACGCATTTAAAAGGGAAGTGCAAAAGGTAAGAAATAGCGTGGATATCGAGGAACAGGAAGAAACTGCAATTAAGAGGAGAAGAATAGAAGATCATGATGTGAAAAGAAGAGAAGCTCTTGAAGTCTGTGACATTCTTAGAGAAGCAAAGGACAGATTTAGCTTCACGGGGCATCTGGTGACCTCAACTTTGTTTCATCAAGAAAATTTCTAAGACATTTCCAGAGGATTCCCTTAGAGAAACAACAAGGTTCTATCCTTTTATCATTGGAACAAAAATTCGTAGAGAACTGACTGTAATTTACAGTCGAGAGGAATTTCGTGGAATGTCCGGCGCTTTGTGCTTGATGGACTTCAATAAGGAAAACAATTTATGTGATACATTCAGCGAATATGTCAAACTCCTCCGAGTACTGTTAACTATGCCAATGTCTACCGCTGAAGCAGAATGCTGTCTCTCAACTTTAAAAAGAATAAAAACTTTCCTTAGGAACACAGTGTCACAGGACCGATTGACAGCATTAGCAATGCTTTCAATTGAGAGAGATTTTGTTATGAAGATCAGCGACTTCAACGCAAACGTTATCGATAGATTCGCCAGGTCTAAGGAGAGTAGAGCAGAGAATCTGCATAAATAGGTGGGTCATTACTACTCTGTATTTTATTTTTCATTTGTGCACAACCAATAATTTAACCCACCAGCCGCCACTGATTCAGACTAGCCGTCGTGTCACGCGCTCAGTAACCAGCAAATACCAAATCTCGCGCCTAATGTGCGAGTAACATCAAGACAACAGTGACGAGTGGAGAGGACTACTTCTATCAATAAACTTGACATTCAACGGTCGTGGTATCTTCTATGTGATAATACCCATACACTGTGAGGACGCACCCACTCCCTGAAACCCAAAAGACAGAATCCATGTAGTCCTACCCTGAGAAAAACCCAGACCTGTTGGAAACCTCCCATCTGTAGTCCTCACCCGTCACATATCGTATCATATGAGGTGTTGACTGCCGGGAAGGCTCAACGACGTATTTAAGGGAATGCAGCACCGAAATTGGCTAAAAATATGGGAAAAAATAATATTTTTGTTTTTAAGCTAATAAAGTACTTTGAACCTTATTGTTCAACCTTATGACAAAATTCTGTCATTTGAGTTTGATTGAACGTACTAAATTAATACATTTGAAATTAGCGGGCAAAGTTTCTGGTGAAATTTTGTGTGTTGGTATGATGGTTATTTCTTACAATATGTGGCACCATTGAAACAAAACACTAGCTACAAACATTGAAAGCAAATAATAATGTTTATATTTTGCTTTTGTGTGAGTTTCTAACGGTCGTGATTTTCTTGTGTTTCTCTTTAAACTACATACTGTTTATATATAACTGATGAGTTTTATTGTGCCATTTAACATTTCTAAAGGTATTTTATACTTTAAAACGTACATATAACTGTTATATAGGTTATATGTGAAACATTCTTTGAAACAACTGACGTTCTGTTGACTGTGTACATAGTTAGGATCATGAATAGGCTAAACGATACATGGGAAGAAATACCTGAACATAACACAACAATGGGAACATACTTGAGGCCTGTGTAATGCCTGTGTACCAAAGGCTGGCTTCAGATGAAATCCTAAGGAGATGAACATTGGTAAGACACAAAATTCAAATGAAGATTTACATAACATGATATGGCATAATTGCCCAAAAGAAATATTTGTGTCAAAGAAGAGACTTCAGGTTACTGTGACATCAACCATCAGTGAATTCAATTTTGGTTGTTCTGTCTCACTCAAGCTGCATTCAGACATAAAGGACACAGATTTCACCAGCGTCTCTAAAAATTAGCCAAGGGAAGGACCAATTACGCTTACTTCATTCAGCAATTTCTGTGAAAGTAACTTCTAAAACATCCAGAAGGAAACTAAAATTGAAGAAAACTGCTGCGGAAGAGAGAAGGAAGAGATGAGAGGGTCCATCTTACCTATCTGGAGGGTTTTAGTCTCCTTCAAGGCATGTAGCTGAGTAGGAAAATGTTTTGGATTTTAAAATTTGATTTACTGAGTTATAGTTTATTCAACATTTTTTGTCATGCAAAATGTTCCACACAATGCAGTTTTGATTCAGTTCCTATAAATTTTTCAACACATGTTCTTAGAAACCAAACAAAGGTTTCTACCATATGAATTTTTAATATTCATTATATTTTTAAAGTTATTGATATAAAAAGTCAAAGGTTTAATCATTTTTGGCTTTTTTGTTTGCTCCAGACGTATTTTTTTTAACTCTGGAACTAAAAGTAGTATAAGAAATTCATATGATAGATCTGTTCTTCATAACCATGTGAATATTTTTAGAAGTAGAAAAATTAAAATATTGGAAATTTTCATCACGTGGAGAGGTTTGAATTTTGCCCAAATTTTGAATTTCACAAACTAATTACTAAAAAGCTATTGAAGATATAAAAACCAAATTTTTAATTCTGTGTCCACTATGAATCAGAACTAAGTGGTAAAAGTTTCAGCAAGATTGGTTGAAAATAAGTGGATTTGGGGTTTTCGGTGCTGCATCTCCTTGCATCTCAACGAGGTACTTAACGGGCAGTACCGCCTCATCATACAACAAAAACAAAAATTGAACCCCATATTAGGCAACTTTCCCCTATAGGTAAACGGCCAGGGAGCCAACACCACTATCAGCCCGTAATATAAGCAGCTGACAAATTTGTACCTAGATTAGAATTGTAAAACATGTAATTGAGATCGTAAAATATGGAAGTACAAATAAATATTATTATTAATATTATAGTATAAAGGTATTTTATTTAAATTTATGGGAACGTATTTCGAGTGTGACCTTCATAACAAATTTTGGGTTGAATATAGCATTTATAATATCCACTTTTAGATTTATTATGCTTTAGTTTACAATAGAGTGTTTATCTTGTAATTATCAGAGAGAAGCGAAGTGATGAAACTAGCGTAGTTTATCGTCAAAGGGCAATTAAACATGGCCGTAATTCGTGCTGAGGTTAGGTGAAAGGAAGGCACTTAAAATATAGGACAGGCCTTGGGTGCATGTCAGCGTGCTAGCGATTGCTTTGTTGGCCATTGTTGGGCCCAGCTAATGGTCACACAGCACACAATGAGATGGTTTGGAGTGCCAGGGACAGAAACCTCCTTGATCCACAAGCCTTTGTCATAGTTTCTATGCCAGGATGGCTGTACAGACCGTTTGGCAAATTGCAGATTACTCTCCCTTATGATTAATATTTGGTTTAATCTTATGAAACAAATTGCTAACAACTGAGAGAATTGGCTCAGGTAACCCACTTTCACTACACTGGCTTGAAACCTTGGTTATCTACCAAATTGTCTGTCTTTTGTCTCTCTATTTTGTCTTACTTTTACGTTCGTGGTGTTATCTCAAGCTTGTACATTATCGAAAAGTTAAAATTAAACTTAAAAATGTAAAAATATCAGAAAATTAACAATAGTAAGGGAACCACGAAAAAAGTTGTTAAATTTGTAAACATTTACACCTTATTAGGGCTTCCAAAAACGGATTTATTTAAAAACATTCTCTGCAAAATATCAAAGCATATATTAATTTACAATTCAAATACGAGGACTGTTAATTACAGAATGATCATAATTATATTACGGTCTTAACTTTTCGCACTAAAATTCAGTCTTATTATATTCTGTGAAGCGACAATTTTTATGGGTGGCACACAACTCCACGTTGTGGTCGCCAATTTGAAGCAACAATATATGTGGCGAACAATGTTCCACTTGACAATACAGTTTGAAGCACTTTTGTTTAGCTCAGAGTAAAACAATGACGTTTCTCACAGGGTATGCGTGAATGTGTATGAGAAGGATATTTAATGACACTGATATTTACTCACTGTTTTTTTTTTTTTTTTTTTTTTTTTTTTTTTTTTTTTGAACATCGAAATTCAAGTTCCCGACCAAGGGTTACCAATTTCCCTGTTTAGAGTTACTGACGGCAGAATGTTTATTACTCGATAAACTTTATTCGTTCCTCACGTATATATCAACCGACAAATATCCAAGACAGAACAAGAGGACTGCCCTGATAACCCTCACGCCTTAGACTGTTTCAATCGGCCTGACGCCGAAGACTGTTTGACTGACCACAGATGCGCGTGGGTGTATCACTTTCACTTTCTGAAAACTCCTTTTCAACCAAAGATCCCTTTGTGGCTGTTTTGTCGCCATTATGAATGATCCAAAGAATACCCTATTCAACAAGTCAAGTGAGCCCCTATAGAAATCTGCTAAGGACACTGTTTCTTACATTGCTTTTGTTATCACAACTTTCCCCCAAAATGCTATTCGAATTAACTGACCTTGCACGTGTTCTAACAAAGAACCAACATTCCTTTGACAGCCATCATGATTCTTTACTTATGGCAAACCTTAATTTGGGTATCATCTGTTAGCTTAATGTGAAACAAACACGCCGTAGTAGTTTCATTGTTGGTTCTCCTGGTTCCCGCCTGTGAGAAACAGGCAAGTTCAGACATGTTCATTGTCGCCTACCGCTGCAATAGAGGTAACATGCAGTTAAAGTTGTTGTTGAAGGAAGATCCGGAGTTTATATCAAACGTAGTTACTACTGATGAAACTTGGCTACATCATTTTGATCCTGAGAGCAAACAGCAAAGCTCAGTGTGGAAATCTCCTTCATCACCAACCCCCAAAAAAGCAAAAGTGGTTGCTTCTGCTGGGAAAGTTATGGTCATCTCATTCTTTGATATTCATGGAATGGTTTATCAGCATGTTGTACCTGCACACACATCAGTAACTAGGCAATACTACAGGGATGTCCTGAAAACACTGCAAGTCTATATCAGGCGCAAAAGACCACATTTCTGTGAAGCAGGCTGGATGCTGCAGCACGATAATGCGTGGCCACTTATTGCTAATATTGTTGCTGAATATCTTGCAAAAATCAACGTGAAGTGCATCCCTCACCCTCCCTATAGTCCGGATTTAGCCCCATGTGGTTTTTTTCTATTCCCTAACTTGAAGAAACGCCTTCGTGGGAGGCATTATACATCATCAGTAGTGGTGAAGGCTGCGGAGGCAATTTTGAAGGGTATCTCAAAAAATGGGTTCCAGCATGTCTTTGAAGACTGGCAGAAACGCTGGTAGAAGTGCATTGCATTCAGGGGAGACTATTTTGAGAAGTACCATCAAAATTATGAGGATGAGTAAAGGTACGTTGGCAAAAAAATTGTGATAATTCTGTATTGAACAGCCCGCGTAGGTGACTCGGCGATTCAAAGGCATCAAGGAAGAACCTGGTTTAAGGTTCAGTAAATCCTCCTCAAAATAAGAAGAATTGACAAAGCGTAGTTACTGTACACTTCTCAAGGTTTTAGGTGCTGTAGATGTATGACAGCAACTACGTCTCACTGTGGAGGGAAAGGCTTGTGCTGGTGCCGTATTTATAAGGGCATGCCTTATCTTGAGTGGCTGATTCAGCTGTTTTGATCTTACTGATAACAGGTGCCTTATACTAAATTAACTACTACAGGACATGGATGGTGAAATATTTTTTTTTTTTTTTTAAATCTTACAGCATTGGATAGAGTTGAGACACCCAGTTGAAAAATGGTCATGGTTTACAGCTTAACTACTATTTTAAATAAAATCATTTACTTATATTAGAACATTTAATGCATTTTCCAAATATTTCTGAATGCTTATGTAACGGTAGTGTTTTGTTTGAAATAAGTGCTGTTTTCTGATCTGACTTTTAGTGGGCCATGTATGACAAAATAAAAGAAAGATGAACAGTTATTAGGAGAATAAAATGAATAATCTTGAGAGAGATATGTTCTGTAATCTTGTTTTATGAGGATAAAAGAAAAGTGTCGCAGTGAATATAAAAGTTTTGTAAAAGATAATGAATAATCTTCAGAAAGATATATTCTGTAATCTTGATAGTGATGTTTGGACATGTAAGAGTGGGGAATTTTATGTAATTAATGGAAACTATTAACATGCAATGATTGACTGGGAAGGCCTGTCGAGGAAAACTCAATCCAGATCACCACAATCAAATTATAGATTTATCGCAATTGCATTAGGTTATCTGATATTTCTGGGTAGTTATTATTAATTCTTTTATATATATATATTGTACATATTTTAACGAGCAAAATTTAATTCAGACGATAGAATTGGTGACCAGAAGAAACTGATAGCCGCACAAACTGGCACCAGATGGGAAAGAATTGTGATTACAACGCATATGGCGCCCGAACGTGTGGCTGATTAAGATGGAGAGAAATTAACTGTGAATTAGAAATTTTATTGCCGTTGTCTCACTTTCTTTTAATTTATTCCCACGCTCTGTTTTAAAATAGCATACACAAGTTCATCTTATATCTTGCAGTAATTATTTCATTCCTGAGTTTCAATTTCAATGTAATATAACAATTTATTAACATATGTATTATTTCTTTGTTTTCAGGTGAGTACCTTGACTTGCTGTATCTAAAACTGGTGAGTTATTTTACTAAGTTGTGCAACCTGAAGCTTTCAGTACTTTTTATTACATTTTCTGTATCTAGTCAGGAATAGTTGAAAGTAAAAGTGTATTTATAATTTTCATATATGACGGTCGGGTGATAAGTACCGTGCCCCACTTAGAGATGGCACCACTGGGGTGGTTTGACGGATAGCATCATATAGTTTAACTCTGCATTAGCTTGTATCCATAGTTACAGGTCCATACCTTATTTATTTTCTGAATGACAGCATTTTAAACAAGACAAGTGTAGAGGTTTCACGAAATTGGAAGCTTTGGAAAAACCAGCAGTGATTAAATGCCTCCATTTGAAACACTTAACGCTTAAATAAATTAAGGAGGAAATGGACAGTACATTGAAAGACTCTGTCACTTCATATAAATGATTAAAAGGTTGGTTGTAGAGTTTAAAATAGGACGTACGAGTACTAGTAATGAGCCTCGCTCTGGACGTCCTATGGGAGCTACAACTACAGAGATCATTGAAAGACCCTGTCGCTTCATATACAATAAATAAAAGGTGGGTTATAGAGTTTAAAATGTGACGTACGAGCACTAGTGATGAGCCTCGCTCTGTACGTCCTGTGCAAGTCACAACTACAGAGAACATTGAAAGACTCTGTCCCTTCATATACAATAATTAAAAGGTTGGTTGTAGAGTTTAAAATGGGACGTACGAGTACTTGTGATGAGTCTCGCTCTGGACGTCTTGTGGAAGTCACAACTACAGAGAACATTGAAAGACTCTGTCCCTTCATATACAATAATTAAAAGGTTGGTTGTAGAGTTTAAAATTGGACGTACGAGTACTAGTGATGAGTCTCGCTCTGTACGTCCTGTGGAAGTCACAACTACAGAGAACATTGAAAGACTCTGTCCCTTCATATACAATAATTAAAAGGTTGGTTGTAGAGTTTAAAATAGGACGTACGAGTACTAGTGATGAGCCTCGCTCTGTACGTCCTGTGCAAGTCACAACTACAGAGAACATTGAAAGACTCTGTCCCTTCATATACAATATTAAAAGGTTGGTTGTAGAGTTTAAAATGGGACGTACGAGTACTTGTGATGAGTCTCGCTCTGGACGTCTTGTGGAAGTCACAACTACAGAGAACATTGAAAGACTCTGTCCCTTCATATACAATAATTAAAAGGTTGGTTGTAGAGTTTAAAATTGGACGTACGAGTACTAGTGATGAGTCTCGCTCTGGACGTCCTGTGGAAGTCACAACTACAGAGATCATTGTAAAAATTCATCGTTTGATACTGGAAGACAGCTGATTAAAGTTGTTTGTGATAGCAGAGGTTGTAAACATATGAAAAGAACGTGCAGGTAATATTTTAAGCAATGTTTTGGATTTTCAGAAGTTCTTTGCAGCGTTTGTTGGCACCTGAACAAGTTACAAAGATAAACTGATACTTTTAAGAATTTGTAGCTCTACTGTAATACTCCCAGTGAATTTCTGGGATGGCTTATTACAATGGATGGAACTTGGATACATCGCTACACTTCAGAAAGTAAATAACAGTCAAAACAGTTGACTGCGCCAGGTGAGCCAAAAAGCACAGTCAATTTTCTTAAATAACAAGGTTATAACGAGTGCTTCCTCGGATTCAGGGGGAATTATTTTATTGACTACCTTTTTTTATTTGTTCCATTTATACCCCGCCTTTAAGTACAATGGTCATATCGGCGGCCATTCTCCTTTGGAACACGTTGAGTGTGTTAACTCGTAAACGTTGGGTTTTAATCATTAGATCACGAACACATTCACACTCTCATTCATACTTCCAGACTCTGGGGAAGATGAGGAATTATCTTGGTTGGAGAAAAATCCCCACCCCCACCGCCGGGAATCGAACCCGGGACCCCTAGCACGGCAGGCAGGTGCTCTACCGACTGAGCTACGGGGCATCGACTTCTTGGAAAAGGCTAAAAGTATCCCTGATGATTACTAAGCAAGCTTACTTGCAACGTTTGAGTGATGAGAGGTAAAAGAAAAGACCTCATGTGGCAAAGAAAAGTATATTGTTTTTTCACAACAATGCTCTGGCCCATTGTTCAGTCATTGCTGGGGAAGAATATGTGAATTAAAGTTAGAATTACTTGAAGATCTCGGTATTGTTGATGTTTGCGTTATCCGCACTGTACCTGAGGTACTCCGCCCAGTTGTGACGTAACTGTTTAGTAACGCTTCTCATCGAGTGCATTCATATTGTGGCCGACTAGTACTGTGACATTGGATGCGACGTGGATGCCCTTTTTCAACCCTGATACGAAGCGCCAGTCAGCTCAATGGAAGCACACAGATTCACAGCCATCAAAAACATTTCGGGTGAGAGCCAGTGCTGACAAAATGATGGTTGCCATCTTCTGAGATAACAGTGTTGTAATCATTGCTAATTGCATTCCAAAGGACACTACGGTGACAGCTGCATCCTACCAAAATGTTTTGAAGTATAAACTCCTCACAGCATTGAGTAATTAACGAACGGAAAAGGTTGGACGTGTGCTGCTTCATCACGACAACGCACCAGCGCATCGTGCGAACGCGATAGGAGTTTCTTCGTGACAGAAACTTTGAAGTGATTACTCATGCTGCTGGCTGCTAGCGACTTTTGGCTGTTTCCCACGATGAAAGACACTTTTCGTGGTCGCAGATTCACTAGTCGTGCCGCTATTGCTTCAGCGATTTTCCAGTGGTCAAAACACACTCCTAAAGAAGCGTTTGTGGTGGCCATGGAATCATGACGTCGACGTTGTGAAAATTGTGTACGGCTAGAGGGAGTCTACGTTGAGAAGTGAGACTAACTTCACATTTTTCTTGTGATTACTTTGTGAGAAAATAAAATAGGGGTATTTAAAACCTGAACGCAGCCTCGTATTATAAAATATATTACATTAATAGAATTACATATTGGAACGTTATTTGCGCAGTAATAATACCCCGTACTTCTCGCTTCGTGACGTCACCTAGTATCCGCCCAGGAAGACCCGCAACTCCCGCTCCTCCAGCCAATAAGCAATAAAGGCGAAGCAATTTCCTTACTGCCGCTCAAACATTCACACCAGAACCACGATGGTTTAAGTAACAAGCGGTATTTTAAACAAAATGTTGGAGAATATACGAGGATCTGTCATAAAGTTTTAATTATCGCCATGATAGAGAGTTTGTGTTGGTATGTGCTTCTTAGTTCCGCTCTACGTAGTCACTATCGAGATGTACACATGTTTCCCAGCGTTTCTTGACATTCCGAATACCTTGATTTTAGAAGCCTGCGAATTAGCTTTAAACCACTCTTCCACTTCATTAATGACGTCATTTCTGTTGTCAAATCGGCGACCACGCAACGTATTCTTCATTACCGTGAACAAGAAAGTCACTTGGTGCGAGATCGGGCGAATAAGGCGGATGCTGTAAGGTCTGAAAGCTACATTCACTTGTTTTGTCAACTGCAACTTGAGAGGAATGAGCTGGTACATTGTCAGACAGAAGACGAACAACTTTGGAGAGCATACCGCGTCGTTTCTTAATCAGAGCTGCTCTCTAGCTGCATTCCAGGATGTTCTTAATAAAAATGGGCAGTTAAAGAACTTGCACAAATTCAAAGTGGATTCCTCCTTCGCATAATTCGAGGATATGTACAATCTCCACTGATGCAGCTCAGATTATAGTTAGCATCGAACCTTTGGCTCTCACTTGTTTATCAACAGCAACTATTACGAATTTAAGACATGAACGTGAATGTGCGTCTTATCTGTCTCACTTAAAACTACAAATCCCGGAGCGACCTACCACAGCAGGACACCCATCAAGTTTTGTAACCTGTTTAAAGGAAATATGTAATTTTCATGATTATTACATATATACAGATGGTTCGCGTTACCAATTTGAAGATTATATGTCAGCAGTAGGATGTGATATTGTTGTTTACGAAAACCAAACGGAACTAACTCACTCCATGTTTAAATTGTCACCTGAATGTTCTATATTCCAGTCGCAGCTCATAGCAATTAAAGAAGCTATAAAATGGTGTACTGTTAATGGGAACAGTGCCTGTATTCTTAGTGATTCACAATCAGCTCTACTCGCTATTAATGATAAATACAACTTAAATTCATTAGCACATGAAATCAGAACCTTGCTTCAAAACCATCCAGGACATATTTACATGGGATGGCTTAAAGGACACAGTGGCAATTTAGGTAACGAGAGAGCTGATTGCTGCAGAATCCAATCTTCCTGTGACATACTCTTTATGTCCTATTTCTACTGTAAGGAGAATAATACATCAACATATTCTTGAAGAATGGAACCAACAATGGCTAACAACTCCAAATGGAAGTTTAACAAAAACATTATTTTTCCCTAGTGTATATGACAGAAGCAAATGTGAAACTCTTGTACCAAATGTTGTTTTGACACGATTTTTAAGTAGACATGGTCAATTTGGTGAATACTTATCACGCTTTCACTTAACATCCAACCCCGAGTGCATGTGTGGTGAAGAATTTCAAACTCTAGTTTATCTCCTTTTCTGTTGTCCCATTTTCTGGAGAGAAAGACAAGAATTAATATTCAAGCTAGACTCTCTAGGAACTGAATTTTCTGCTCCGCTCACATCTTTGCTAATGAAGTCACAACAGTATAAGTACTTCTTGATGTTTATAAACTCAGTGTTTAAACGTCTGAAATTGTTTAAATTAATATGCATCAGATTAAAACATCACTTCTTCCTTCTAGCATTTAAAATATTTTTGTTAAAATTGTATATTTTTATGTATCAACCCTAACCCTAATACACCACTCTGTAAAATAGGGTTCAATAAATCTGGATAAAAAAATCAGAGCTGCTCGTAACTCGTCCAGAAGATTGCAGTAGTATCTGCCAGTGATGGTTTGACCCTTGGCAAGATAATCTGTAAGGATGACTCCACGACAGTGCCAGAAAACAGAAAGCATGACCTTCCCAGCTGAATTTTGCACCTTTGCCTTTTTGGGAAGGGGGATCACCATGTTTCCATTCCATGGTCATGGGTTTGTCTCGTTATCATACTGATAGATCCAGGATACATCCATGGTTACCAGACGATCAAAAAAGACATCTTCATCCTGTTCCAACAGCATCAACAAAGGTCACGCCGTGTCTGCTTTTGGAAAGGATTACCAAACGTGGAACCCACCGTGTAGACACCTTAGAAATGTGCAGTTCGTCGACACACTACCATAACTAAGATGTGTCTCATTCATGATCATTTGGATCGTTGCTCGTCTGTCTTCCAGTATTAAACACTCCACTTTCTTCACTGTGACAGCTGACGGTCTACCAGCTCTTGGCTCACCTGTCAGGGACATGTGACCAGTTTGAAAATTCCTTTTCCACCTCACAATAGTGTCATACGATGTGGGCAATCATTTCCTTAAACAGTCGCCATCTCATCATGGATTTCCCGGGCGGTTTTGTCCCTCAAATGCAGGAACGTGATCACACTACGAGCCTCAATTTTCTCATCTTACACCTCAGTCACATCTGGCACTGACTATAAAATAATAAAAGGTCTCAAATCACTGAAACTACCAACACTATGTTCCGAGAGGTCAATGAGGATACTGAAAAGCTTTCATCACTGTAGCTTAAAAGCTCCGGGTGATAATTTAAACTTGCGACACCCCCTCATAATTAAGCAGTAATTTTTGAATTGTTGAATTTTTTGCAAATCACCCTGTTTTACATTTTGGAAAAAAGTTGAACATAAATACTAAGTGCTTGTATGCAACTTATTTTTTTATTCAAAACGGGCATTTTAAGTCAAATCATTATCCAGATGTTACCTTATAAAAATAATAATTTTATAACATTTGATTTAAAAACAGAGATACAGTTGACAGACCTGTAGCAATGTGTACACGGATACAGTTTATTTGTTATATTTACAACATAATTAAACTTGGAAGCTTCAAAGCAAGCGAGTAGATAGATAAAGCCGATTTGAAATCACAAAGGAGCCGCCATTAATTAGATAACAATAGCCCTAATTGGATTACAATGTAATCTTATTATCACACCCCTTTGTCCTTGAAAGTGCCGCCCCCCTTATGGCACGAATGACGTCACAGACACACCCCTAAATGGCAGACGTCATGAATGGCGTCATAAAACACGCCTACCCGGCACGCGACCAACAGTGACGTCACAGAATCGACTCAAAGCCAGAACAATATTTTAAAACCCCTCAAAGGAGCCGCCTCTAATGAGATAACAATAGCGCTAATTGGATTACAATGTAATCCTATTATCACACCTCTTTGTCCTTAAAAGTGCCGCCCATCTCTTAGCACGAATGACGTCACAGACACACCTCTAAATGGCATACGTCATGAATGGCGTCATAAAACACGCCTACCAGGCACGCGACCAATAGTGACGTCACAGAATCGACTCAAAGCCAGAACAATATTTTAAAACCCCTCAAAGGAGCCGCCTCTAATGAGATAACAATAGCGCTAATTGGATTACAATGTAATCCTATTATCACACCTCTTTCTCCTTAAAAGTGCCGCCCATCTCATAGCACGAATGACGTCACAGACACACCTCTAAAATGCATACGTCATGAATGGCGTCATAAAACACGCCAACCAGGCACGCGACCAACAGTGACGTCACAGAATTTTAAAACCCCTCAAAGAGATGCCGACATCTGATAAGCAGTTATCACCAGCCCTTTGAGTTTACAAAATCCCGAAATTAATGACGTCACAGAATCGAGCTAATATTTTAAAATCCCTCAAAGAGATGCCGACATCTGATAAGCAAATATCACCTCCCCTTTGAGTTTACAAAATCCCGAAATTAATGACGTCACAGAATCGACCTAATATTTTAAAATCCCTCAAAGAGATGCCGACATCTGATAAGCAATTATCTCCACCCCTTTGAGTTTACAAAATCCCGAAATTAATGACGTCACAGAATCGACCTAATATTTTAAAATCTCTCAAAAGAGCCGCCACTAATTAGGTAACAAATAAAGAAATAATTAAATGAATCAATAAACAAATGAATATATAATTATTATATAATAAAGAAATGATCAATTACTTAATTAAATAATCGGCGCGGCGGGAGGCGTATAACGTGATTTCTCACATGCGACCAACTTTTGCCGGGTTACATCAAAGCACCTTTGGTTGCGTGACGTAGCTTGATAAATTAAAATAAGGAAATATATAGTGTATCAGATATCGATAAATGTATTCTCTGAATGTAAAAAGGTGATATGTTGACAAAATTCTGAATCTACTTTCCATCCAGAACGGAAAGCCCAAGTTGCCTACCGGGAAAATACAGATCATTTGTGACAGTGCAAAGAAGTTAAATCTTGCAAAAAGCAGGTTCCCTCATGCTTAAGAATAATGACGTCGGAATATAATAGCGAAGCGTTCAGAGTATTTCTTCCTAATTGTATTTTTCACATAATAGCCCAAGCCTGTGGTGGACTATGCTTCATTGCACCGCACATAGTCAGGTAAAATGGAGATCTTTATCTGCGGTCACAATGTGAAGCAGGACAATGTTCTTAGACTCTTTCTGTGTTGCAAGATGATTAACACATGAAAATATGTATTATTTTATTTGAAATATCTTTCTCAAGAAATAAATGCATAATTCGATTTATATCTGAAATAGTTTCGGAAAGGGCATTATGTTTAGGCATTCATAAGAAGAGGTATAACTTTAGGAATTCCCGTCCTTTTAAAAGTAAAGAATACTTCGATTTATACGAGTAAACAAAAAGACCATAAAAATAATAACACTTTATATATAAATCCTGTAGACAAAAATTAAAAAAAATGAGTTTAATATTTTTGGTAAATATAGCTGCTATGGTTCTCAGCGTTTCGTACTGCATTGAGCGTAAAAGACGGATTAATTTTACTCAGAGATTCCTTTATTAACCTCGGGTATTTAGGGGTCGAATATTCCTCATCAAGGGAAACCATACTAACGATTTTTTTATACTTCTAAGGAAATGAGAATATTCAATGATAAGATTTTTATATATAATTAAAGAACAAATAAATTTGTAAAATATTCAAATAATAAGAATGTAAAACACTTCAAAGTTTACTTCGCACAGTTAGCAAAAATACATATGTACTTAGATAATTATGAAGTGTCTAAGAAACATCGCATCTATTCAAAATATATAATAAACCTTTATACGAAATGTCAATCTATATCAGAACCTTTCTCAGAAAGATGGTTCTTTTGGCTGATGCGGTGCAGGTAGAAGTTTCCATTTTTTAGCATTTTTCAACGTCATTTAGTCACTTCTAAATCGACTAACTTATATTAAAATGGTATATATGGAGTTCTGTATTATCTGCATCGGACTGTAGTTTAATATTTTTATTCACTTGTTTTTTCAACCATAATATTCTCAACCTTGGAAATTTACACATATATGTGGAGAGCTTTTTAACAATTTTACCTCATGTATGTCAATCTATATCAGAACCTTATATTTTTAAAGGTCGAATTGCTTTGTCAAGACATTTTCCAATTCTTATACCATATTAACCCAAGTAGAGAGAAGCTACATCAACCATTTTATTAATTGCACACCTAAACTTTAAAAGCAACCTTTATAAGAAATATTCATGAGAAAATGTAAACACCCCTTCCTTGAAAACCTTTAACAAATAACAAAAGCCTTTTATCTAACCAATGTGCTGGAAAGTCCATTCCTTGTGAAGCAAGTGTTTACGAAAACAATACTTTGAATACATTTAGAAGAAATACTTGTTCTATCTCTCATCTTTGAAAAGTAAGCGTCTATTGTTCTATAAGATACCAAAAAACATATTTGTAGGGAATTCCAATTCTTTCAAAAACATCCTTTCTTTAAAATCTTTTAACAAGTAACAAAAGCCTTTTATGTAACCAATGTACAGGAAAACCTTAGGAAGCAAGTGTTTTACGAAAACAACACTTTGAATACATTTAGAAGAAATACTTGTTCTATCTCTCATCTTTGAAAAGTAAACGTCTATTGTACTATAAGATTCCAAATCTAATTTGTAGGGAAAAACCAAGAAAAAGCCTCCAATATGTGTACGTGACAAAATTCACGTCTGTACATCTTCCCTTCATAAATTAAGGACACGCCCTCCGTGTTGATATACTGAAAAACAATAATTCCTTTCAGCCAATGAAAAATATTATATTTAAAGGAACCAATCATAAGATACCTGAAAATATAAAAAATAACCAATAACACAACTTCATTTAAAAAAGAGAAAGGGATCGTACCATTATGGGCGTTTATCATGAGTCTTACATTCGGTATAAATAAGCTAAATTAGCCTAATGACTGCACTGCAAGAGATTTATCTAGCGCATAAACACCTCGAGCTCAATAAATAACAGTGATTTGACAACAATAGATTTCATCGATTTGCGAATCAAGAATAATCGCCACATCTGGAAATGTCTGGTAAGTTATTAAGCATTTACTTTTATATAAAATATATTCCATTTACATGCCAAGTGTTTTAAAAACTATATTGGAAAAATATAGGATCTTTTTACAATGAAATATCAGATATTTCTGTGATTCTAAATCGTTTTATAACATGATATTTTTAATCATTCTGTATATGACATGAATGTAAGGGTGGTTGTAGCTGTGTAACATATCGGAGGCCTTTCACAGAATTAAAATATAAGAAAGTTTAGGAAGGGATGTTTTAGTTAAAGCCATTTAAAGAACGTAATAGTTTCAATAATTCTAGGAAGCCGAACAGGGGAAAAAACAGCAGTTTTTAAAATGTAGAATCTTTTAACTCTTTATCATTAAAAAAGGCATATTTAAGAAAATGCAATTAAAGGTTAAACATACTAAGATTTCCAGCATACTCTTATCATGAATCAATGAGGGATTCTTATTAATTTTAATTATTTTTTCACCATTTATAGACAGAACACCAGAGCTCATAAATCTCGTTTCTCCCTCTTCGGAGAGGACGATCCGAAGAATCGATTTAATATCGCCAGGGACGCAGAGGCAAGGTAAAGTATTACAATTGTGAAATATTATATTGAACTAGTACAAATGCTATTTAAAAATCATCACCAATAATTGCAAAAAATGATTTTCAAAAAGGATTTAAATTTCTTTTCAAGTCATCAAAGCCTTTCCATTTTCTAAATGTTTTTCGCTTTACTTGCAATTTCTATATAATTCGCCCATCTGATGTGAACATAAAATTGTTCTAGGAATTTTACGATTCTCTTTAATAAATTTCAGTAATTTACATTTCTCTTGAAAATTATCGTTTCTGTTTCATAGACTCACTACGATTTAACTACATTCCCATAGTCTTAATTTTGTATATTTGGATATTAATTTTTATATAGAATTTAACCTAGTAGTTTAAACAATTCTAGGAAGCCGAACAGGGAAAAAACAGCAGTTTTTAAAATGTAGAATCTTTTAACTCTTTATCATTAAAAAAAGGCATATTTAAGAAAATGCAATTAAAGGTTAAACATACTAAGATTTCCAGCATACTCTTATCATGAATCAATGAGGGATTCTTATTAATTTTAATTATTTTTTCACCATTTATAGACAGAACACCAGAGCTCATAAATCTCGTTTCTCCCTCTTCGGAGAGGACGATCCGAAGAATCGATTTAATATCGCCAGGGACGCAGAGGCAAGGTAAAGTATTACAATTGTGAAATATTATATTGAACTAGTACAAACGCTATTTAAAAATCATCACCAATAATTGCAAAAAATGATTTTCAAAAAGGATTTAAATTTCTTTTCAAGTCATCAAAGCCTTTCCATTTTCTAAATGTTTTTCACTTTACTTGCAATTTCTATATAATTCGCCCATCTGATGTGAACATAAAATTGTTCTAGGAATTTTACGATTCTCTTTAATAAATTTCAGTAATTTACATTTCTCTTGAAAATTATCGTTTATTCCCATAGTCTTAATTTTGTATATTTGGATATTTGGCTATTTATCATCATCATCATCATCATCATCATCATCATCATCATCATCATCATCATCATTATTATTATTATTATTATTATTATTATTATTATTATTATTATTATTATTATTATTATTATTATTATTATTATTATTATTATTATTATTATTATTATTATTATTATTATTATTATTATTATTATTATTATTATTATTATTATTATTATTATTATTATTATTATTATTATTATTATTATTATTATTATTATTATTATTATTATTATTATTATTATTATTATTATTATTATTATTATTATTATTATTATTATTATTATTATTATTATTATTATTATTATTATTATTATTATTATTATTATTATTATTATTATTATTATTATTATTATTATTATTATTATTATTATTATTATTATTATTATTATTATTATTATTATTATTATTATTATTATTATTATTATTATTATTTCAGGAATGGAGCAACAGATGCTGCATCTCGCAGCCCAATTCAATGCAGCGGCAAAGCAGATGAAGCGGGCTGCGGACAAATATAAGGAGCTGGCTGGTGAATACGCAAGGAGATCGGAAATTATGGAACATCGTCGTATTTATGCCCTGCACGCAAGGCGAAGGCTTCAATTCGAATCGCCGAACATCCCACAAATGCCAGAACATTTAGAAATAAGAAATAATGTAATTAGACACAAACGTAAATATTGTGGGTTAAAATGATATCTCTGCGCATTATACATGATAAAAAAAAAAGAAATAAACAATATTTATGTTTCTGCATCAAAGAGTTCTTTTTATTTATTTTTACCTTAACATTTCCATGACATTCCAAAACCTCCAGAGTTACTATTACTGCTAAATATTTCAAATAATCTAATTAGGTATGAACCTAATCGGCAGATCAGCACATATGATTCCAACAGAGGTTAATTTACATGAAATCTTTATAATGCACTATTTTATGTTACAATACAATCCAATACATTCCTTAGTTCAAATATTGAAAATCACACCCTCTCCCTTCTCCAATCATATAATCTGAAACAATGAAAGCGCACGATACCGCTTATGAGAAGATTTCAGATAAATTCACGCAATCACACCTGCAGACTTCAATTCTTGAATAATTGTTCGAATTTCATCTTCATGATTATCAGATCTCCCACTTTCCTGTGAGGCCATTAACAGTCTTAGACGATTTACAAGTCTATTTGGATCACATCGCGACCTTTGCAAATGGCATACATCCTCTATGTACATCGAGACTTGGTTATTTTCAGCTTGCTTTACCAAATGCTGATCACTTGAAGGAGTATCTTCAGGGAAATACTGCATATTTACTTGAACACCAACATTTTTATATTTTTCCATTGACTCTGCGATGACCATCGGTTTTTCATCCTCATGTAACATTAATCTTCTGTCTTCACAATTCGGTGTTACAGCAACTCTGTCACCATTGTGATGTAGGGATGTTTCAGGATCTGCATACTTAGATGGCACAAAAGATTTTGAAATCTCACCATCCTGCAATGAAGCCCCGGCCGCAGAATTTCTTCTATCACTAGTGCACATCGCTCGGTGAGTTTTAAGACGATCAAGGGATCTGTTCCGTAGAATTCGCCGGCATATACAGCACTGGAGGCAACGATCCTTTCCATTATTGATATATGAAAAATTAAGCATATTATAATTTGATTGAAAAGTTCTTCTGGAACAGAGATTCATAGCGAGGCCGAACACACAGACGATGACACAATACTGAAAGAATTATTAATATAAATATCTTTAAATACTTATTTAGGGTACATTTATAAAATTAATAAGTTTATCGGTTTAATCGAAGCATATGTAACCAAATGTAACCAAATGTAACCACACATGTAACCAAATGTAACCAAATGTAACCAAATGTAACCACAAATGTAACCATATGTAACCAAATGTAACCACACATGTAACCAAATGTAACCACACATGTAACCAAATGTAACCAAATGTAACCAAATGTAACCACAAATGTAACCAAATGTAACCACACATGTAACCAAATGTAACCACACATGTAACCAAATGTAACCAAATGTAACCAAATGTAACCACACATGTAACCAAATGTAACCAAATGTAACCAAATGTAACCAAATGTAACCAAATGTAACCACACATGTAACCAAATGTAACCAAATGTAACCACACATGTAACCAAATGTAACCAAATGTAACCACACATGTAACCAAATGTAACCAAATGTAACCAAATGTAACCACAAATGTAACCAAATGTAACCACACATGTAACCAAATGTAACCACACATGTAACCAAATGTAACCAAATGTAACCACAAATGTTACCAAATGTAACCACACATGTAACCAAATGTAACCAAATGTAACCACACATGTAACCAAATGTAACCAAATGTAACCACACATGTAACCAAATGTAACCAAATGTAACCACACATGTAACCAAATGTAACCAAATGTAACCACACATGTAACCAAATGTAACCAAATGTAACCACAAATGTAACCAAATGTAACCACACATGTAACCAAATGTAACCAAATGTAACCACACATGTAACCAAATGTAACCAAATGTAACCAAATGTAACCACACATGTAACCAAATGTAACCAAATGTAACCAAATGTAACCACAAATGTAACCATATGTAACCAAATGTAACCACACATGTAACCAAATGTAACCAAATGTAACCACACATGTAACCACACATGTAACCAAATGTAACCAAATGTAACCACACATGTAACCAAATGTAACCAAATGTAACCACACATGTAACCAAATGTAACCAGTTAACCACAAATGGTAACCACTTAACAACTATTATACCATATTATAAGCCAAACTAACCTAAGCTCTTAACAACTCTAACTGAAACTAACCTAAGCCATCCAGGCACAAAAGCAAGCTAACCCTCCTTATCAGTACCATTATTGCGCTATTTTCAAATTTTAACCCCTCCTAAGATCCCGGTGATTGCTTTACATTTCTACCGTGTTATAAGCTAACCTAACCTAGACTAACCACTTAACAATCTTAAGCAAACCTAACATCAGCTACCCGACCCAAACCATGCTAACCATCCTTAACAATGCTCTTCCAGCGATCGTTTCAAGCATTTAAACTATCCAAGGTCTTATTCACAAGCATCTGAGCCACTCACGATGATATTCAAGAATTGACAAAACTCTTTAGTTCTAAAGATGAGGATGCCTGTGAATAAGACCTTGGATAGTTTAAATGCTTGAAACGATCGCTGGAAGAGCATTGTTAAGGATGGTTAGCATGGTTTGGGTCGGGTAGCTGATGTTAGGTTTGCTTAAGATTGTTAAGTGGTTAGTCTAGGTTAGGTTAGCTTATAACACGGTAGAAATGTAAAGCAATCACCGGGATCTTAGGAGGGGTTAAAATTTGAAAATAGCGCAATAATGGTACTGATAAGGAGGGTTAGCTTGCTTTTGTGCCTGGATGGCTTAGGTTAGTTTCAGTTAGAGTTGTTAAGAGCTTAGGTTAGTTTGGCTTATAATATGGTATAATAGTTGTTAAGTGGTTACCATTTGTGGTTAACTGGTTACATTTGGTTACATGTGTGGTTACATTTGGTTACATTTGGTTACATGTGTGGTTACATTTGGTTACATTTGGTTACATGTGTGGTTACATGTGTGGTTACATTTGGTTACATTTGGTTACATGTGTGGTTACATTTGGTTACATATGGTTACATTTGTGGTTACATTTGGTTACATTTGGTTACATGTGTGGTTACATTTGGTTACATTTGGTTACATTTGGTTACATGTGTGGTTACATTTGGTTACATTTGGTTACATGTGTGGTTACATTTGGTTACATTTGTGGTTACATTTGGTTACATTTGGTTACATGTGTGGTTACATTTGGTTACATTTGGTTACATGTGTGGTTACATTTGGTTACATTTGGTTACATGTGTGGTTACATTTGGTTACATTTGGTTACATGTGTGGTTACATTTGGTTACATTTGGTTACATGTGTGGTTACATTTGGTTACATTTGTGGTTACATTTGGTTACATTTGGTTACATGTGTGGTTACATTTGGTTACATTTGGTTACATGTGTGGTTACATTTGGTTACATTTGTGGTTACATTTGGTTACATTTGGTTACATTTGGTTACATGTGTGGTTACATTTGGTTACATTTGGTTACATGTGTGGTTACATTTGGTTACATTTGGTTACATGTGTGGTTACATTTGGTTACATTTGGTTACATTTGGTTACATTTGGTTACATTTGGTTACACGTGTGGTTACATTTGGTTACATTTGGTTACATTTGGTTACATGTGTGGTTACATTTGGTTACATGTGTGGTTACATTTGGTTACATTTGTGGTTACATTTGGTTACATTTGGTTACATTTGGTTACATGTGTGGTTACATTTGGTTACATGTGTGGTTACATTTGGTTACATATGGTTACATTTGTGGTTACATTTGGTTACATTTGGTTACATTTGGTTACATGTGTGGTTACATTTGGTTACATTTGGTTACATATGCTTCGATTAAACCGATAAACTTATTAATTTTATAAATGTACCCTAAATAAGTATTTAAAGATATTTATATTAATAATTCTTTCAGTATTGTGTCATCGTCTGTGTGTTCGGCCTCGCTATGAATCTCTGTTCCAGAAGAACTTTTCAATCAAATTATAATATGCTTAATTTTTCATATATCAATAATGGAAAGGATCGTTGCCTCCAGTGCTGTATATGCCGGCGAATTCTACGGAACAGATCCCTTGATCGTCTTAAAACTCACCGAGCGATGTGCACTAGTGATAGAAGAAATTCTGCGGCCGGGGCTTCATTGCAGGATGGTGAGATTTCAAAATCTTTTGTGCCATCTAAGTATGCAGATCCTGAAACATCCCTACATCACAATGGTGACAGAGTTGCTGTAACACCGAATTGTGAAGACAGAAGATTAATGTTACATGAGGATGAAAAACCGATGGTCATCGCAGAGTCAATGGAAAAATATAAAAATGTTGGTGTTCAAGTAAATATGCAGTATTTCCCTGAAGATACTCCTTCAAGTGATCAGCATTTGGTAAAGCAAGCTGAAAATAACCAAGTCTCGATGTACATAGAGGATGTATGCCATTTGCAAAGGTCGCGATGTGATCCAAATAGACTTGTAAATCGTCTAAGACTGTTAATGGCCTCACAGGAAAGTGGGAGATCTGATAATCATGAAGATGAAATTCGAACAATTATTCAAGAATTGAAGTCTGCAGGTGTGATTGCGTGAATTTATCTGAAATCTTCTCATAAGCGGTATCGTGCGCTTTCATTGTTTCAGATTATATGATTGGAGAAGGGAGAGGGTGTGATTTTCAATATTTGAACTAAGGAATGTATTGGATTGTATTGTAACATAAAATAGTGCATTATAAAGATTTCATGTAAATTAACCTCTGTTGGAATCATATGTGCTGATCTGCCGATTAGGTTCATACCTAATTAGATTATTTGAAATATTTAGCAGTAATAGTAACTCTGGAGGTTTTGGAATGTCATGGAAATGTTAAGGTAAAAATAAATAAAAAGAACTCTTTGATGCAGAAACATAAATATTGTTTATTTCTTTTTTTTTTATCATGTATAATGCGCAGAGATATCATTTTAACCCACAATATTTACGTTTGTGTCTAATTACATTATTTCTTATTTCTAAATGTTCTGGCATTTGTGGGATGTTCGGCGATTCGAATTGAAGCCTTCGCCTTGCGTGCAGGGCATAAATACGACGATGTTCCATAATTTCCGATCTCCTTGCGTATTCACCAGCCAGCTCCTTATATTTGTCCGCAGCCCGCTTCATCTGCTTTGCCGCTGCATTGAATTGGGCTGCGAGATGCAGCATCTGTTGCTCCATTCCTGAAATAATAATAATAATAATAATAATAATAATAATAATAATAATAATAATAATAATAATAATAATAATAATAATAATAATAATAATAATAATAATAATAATAATAATAATAATAATAATAATAATAATAATAATAATAATAATAATAATAATAATAATAATAATAATAATAATAATAATAATAATAATAATAATAATAATAATAATAATAATAATAATAATAATAATAATAATAATAATAATAATAATAATAATAATAATAATAATAATAATAATAATAATAATAATAATAATAATAATAATAATAATAATAATAATAATAATAATAATAATAATAATAATAATAATAATAATAATAATAATAATAATAATAATAATAATAATAATAATAATAATAATAATAATAATAATAATAATAATAATAATAATGATGATGATGATGATGATGATGATGATGATGATGATGATGATGATGATGATGATGATGATGATGATAAATAGCCAAATATCCAAATATACAAAATTAAGACTATGGGAATAAACGATAATTTTCAAGAGAAATGTAAATTACTGAAATTTATTAAAGAGAATCGTAAAATTCCTAGAACAATTTTATGTTCACATCAGATGGGCGAATTATATAGAAATTGCAAGTAAAGCGAAAAACATTTAGAAAATGGAAAGGCTTTGATGACTTGAAAAGAAATTTAAATCCTTTTTGAAAATCATTTTTTGCAATTATTGGTGATGATTTTTAAATAGCGTTTGTACTAGTTCAATATAATATTTCACAATTGTAATACTTTACCTTGCCTCTGCGTCCCTGGCGATATTAAATCGATTCTTCGGATCGTCCTCTCCGAAGAGGGAGAAACGAGATTTATGAGCTCTGGTGTTCTGTCTATAAATGGTGAAAAAATAATTAAAATTAATAAGAATCCCTCATTGATTCATGATAAGAGTATGCTGGAAATCTTAGTATGTTTAACCTTTAATTGCATTTTCTTAAATATGCCTTTTTTTAATGATAAAGAGTTAAAAGATTCTACATTTTAAAAACTGCTGTTTTTTCCCTGTTCGGCTTCCTAGAATTGTTTAAACTACTAGGTTAAATTCTATATAAAAATTAATATCCAAATATACAAAATTAAGACTATGGGAATGTAGTTAAATCGTAGTGAGTCTATGAAACAGAAACGATAATTTTCAAGAGAAATGTAAATTACTGAAATTTATTAAAGAGAATCGTAAAATTCCTAGAACAATTTTATGTTCACATCAGATGGGCGAATTATATAGAAATTGCAAGTAAAGCGAAAAACATTTAGAAAATGGAAAGGCTTTGATGACTTGAAAAGAAATTTAAATCCTTTTTGAAAATCATTTTTTGCAATTATTGGTGATGATTTTTAAATAGCATTTGTACTAGTTCAATATAATATTTCACAATTGTAATACTTTACCTTGCCTCTGCGTCCCTGGCGATATTAAATCGATTCTTCGGATCGTCCTCTCCGAAGAGGGAGAAACGAGATTTATGAGCTCTGGTGTTCTGTCTATAAATGGTGAAAAAATAATTAAAATTAATAAGAATCCCTCATTGATTCATGATAAGAGTATGCTGGAAATCTTAGTATGTTTAACCTTTAATTGCATTTTCTTAAATATGCCTTTTTTAATGATAAAGAGTTAAAAGATTCTACATTTTAAAAACTGCTGTTTTTTCCCCTGTTCGGCTTCCTAGAATTATTGAAACTATTACGTTCTTTAAATGGCTTTAACTAAAACATCCCTTCCTAAACTTTCTTATATTTTAATTCTGTGAAAGGCCTCCGATATGTTACACAGCTACAACCACCCTTACATTCATGTCATATACAGAATGATTAAAAATATCATGTTATAAAACGATTTAGAATCACAGAAATATCTGATATTTCATTGTAAAAAGATCCTATATTTTTCCAATATAGTTTTTAAAACACTTGGCATGTAAATGGAATATATTTTATATAAAAGTAAATGCTTAATAACTTACCAGACATTTCCAGATGTGGCGATTATTCTTGATTCGCAAATCGATGAAATCTATTGTTGTCAAATCACTGTTATTTATTGAGCTCGAGGTGTTTATGCGCTAGATAAATCTCTTGCAGTGCAGTCATTAGGCTAATTTAGCTTATTTATACCGAATGTAAGACTCATGATAAACGCCCATAATGGTACGATCCCTTTCTCTTTTTTAAATGAAGTTGTGTTATTGGTTATTTTTTATATTTTCAGGTATCTTATGATTGGTTCCTTTAAATATAATATTTTTCATTGGCTGAAAGGAATTATTGTTTTTCAGTATATCAACACGGAGGGCGTGTCCTTAATTTATGAAGGGAAGATGTACAGACGTGAATTTTGTCACGTACACATATTGGAGGCTTTTTCTTGGTTTTTCCCTACAAATTAGATTTGGAATCTTATAGTACAATAGACGTTTACTTTTCAAAGATGAGAGATAGAACAAGTATTTCTTCTAAATGTATTCAAAGTGTTGTTTTCGTAAAACACTTGCTTCCTAAGGTTTTCCTGTACATTGGTTACATAAAAGGCTTTTGTTACTTGTTAAAAGATTTTAAAGAAAGGATGTTTTTGAAAGAATTGGAATTCCCTACAAATATGTTTTTTGGTATCTTATAGAACAATAGACGCTTACTTTTCAAAGATGAGAGATAGAACAAGTATTTCTTCTAAATGTATTCAAAGTATTGTTTTCTTAAACACTTGCTTCACAAGGAATGGACTTTCCAGCACATTGGTTAGATAAAAGGCTTTTGTTATTTGTTAAAGGTTTTCAAGGAAGGGGTGTTTACATTTTCTCATGAATATTTCTTATAAAGGTTGCTTTTAAAGTTTAGGTGTGCAATTAATAAAATGGTTGATGTAGCTTCTCTCTACTTGGGTTAATATGGTATAAGAATTGGAAAATGTCTTGACAAAGCAATTCGACCTTTAAAAATATAAGGTTCTGATATAGATTGACATACATGAGGTAAAATTGTTAAAAAGCTCTCCACATATATGTGTAAATTTCCAAGGTTGAGAATATTATGGTTGAAAAAACAAGTGAATAAAAATATTAAACTACAGTCCGATGCAGATAATACAGAACTCCATATATACCATTTTAATATAAGTTAGTCGATTTAGAAGTGACTAAATGACGTTGAAAAATGCTAAAAAATGGAAACTTCTACCTGCACCGCATCAGCCAAAAGAACCATCTTTCTGAGAAAGGTTCTGATATAGATTGACATTTCGTATAAAGGTTTATTATATATTTTGAATAGATGCGATGTTTCTTAGACACTTCATAATTATCTAAGTACATATGTATTTTTGCTAACTGTGCGAAGTAAACTTTGAAGTGTTTTACATTCTTATTATTTGAATATTTTACAAATTTATTTGTTCTTTAATTATATATAAAAATCTTATCATTGAATATTCTCATTTCCTTAGAAGTATAAAAAAATCGTTAGTATGGTTTCCCTTGATGAGGAATATTCGACCCCTAAATACCCGAGGTTAATAAAGGAATCTCTGAGTAAAATTAATCCGTCTTTTACGCTCAATGCAGTACGAAACGCTGAGAACCATAGCAGCTATATTTACCAAAAATATTAAACTCATTTTTTTTAATTTTTGTCTACAGGATTTATATATAAAGTGTTATTATTTTTATGGTCTTTTTGTTTACTCGTATAAATCGAAGTATTCTTTACTTTTAAAAGGACGGGAATTCCTAAAGTTATACCTCTTCTTATGAATGCCTAAACATAATGCCCTTTCCGAAACTATTTCAGATATAAATCGAATTATGCATTTATTTCTTGAGAAAGATATTTCAAATAAAATAATACATATTTTCATGTGTTAATCATCTTGCAACACAGAAAGAGTCTAAGAACATTGTCCTGCTTCACATTGTGACCGCAGATAAAGATCTCCATTTTACCTGACTATGTGCGGTGCAATGAAGCATAGTCCACCACAGGCTTGGGCTATTATGTGAAAAATACAATTAGGAAGAAATACTCTGAACGCTTCGCTATTATATTCCGACGTCATTATTCTTAAGCATGAGGGAACCTGCTTTTTGCAAGATTTAACTTCTTTGCACTGTCACAAATGATCTGTATTTTCCCGGTAGGCAACTTGGGCTTTCCGTTCTGGATGGAAAGTAGATTCAGAATTTTGTCAACATATCACCTTTTTACATTCAGAGAATACATTTATCGATATCTGATACACTATATATTTCCTTATTTTAATTTATCAAGCTACGTCACGCAACCAAAGGTGCTTTGATGTAACCCGGCAAAAGTTGGTCGCATGTGAGAAATCACGTTATACGCCTCCCGCCGCGCCGATTATTTAATTAAGTAATTGATCATTTCTTTATTATATAATAATTATATATTCATTTGTTTATTGATTCATTTAATTATTTCTTTATTTGTTACCTAATTAGTGGCGGCTCTTTTGAGAGATTTTAAAATATTAGGTCGATTCTGTGACGTCATTAATTTCGGGATTTTGTAAACTCAAAGGGGTGGAGATAATTGCTTATCAGATGTCGGCATCTCTTTGAGGGATTTTAAAATATTAGGTCGATTCTGTGACGTCATTAATTTCGGGATTTTGTAAACTCAAAGGGGAGGTGATATTTGCTTATCAGATGTCGGCATCTCTTTGAGGGATTTTAAAATATTAGCTCGATTCTGTGACGTCATTAATTTCGGGATTTTGTAAACTCAAAGGGCTGGTGATAACTGCTTATCAGATGTCGGCATCTCTTTGAGGGGTTTTAAAATTCTGTGACGTCACTGTTGGTCGCGTGCCTGGTTGGCGTGTTTTATGACGCCATTCATGACGTATGCATTTTAGAGGTGTGTCTGTGACGTCATTCGTGCTATGAGATGGGCGGCACTTTTAAGGAGAAAGAGGTGTGATAATAGGATTACATTGTAATCCAATTAGCGCTATTGTTATCTCATTAGAGGCGGCTCCTTTGAGGGGTTTTAAAATATTGTTCTGGCTTTGAGTCGATTCTGTGACGTCACTGTTGGTCGCGTGCCGGGTAGGCGTGTTTTATGACGCCATTCATGACGTCTGCCATTTAGGGGTGTGTCTGTGACGTCATTCGTGCCATAAGGGGGGCGGCACTTTCAAGGACAAAGGGGTGTGATAATAAGATTACATTGTAATCCAATTAGGGCTATTGTTATCTAATTAATGGCGGCTCCTTTGTGATTTCAAATCGGCTTTATCTATCTACTCAAGCGAATTACAGTTTTCCTTCCAGTGAAATAATTTCATTACGTAGTCAATAAGTAAAACAAAATAACTGAAAGGGGGCGTAGATATGCCACGGTTGACGTTTACTCATTTTCACAGAATAAATATAATGAAAGCAAAAACATTGCCAAAGGGAATGCCAACATGAATAACAGAAATGTTTGTTTTCTTTGCTTGTTTATGATTATAGTCAACGAGTCTAATAAGAAAATGCCCCCGAGTGTTACGATGTTCATTGATTCCCAGTGATTGTATTTTTTATTTATATAATTGCGTCCGACAGGAATTATATGTCAAAAGCTATGTTATTATATATTTATTTTTATTTTAATTTGCTTCAATATTTACTAAGTGATAGAATATTAATTTTAATAGATTGGAAAAAATCTAAATCACCTCTTTCAAACCACAATTACTTGAACCAATATTTGCAATACTTCGCAAGGATATACTAAATTATTCCCAGCTGGAGGTTGCAACTTTTTCTCCAATCAATAACACGAGGGCTGTTCAATAAAGAATAATCACAATTTTTTTTTTAAAACCTACCATTACTCATCCTTATAATTTTGATGGTACTTCTCAAAATAGTCTCCCCTGCAAGCGATGCATTTATCCCAGCGTTTCTGTCAGTCTTTAAAGACATGCTAGAAGCCATTTTTTGAGAGGTCCTTCAAAATCACCTCCGCAGCCTACACCACTGCTCCTGATGATGGATAACACCTCCAACGAAGGCGTTTCTTCAAGTTAGGGATTAGAAAAAAGTTACCTATGGATAAATCTGGACTATACAGAAGGTGAAGGATGCACTTTACACAACAATATTGCCAATATGAAGCCGCGCATTATCGTGGTGCAGCATCCAGCCTGCTTCACGGAAATGTGGTCTTTTCCGCCTGATATGGACTTGTAATGTTTTCAGAACATCCCTGTAGTATTGCCCAGTTACTGATGTGTGTGCAGGTACAACATGAGATAAACCATTCCACGAATATCAAAGAATTAGATGACCATAACTTTCCCAGCAGAAGCAACCACTTTTGCTTTTTTGGGGGTGGAAGGGGGAGGTTGGCGATAGAGATTTCCACACTGAGCTTTGCTGTTTGCTCTCAGGATCAAAACGATGTAGCCAAGTTTCATCAGCAGTGATTACGTTTGAAAGAAACTCTGGATCCTTCCTCCAACATCAACTTTAACTGCGGACGAATGTTCTTTTGTTCGGGAATCAACATTCTTGGAACACATCGCGCACAAACACGTCTCATGTGTAATGTTTCTGTCAACAACGTGTGGGTGGCACTCAATGAAATGTTCAATATTTCAGAAAGTGATCTTAAGGTAATTCGTCGATCCTCTCTCATAATGACAGCAGCAGTGTTGATGTTTTACCTGGATAAGGTTTTTTCCGGTGTTTTCCCCTATCCTAAAGACGAATGTCGGCTATCCCTAAGCTCTATGGTCCCTGGGATCATTTGAGCATCATTTCACCTATTTTATACTTCGTGCGATGTGACTTAATGTTGCAGGACGTAAACTTACAAAAAAATTATAGATGAGTGCACTCAAATTTATAAAATTATAAAATAGAATTTAAAGTTATGCTATGTTACAACTACATTTCAGAATTTCCCGAGATCCATATTCTGCATCCTTTTCATCATTAGCATCCTTCATCTTTCGTTTTTCACTTCTTCTCTTCTTCGTAGACTCCATGATCACATGCTCTATAAAACAAAATAAAATAAACCTGCATATTCTATAGCAGGAATCTGGAATTTATATCAGGCCTCATTATGCAAACTTTATTTTTACTTTATTAAATTCTGAATCAAATTTCACAAAACAATTTACAAATTTTGCAGATGTAATCTACTTTCTACCTTAACGAACTAACTAAACGTAAAATCTACTGGATTCCAGTAATCTTACAAATATAATCTATCTAAAACAGTCTTTTTTCTACTTTACTTCTCACTTCAACAATATAAATAAAATCTACATTTCTACTACAGCTTTAATTCTCATAACAAGTTACGAAAGACTGTTTCTTACAGTTTTAAAGTTCTCTCCTCTGTAACTGGTATCCAAAGCTTCTTCCTACTGGTATCTGAACTGGCATCAGTAGATGGAGCTGGTTCGTCAGTTCCAGACATCCGAGTAGTCATCTCTCCGCTTCTGCATATCTGTCCGCTCTTGATACTCTGCACACACACACACACACACACACACACACACACACACACACACACACACACACATACACACACACATATATATATTATCTTTCTGTCTATGGTCTTTCTGTTACTTGCTCTATGGCATTATTAATTGTTTTGTTAAGTTTGCCGGGGGAGGCTGGTAAATTGAAAACAGCAGTCAATGTCTTATCTACCTCAATTCCCTTGCCAATGCTTCTGAAGCCATAAGCAAACCTTACATTTACTTCTGCACCACTTTCAATTGTTCTGGATGTTTCAAATGTATATTCTTTGTTACACTTTTGGCAACTAAGTGATAATCTAACTAATAATCCATTTTGTTTCTTGGTGTACTCTGATATGATAACTTTCATTTTCACAAAATTTACACTGTACAAAGTTTCTAAATCTACTAACTGAAAACTTGTTGATCTAATATCATTATTTACTTTAGTCAAATTGTCATCACTGCCATTACCCAATGAGGAAACCTATTTTTTTCTTCAACAACCAATTTTCACTTCACATTCATCGCCAATATTTGAGGTTAGGTTGACGAAGTCAATATATTGTCATGTGTCACTATACTTTTTTCCATTTTAGGGGCTGTAACTCTTTTATTATGTAATAGGGATTGTGTAAACTGTTTATACTGGTTCCCATGCCGATTTCTTACACTAAAATTATTGCTTCTTCCCATCTTGAAAACAGCACTAGTAATTCAAAATATACTAAACAAAGCATGGAAGAATTAACAACAGATGCACAGATTGATATTAATAGAAGAAAAAAAGACTTCCTTTCCTAATAAGTGGGCACTCTGGCATATAGCTTCAATAATGTTACAACCAAGGAGAGAACACAGTTACAAATGGCTAATAGGCGGCGTGGCACACTGTGCAGCCTTTTAAAAAGTAGTCTATTTAGGACTTTTAAAACCATGGTATAGGAAAATAAAGATCATTTTGGCTACTTTGTGAAATTTCACCCCAGAAACTGACTCCCCTTAAATATATTAAACGTAAGCACTAATTTTAACCATTTATTTCAGTTTTGTTGTTCAGATGCACAAGGAACGTTTTTTTAGAAATGCCTTTTTCGTTTCAGGTTTCTCAAAACAGATCTTTTCGGTCAAATTAAGGTAAAATATTAGAGAAAGCTATGTGAGTGCAATTGTTTTACAAAAATAGCATTAAGTAATGAAAGCGCCTTGGTATCTTAGAGCTTTGTACAGCCTGCAATTCATGCTTAGATAAAATCTTCCCCTATGACGTGCAAATGCTGCAATATGCAGGTCTTTAGCGAACCCAGGTAATATTTCACGAACTTAGCTCACGCGATAAAATATATGACTCGCTTTTCGGAGATTCCGTGTTCATTTCCCGCGTACGTGCTTGCATTTTGAGGTCTCTCTACCGTGGAGTAAGTAATGAAATGTTACTACAAATACAAGTTCTGAAATCCCCGAACCCTTCAAAAAGTCACCTAACTTTCTCTACTCTTACACAACTTAAAATTGTGAGGCTTACATTGGAACGTTCCTGTCAGAGCAGTCTTACGTGACTGCAACTTTATTCCCATGTTTTCCTCAATCACACCTGCAAGTTGTTGGGAAGATGCATTAAACTTAAAAACACATAATTTATCTGAATTTATATTTGTTTTATAGTATTACGTAAGCATTTCTCCAACAAGAACCGATTATGCCTTCGTTCTTCTACATTTTCCTTCTAAAAAAAGACAATGGGATTTCAAAATCATTTCATAGCGACCAGCTGTTAATAGTTATTACTGACAATAGTGAATCAAAACTTATTTCATCCACGAATGAAAGGTTTATTAAGTTTGCAAGTGTATAAATAACTTTAAACCATAACAAAAGACAGGGCTATTTAGACCAAGGCCGCCTGCTAATATGAGACAATCGATGTTGGCTAGTCGTTTCTAGGTTAATTTGATTTTCATTTCAGAAAGCTACATTGACGAATGTATTGTCAGTAGAATGTGAACATATAGGAAAATATTTGTTAATTACTGAATGAATACAAGTTGTAGCTGTACATTTCATTACTAAATGTTAAAACTACAATAAATATTATACTTGAAATGTAGACCTAGTGATTGTATTTTATTGATACAGTAGTATACTGTTTATCTGCTCTGTTAGTAGTTCTGTTTACTACGAAATGAGTATATGAGAGTACATATGAGTTACCCATGCTGCCAGATCTAATGCTGGTTTCAGTAACTGCAGTGATAGGTATTATGTACTGTCTACCCACCACAAGAAGACAAGCGGGGAATGAGGAGGGAGAGGTGCTTGAACTGTTTATCTGCTCTGTTAGTAGTTCTGTTTACTACGAAATGAGTATATGAGAGTACATATGAGTTACCCATACTGTCAGATCTAATGCTTGTTTCAGTAACTGCAGTGATAGGTATTATGTACTGTCTACCCACCACAAGAAGACAAGCGGGGAATGAAGAGGGAGAGGTGCTTGAACTGTTTATCTGCTCTGCTAGTAGTTCTGTTTACTACGAAATGAGTGTATGAGAGTACATATGAGTTACCCATACTGTCAGATCTAATGCTTGTTTCAGTAACTGCAGTGATAGGTATTATGTACTGTCTACCCACCACAAGAAGACAAGCGGGGCATGAAGAGGGAGAGGTGCTTGAACTGTTTATTTGTTCTGTTAGTGGTTCTGTTTACTATGAAATGAGTGTATGAGAGTACATATGAGTCGCGCATGATGTCAGATCTAATGTTTGTTTCAGTAACTGCAGTGATAGGAATTATGTATGGGTGAGTAATGTGACAACACTGTGCAATGAAAACCTTACATTTTGTAATATTAAATGGAAATTTCGTGCCGTCATCATGTAAGTTGGTAAGCGTGCTACAAATAGCGTGCAGAATGGCCTGTAGGTGGCAATATGGTGCAGATGCACACATAGCATTGCAGTATCAGTATAAATATGGCCGCCCAACCTGCGACTTGCACCAGGGAATAATATTCGTTTTTTTTGTATTGAAGGTTTGAAACCTATTGAAATTCATCGAGGAATGAAAGTTCAATACGGTGATACATGTTGTTCACAGCAGCAAGTCTACGAATGGAGTAGGAACTTCGCAAAAATGTGACTTCAGTTGAAGATGCTCTACGTCCAGGTCAGGCACAACGAGATATGACTCCACAGAACATTGTAGCAGCTGAAGCCATAGTGAAGGAAAACCGCCAGGTGACACTGAATGACATTTTTTTTATTTATCCAGATTTATGAACCCTATTTTACACAGTGGTATATTAGGTTTAGAGTTGATACATAAAAATATACAATTTTAACAAAAATATTTTAAATACTAGAAGGAGAAAATATGGTTCAATCTGATGCATATTAATTTAAACTATTTCAGAAGTTTAAACACTGAGTTTATAAACATCATGAAGTACTTATACTGTTGTGGCTTCATTGGCAAAGATGTGAGCGGAGCAGAAAATTCAGTTCCTAGAGAGTCTAGCTTGAATATTAATTCTTGTCTTTCTCTCCAGAAAATGAGACAACAGAAAAGGAGATGAACCACAGTTTGAAATTCTTCACCACACATGCGCTCGGTGTTGGATGATAAGTGAAAGCGTGATAAGTATTCACCAAATTTACCATGTCCACTTAAAAATTGTGTCAAAACAAAATTTGGTACAAGAGTTTCACATTTTTCTCTGTCATATACACTAGGGAAAAATAATGTTTTGTTAAACTTCAATTTGGAGTTGTTAGCCATTGTTGGTTCCATTCTTCAAGAATATTTTGATGTATTATTCTCCTTAAACTAGAAATAGGACATAAAGAGTATGTCACAGGAAGATTGGATTCTGCAGCAATCAGCTCTCTCGTTACCTAAAATTCCACTGTGTCCTTTAAGCCATCCCATGCAAATATGTCCTGGATGGTTTTGAAGCAAGGTTCTCATTTCATGTTCTAATGAATTTAAGTTGTATTTATCATTAATAGCGAGTAGAGCTGATTGTGAATCACTAAGAATACGGGCACTGTTCCCATTAACAGTACACCATTTTATAGCTTCTTTAATTGCTAAGAGCTCCGACTGGAATACAGAACATTCAGGTGACAATTTAAACATGGAGTGAGTTAGTTCCGTTTGGTTTTCATAAACAACAAAAGCACATCCTACTGCAGATACATTATCTTCAAATTGGTAACGCGAACCGTCTGTATATATGTAATAATCATGAAAATTACATATTTCCTTTAAACAGGTTACAAAACTTGATGGGTGTCCTGCTGTGGTATGATGCTCCGGGATTTGTAGTTTTAAGTGAGACAGATAAGACGCACATTCACGTTCATGTCTTAAATTCGTAATAGTTGCTGTTGATAAACCAGTGAGAGCCAAAGGTTCGATGTTAGCTATAATCTGAGCTGCTTCAGTGGAGATTGTACGATATCCTCGAATTATGCGAACCTAGACGAACCTAACTGAATGACATTGCAGCATGTTTACAGATTAGTCATGGGTCAGCACACCATATTGTGCATCATGTGTCCAGTTTCACAAAGTGTCTGCCAGGGCAGCTGACTCCTGAAACTAGAGAACGACGTGTTAATGCTTGTGAAGAACTTCTTCGGCGATTTGAACGGGAAGGTGATGGCTTCCTTGCAAGAATCGTTACTGGGGACGAAACCTGTGCTCACTTCCACCAACCAGAAACGAAGAGAGCGAGCAAATAATGGCACCATCCCTCAGACCAAAACCAAAGAAGGTCATCTTTACCTCGCACTTCTCTATTGAAACTGCCGTTGCAACCCTACATACTTCCCTGGACATTTTCTCGCACTGGTTATCTCGCTGGTGTATCGCACTTAATCCAAGCAAATGTCTTCTTAAGCTTTTCACCTTACGCAGGCCTGCTGCTCCGGCAAATATACGACTCTATAACACCGAAGTCCCCTGGTTACCTTCTGATTGTGCAGTCAAATATGTTGGCGTCCATCTTAATCGTCGGCTGACATGGAATACACATATTAAAAGCCTATGCTCATCTTCACAAGTTGTATCCCAAACTCAACAGCAAATTCTCTTTACGAGTCGAATGTACGCTGCTACTATACAAGAGTATTCTACGACCACTTCTTCTATATGCCAGTCCTGTATTGGGATGTGCTTCACCTAATCCAGGTGTTTCAAAACAGGATATTACATTGTCTTTGAACGCCCCGTGGTAATCCGGAATGCACAGCTGCATAGAGAATTGTCAGCATTAATGAGTACATCTCTACAACGACAAGCAGATTGTTTGCTCACCTTCCTTATGTATCAGGTGCTTTATTCTTACAACTGGGACGTCGCCTTCATATTGCACCAAGACTGAAGACACGCTTGCCACAGGACATTTTATTTATATCATGTATATTTATTATGTAATGAAGAAGATATTTAATTTATACTCACACTAATTAGTTTAGTTTATGAATGGTTTATCAGCATGTTGTACCTGCACACACCATAACAACTGGACAGTACTACAGGGATGTCCTGAAAACATTGCAAGTTCATATCAGGCGCAAAAGACGACATTTCCGTGAAGCACGCTGGATGCTGCACCACGATAAAGCGCGGCCGCATATTGCCAATATTGTTGCTGAATATCTTGTAAAAATCAATGTGAGGTGCATCCCTCACCCTCCCTATAGTCCTGGTTCAGCCCCATGTTACTCTTTTCTATTCCCTAACTTGAAGAAACGCCTTCGTGGGAGGCATTATCCATCATAAGAAGCAGTGGTGAAGGCTGCGGAAGCGATTTTGAAGGATTTCTCAAAAAATGGTTTCCAGCATGTCTTTGAAGACTGACAGAAACGCTGGGACAAGTGCATCGCATCGCATTCAGGGGAGACTATTTTGAGAAAAACCATCAAAATTATGAGGATGAGTAAAGCTACGTTGTCAAAAAAATTGATTTCATTTTTTATAAAACAACCCTCGTGGATATAGAAAAATTTTATAAGGTAGTTTATGGTTTCGTGCAGCTATGTTCGATATAAGCACGTTTTGCGCAAATCTTATTATGACGTATTTATCATCATGGAACACAAATTATCTAAACAGTGCATTACTGAAAATCGAGAGCAATTAAACTCCATAATCAGCTTAAGAAGGAAACTCAAAACGCTTCAGCATTAATCTACCATCATTAATAATCTCCATGCCATTACACAGAAATATCTTCTGCATTCGTAACTTTTTTATTGTTCCCAATCAAACCGATCTATGCAGTAACATAACCAATATAATTGACAAACAAACCTTATTGGACACGCACGGATAGCTTTACTGTTGAATTTGGCTTAGCGATCACGTGATAGCATCCAATAATCCACTTTATAAATCACTCTGCTCTCGGCCAAAAGAGCAACAGCAAAAAAACTGAGGCAAAACAATCAATCGTTGCTCCCTGGAAAACATTGGAAGTGTGCAGCAGCAATATGTCAAAACAATAGCCGATAGAATCAGTCATTAACAGCTTCCAAGGGTGCTTATAATACACTCGTTCCAAATGGATATTTAATTAAAATACACAACAGAATTCTCTAATCTTTCCGCCATCATACAAAAATTGCTGTAGCGGAAAGCGACGGCATTTTTCATTAGAACGATACACAAAACACGTGCATTATTAATGAATGTTTTTAACTTTGATCTTCCTTTGTTAAGAAGTTAGGAGATTTGCAAATAAATTGCAGTGAAGCAGTGTGCTCGTTAATTTGAATTTCAGAGTTACAAATTTTGTGTGACCTGGAATAGACAATTGTTGCTACGATACAACTCCGCAACAAAACACAATCAACTAAAAGAACTATCCTCACAGAACAGCAGGCAACCTGATGGAGAAACTCTTTCATAGGAAATACTTCATTATATAATAACACGGCTGTTCAATAAAGAATGATCAAAATGTTTTTGACAACCTACCTTTACTCATCCTCATAATTTTGATGGTCCTTCTCAAAATAGTCTCCCCTGAATGCGATGCACTTGTTACAGCGTTTCTGTTAGTCTTCAAAGACATGCTGGAAACCATTTCTGAGAGGTCCTTCAAAATCGCCTCCGCAGCCTTCACCACTGCTTCTGATGATGGATAATGCCTCCCACGAAGGCATTTCTTCAAGTAAGGGAATAGAAAGAGTCACATGGGGCTAAATCCGGACTATCTGGAGGGTGAGGGATACACTTCACGCTGATTTTTGCAACATATTTAGCAACAACACTGGCAATATGCGGCCGCGCATTATCGTGGTGCAGCATCCAGCCTGTTTCACTTGCAATGTTTTCAGGACGTCCCTGCAGTATTGTCCAGTTACTGATGTATGTGCAGGTACAATATGCTGATAAACCATTCCGTGAATATCAAAGAATGAGATGACCATAACTTTCCCAGCAGAAGCAACCACTTTTGCTTTTTGGGGGGTTGGTGATGAAGGAGATGTCCACACTGTGCTTTGTTGTTTGCTCTCAGGATCAAAATGATGCAGCCAAGTTTCATCAGCAGTAATTACGTTTGAAAGAAGCTCCTGATCTTCCTCTAACATCAACTTTAACTGCATGTTACCTCCATTGCAGCGGTAGGCGATACTGAATATGTCTGAACTTGGCTGGTACTCACAAGCGGGATTCAGGAGTAACAACAATGAAACTACTACGGCGCGTTTGTTTCACATAAGCTAAGGGGATATAACGAGATATAACGAGTGTTTATGAGAGCTCCTAAGTGATTTACCGGGTAAAATACTAGTCAGTTGAAGAATTTAAAGTCATATCAGCACGTTGGCCATAGTAGCTCAATGGTTTAGAGCGGCTGCACGGCAACCAGAAGTCCGTGGTTCAAATCCCGGCTATGACATTGCATTTTTTAGTCTTACTCTATCTTTCCATACAAGTAGGTAGTTCTTTAAACATACCCACAGCTAGGTGCAATTGAAATGAGGATCATTTATACACATTTGAACACAGAAAACAAGGAAATTACAGTATTAGAGCTGAAAATTGAGGTTAAATACGTTTTTACATACATAGAAGTATAGTTGCTCGTTTGCACTCCACTTTATTCACTGTGACAGCTGGCGGTCTACCAGCTCTTGGCTCATCTGTCAGGGACATGTGACCTGTTTGAAAATTCCTTTTCCACCTCACAATAGTGTCATACGATGGGAAACCATTTCCATAAACAGCCGTTATCTCACCATGAATTTCCCGGGCAGTTTTGTCCTTCAAATGCAGGAACTTGATCACACTTCGAGCCTCAATTTTCTTCATATTACAGCTCAGTTACTTCTGTCTGTCAATGTAAAAGAACAATAGGACTCAAATCACTGAAACTATCAAAATTATGCCCAGAGGAATCAATGATGACACTGATACAATTTCATCACTCTAGCGTTAAAGCTACCGGGTGATTCTTAAACCTTTGCAACACCTCTTCGTGTTTTCACTGGCGCTTCGCTATATAAATCGGTCTAGAAGTTGTATCACGGCCTAATGTTGACATTCTGCACACTTAACGGCCAGATAGAGTAACAATATGAAACTTATACTGAAATAGATTAAATATTGTAGACAATACCGTACAAACCTGCTTTTAGTAGCTAATTCATTAAATATCCCTATTGTCTGTACTTCAACTCATGCAAAGTAAATGTGAAGTTAAGTGTAGGATCCCCCAAAGCGATGTAATGTAGTTGTAATGGCTAGAGGATATATGTCTACATAAAAAATTAAATTCCCAGATACACGTACACAGCAACTGGAGATACATTTTCAACCATACCTCGAGTTTATTATATCTCGTATAAAGTCCCCAAGCAGTTCGCTTTTTTCTCTCGCCCTATATTTTGTGCGTTTTACCTTCGATTCTCGCAAAAGCTTAACTATATCTGCAGAAGGCTATTACAGGATTTATGAGCTTTGGTACAAAAAACGAGAGACATACGCGATATTGCGGTGTTTTATGTATTTCTGTTTTATGCTGAAGTCATCGCTTTATGCATTATACAAACCACTTGTACCGGGCAGTTAACACAGAAAGGCACTTGGGAAGGAACGTACTTTGTGTTGCATTTCAACGTTACTTCTAGACATTTAAAAAGGGTACAAGGTTTTTTCTCACCAGCATCTCCTTAACATTTTGCGAATAAAAATTTAATTTCTCTAACACAATATAACACATAGGTGGTATGGAAAGATTCTGACCTAATAAAGATACAAGACAACTTTAAATATGTTTTACTTTTTTATTTTTCAACATAGTCTCCTTGTAACTCTACACACTTCTCCTTGCGAGGTTTCCATCTCAGTAACCCATCCAAATAGTACTCGGCGTTTTTCTCTACAAAATAATTGTTTACGAAGGTGACTGCCTCTTCATTTGACGAAAATCTCTGTAATCCAAGCGCAATTTTTAGATGAGGGAACAAAAAGAAGTCGCTTCAGGCTAGATCTTTTGAGTCAGGTAGTTCAAACAGTAATTCGTTGATTTTCACCATTGCAATCGCTGAGATGTGACACGATGCGGTTTTTTTTCTTTTGTGAAAGACGACTTTCTTTTTTCGGCAAATGTGGGTGGACGTTTTTCTGCACGTTGTGCCTTCAGCTTGTCAAGTAATGCTGCGTAGTATGCTCCTGTAATGGTTTTTCAGTTCTGAAGATAACCGATTAAATAACTATGACTATCCCAAAAACAGTCACCATGACCTTCCCAACCGAAAAAAAAGGAGAACAGTTTTTCCTTTTCGTGGAGCCAGCTCCCAGTTTGCAGTCTACTGCTTGGACTGTATTTTTGTTTCGGTCGTATAATGGTGTAACCAGGTCTCATCTACACTAACTAGTCGGCGCCAAAACTCGGATTTATTGCACCTAAACTAGGTAATCAGGGCGTTGGATATGTATAAATAAGTTTTTCTGCAAGAGTAGAGATGGTCATGCACATAAAACACCTGAATATCACTTAAAGTCTACTGTATTCCCTTGTAACTACAATAAGATAATGTTTATCTTGAAGTTGATACAGCAATAAGTGTTTATACAAGAGTAGAGAAGGTCATATACGAGGGCTATCTAGAAAGAAGATTACGTTTTGGAATAAAAAGTAAACAAAGTATAGGAAACAAATTTTATTATATACAGATGAAAGCCACACTCAAATACTACTTTTCGACATAGTCACCATTCAAATTAAGGCATTTATCGTAGCGATGTACGAGCTTGGAAATTCCTTCGTCGAAAAATTCGGCCGCCTGCGCCTTCAACCACTTCGTTACCTCTTCTTGCAGCTGTGCGTCGTCATCAAAACGCTGCATAGCCAGCCACTTCTTCATTGCTGAGAATAGGTGGAAGTCGCTCGGTGCCAGGTCGGGACTGTACGGCGGATGAGGAAACAACTCCCACTTAAAAGATTCAAGAACTTCACGAGTGATATTTGCCGTGTGGGGCCGGGCGTTGTCGTGAATCAACAAGATCTTAGAGCTCAACATTCCTCTGCGCTTGTTTTGAATGGCTCTTCTGAGTTTTTGGAGAGTTTGGCAATACCTTTGAGAGTTTATTGTAGTGCCTCTTTCCAGGAAGTCCACCAAAATCACACCTTTTCTGTCCCAAAAAACAGTCGCCATCATCTTCCTTGCCGACATTGTTTGCATGCATTTCTTGGGTTTTTGGGGAGAACTTGTGTGCCCCCACTGCATTGATTGCAATTTCGTTTCACAGTTCACGTTTTTCACCCATGTTTCGTCACCAGTAACGATGCGATCGAGTAAAGAGTCACCATCCTTATGGTAAACGTCCAAAAAGTTCAACGCTGCAGCCATTCGCTGATCTTTGTGGTCCTCTGTCAAGATTTTTGGAATCCATCTTGCACAAAACTTGTGGTAACCAAGCTTTTCGCTGATGATTTCGTGCAACAACTTCGCGAAATTTGTGGAAAACTCAAAGAAAGTTCCGTTATTGTGAACCTTCGATTTTCACGGACTTTAGCATCGACTTTTTCAACAAGTTCGGCAGTCACTATGCTGGGTCTCCCACTTCGATCTTCGTCGTGAACATTGGTTCGGCCATTTTTAAATCTGATGACCCACTGACGCACTCCACCTTCAGTGATAATGTTGTCCCCATACACTTCACAAAGCTGCCGATAGATTTCTATCGGTTTACAGTTTTTCGCACCTCGCAGCTCGCGGGATTTTCAATTAACGCAGACATTTCAAACCGTCACAGTATCTGAACGGAGCACAGCACGAACCTCTCACTAGCACGGCAAGATGCCGACTGAGCTGCGCAACGCTCTGACCCTAAGATGGCCGCGCTAGCCCCGCCCCTAGCGGAAACAGACGAAAACGTAATCTACTTTCTGGATAGCCCTCGTATATATAAAATATTTGACTATCACTTAAAGTCTACTGTATACCCTTGTAACTACAATAAGATAATGTTTATCTTGAAGTAGATAGAGCACTAAGCGTTTGTACAAGAGTAGAGAAAGTCATGTATATAAACCATTTATCACTTAAGGTCTACTGTATTCCCTTGTAACTACAATAAGATAATGTTTATCTTGAAGTAGATAGAGCAATAAGTGTTTGTACAACAGTAGAGAAAGTCATGTATATAAAACATTTGGCTATCACTTAAAGTCCACTGTATTCCCTTGTAACTACAATAAGATAATGTTTATCTTGAAGTAGATAGAGCAATAAGTGTTTGTACAAGAGTAGAGAAAGTCATGTATATAAAACATTTGGCTATCACTTAAAGTCTACTGTATTCCTTTGTAACTACAATAAGATAATGTTTATCTTGAAGTAGATAGAGCACTAAGTGTTTGTACAAGAGTAGAGAAAGTCATGTATATAAAATATTTGACTATCACTTAAAGTCTACTGTATTACTTTATAACTACAATAAGATAATGTTTATCTTGAAGCAGATTGAGCAATAACTGTTCGTACAAGAGTGTAGGAAGTCACGTGCGCGTAGCACATCATATATTTTTGATAGTGTTTGATACTTGGAACTATTTCTCCATATTATTTTTTATATAATTTTTAGAGAGGGTTAAGGCAGGCGGACAGTTTAGAACTTTATGTGGTGATGTACATATTCGCCGCGCAGAACAGTGGCCGATTTAAAGGCGTAATGGTTTTCCTTTATTGATTTTCAGTGTGCAAGTGGCGGTCTTACTGATATTGCCCCTTCAGCATACGAAACTCTTCTGTTTGAATGATTGTCTATATCTGCTTTCTAACGGGCGCAAATGGGCCATCTGCTCTAATCGCAATCTGGCGAAATGGAAATCAAATGCCATCTTGCGAAATAATTACCGTCTTTCGCCAAATCTAAAGTTTTCTTGCAAATACGCCATTTTTAATCAGTTTACAGATGTGCAGTGCCACTGAGATTGCCTGCCTTAATGTTATATATTGAGGGAATGTTTAAGGGTATGTATGACTGAAATTTTCAAATTCTGAACTAATAATGCTAGCTTTTTCAAATTTACACCATAGGTGTAGTATAATGTAAATATGTTACAACCTAAGTTTAAACCATTTTTCTCCAGAAGTTTAGAAATTATGATAAATTTTGTATGTTTTTTGTTACGTCACTAAAAAAGTCCCTTGCGACAAAATATTTTGAATTTGGGTCTAATATTTTAACCCTATTTTCATAATACACATACTTCTGAAATTGCTCTGGGTTTTTCTGTATCTTCTTTAGTTTAGCTCACAAAAATTTTTACTTTACAAATATTCTTTGTTTGTCTAAAAAACTGTAAGTTTTGTGTTTGAAAATTAAAAATATATGCTTATATACATTTCACAATAAAACCTAGGGCAATTTACATTCCTCATGATATTCTGAACCTGTGTAGGAAATTTCATGAATGTAGTACAAAAACTGCATCGCAAGGAGCATTTTACAGGAAGAAAAATGCTGAAAATAGGAACATTGAGAAAACAGCGATTAAAGATTTGATTGCATAACTCACATTAAAATCCACCAGGCTGATAGGTTGGACCCTCAGATTTCTTTTTCCTCTCCTCTGTTGCTGCTTTTTCCACCTTTTTCTTCTTTAGATGTTGCTCTTCTTCTGCACAACTTCGCTTCTTGCTTTGCAGGATACGAGTCTGATCTCGCTGCACTGAAGTTTTCCTTGCTGAGTATACTACACTTTCACCTCTGATATTTCGCTGCAGCTCCAATGACTTAAAACTATCCATGTTAAACTCACTGATGCTTTTAATAACAGCAAGATCCAATTTTTGTTTTGATATGAAAACTTCCTTTGGGCACTTATTCCATATGACATGATGCAAAGATTCATTGGCATTCTGTGTTTTTCCTGTTTTGCACCTCTCTAGTAATGTTGTAGAAGCCAGCCTCTGATATATTGTCAACATTTTAGGAACTATTTTGTCTGAAAGCCTTATTTTTCTTTTCTTGAATTGAAAATTTAAGAACGGAAAACAGACAAAGAATGTGGATGTAGGCAAAAGAGGGCGTGACTCTGACAGAGTTTAAAGGCCACCGACATTTAAATAAACATTTAAAAATGGCGTGCGGAGGCAAATTATGCATTTTTCACATTCGGGAATGTCTAAATTATTTTATAGAATTAAAATAAAAAGTCGTTATTTTCACGATTTTCATGAAATTTCAGTCATACATACCCTTAAGGATGTAAGTAAATAAATATGACATAAAAAATGTCTCCGTAGTAATGTGCGAGACCTAAGGTTGGGAAGTCCTGTTTTCAATTCCAGGGTCTAATAACTATAACGTATACGAGGCATTATTATTTATATTTTGAACCTTGGCAGCCCTGGATGTTGTAGGTGTCATCTGACGTTTCCAGCGGAAAGCTTCACAGTGTTGAACATAATATACTTCAGAAGTTTCATTAATATAGCGTCATTTCTTTTGTTTACATTAACTTGAACATTCTGTCTCAAGAAAAAAAAAACATTTTATTTACTCGTGAAAATATTGGTGCAATGACTTATCACGACATTTGTATGTGTATTTATTTATTGACTGCAATTGGGTACTACCCGGTGGCAGAGTTAAGAATACAGATCAAATTACAAATACTAGATTTACAACAATAACACAATAAACAATACAAACGTGATATTATTTTACTTTAGTCACTTAAAACATATCTAATTACTTCTCTATTTACATATTATATACCATTATAATTTAAAAGTTAAACTATAAACCATCTAGATTTTTTCTAAATTTCTTCAGCGACAGGGGACAGCCCTGAAAGACTGCTACAGGCAATTCATTCCATTCTTCAATGGTTCTATTAACAAAAGAAAATTTTCCTACGTCGGTTCTGTATCTTCTACCCTTAATTTTATACCTATGATCGTTTCGTCCATAATAATCCGGATTATCTAACCTTACACTAACGTCCACCCATGCCTTTACACCAGCATTAGCTTTGAATAATGCTACCAACCTATGTCTTTTACGCCTAATTCTTAATTCCTCCCATTTTGTCTCATCTCCTTTATTAGGCCCAAAATACTTGCCTCTTTTTATGAATTTTATTGCCCTCTTATGTATTTTTTCTAATGGATCGATTTGGTTAGCTCTATACGGGTCCCAGTATGCTACTCCATATTCCATAACCGGCCGCACTAAGGCCTTGTAGGCAATTTCCCTGGACCTAGCGCTCCCCTTTTTCAATATTCTCATTACGAAATGTAATGCCTTCCACGCATTCCTAGATGTGGATTATCAAGACAAGAGAGCATCGATCAACTAACTTCCACATTTGGCGAAGAGGTTTGTCACTGTGAAACGAATTTAATCGTAGCCGCCGTTTGCTCAATGACGAAGTCCGTAAAGGTCGTCCAAATTCAGTTGTACCAGAAAACATTGATGCTGTGGAAAAATTAATAATGCAGTCCGCATATTGTAAAACTGACGCAACCGTAGGCATTATTTACATCAGCATATGTAGAGTATTGCATGGAAAAGGTCATCACTGATCCCTAGGAACACGAATTTGGTACTTTAAGTAATTAAGTCCCTTTGTTTTTTTACAGTGAGTGGCAGAAATGCCAGAGGTAAGATGGAACAATTGAAGCTCGTAGTGTGATCAAGTTCCTGCATTTGAAGGGCAAAACTGCGCGGGATATCCATGATGAGATGACGGCTGTTTATGGAAATGTTTGCCCATCGTATGACACTATTGTGAGGTGGAAAAGCAATTTTCAAACTGGTCACATGTCCCTGACAGATGAGCCAAGAGCTGGTAGACCGTCAGCTGTCACAGTGAAGAAAGTGGAGTGTTTAATACTGGAAGACAGACGAGCAACGATCCAAATGATCATGAATGAGACACATCTTAGTTATGGTAGTGTGTGGACGAACTGCACATGTCTAAGGTGTCTGCACGGTGGGTTCCACGTTTGCTAACCCCTTTCCAAAAGCAAACACGGCGTGGCCTTCCAAGACAGATGATGATGCTGTTAGAACAGGATGAAGATTATGTTTTTGATCGTCTGGTAGCCTATCTATCAATATGATCCAGAGACATCTGCCTTATTCGCCCGATCTCACGCCAAGTGACCTTTTCCTCAAGAATCCATTGCGTGGTTGCCGATTTTACATCACAAATGAGGTCATTAATGAAAGCGGATTTACACGTTGTAAGTCGCCATTATAATAGTTGTCTCATGTGTTGATGAGAATTCCTAAGGTCAATCACTATTAATTGTACCTAATAGTGGTCCGAACTATAAAGCCCGGGCCTTAAAGTACTTACAGCATAGTAAGTCGTCATTAAGGTAGTTGTCTCATGAGTTTATGAGAACTCTTAAGTTTTTTACCGGGAAAAGTACGAGTCAGTTGTACCTAATAGTGGTCCGAACTATAAAGCCCGGGCCTTAAAGTAGTTACTGCATAGTAAGTCGTCATTAAGGTAGTTGTCTCATGAGTTTATGAGAACTCTTAAGTTTTTTACCGGGAAAAACACGAGTCAGTTGTACCTAATAGTGGTACGAACTATAAAGCCCGGGCCTTAAAGTACTTACAGCATAGTAAGTCGTCATTAAGGTAGTTGTCTCATGAGTTTATGAGAACTCTTAAGTTTTTTACCGGGAAAAACACGAGTCAGTTGTACCTAATAGTGGTCCGAACTATGAAGCCCGGGCCTTAAAGTACTTACTGCATAGTAAGTCGTCATTAAGGTAGTTGTCTCATGTGTTTATGAGAACTCATAAGTGGTTTACCGCGAAAAATACGAGTCAGTTGGAGTATTTAATTACATGTTGGCACGTTGGCCATAGTTGATCAAGGGTTAGAGCGGCTGGACGGAGACCAGAGTAGTGGTTAATTATAAAGTCGGGGCCTTAAAGTACTTCTAACATAGTAGGTCGTCATTAAGGTAGTTGTCTCATGTGTTTATGAGAACTCCTAGTGGTTTATCGGGAAAACATGAGTCAGTTGTACCTAATAGTGGTCCGAACTATAAAGTCCGGGCCGTAAAGTACTTACAGCATAGTAAGTCGCCATTAAGGTTGTTGTCTCATGCGTTTATGAGAACTCCTAGTGGTTTACCGAGAAAAACACGAGTCAGTTGTACCTAATAGTGGTCCGAACTATAAAGTCCGGGCCTTAAAGTACTTACAGCATAGTAAGTCGTCATTAAGGTAGTTGTCTCATGTGTTTATGAGAACTTCCAGTGGCTTACCGGGAAAAACACGAGTCAGTTGTACCTAATAGTGGTCCGAACTATAAAGCCTGGGCCTTAAAGTACTTACAGCATAGTAAGTCGTCAATAAGGTAGCTGTCTCATGTGTTTATGAGAACTCTTAAGTTTTTACCGGGAAAAATACGAGTCAGTTGTAGCTAATAGTGGACCGAACTATAAAGCCCGGGCCTTAAAGTACTTACAGCATAGTAAGTCGTCATTAAGGTAGTTGTCTCATGTGTTTATGAGAACTCCTAGTGGTTTACCGGGAAAAACACGAGTCAGTTGTACCTAATAGTGGTCCGAACTATAAAGCCCGGGCCTTAAAGTACTTACAGCATAGTAAGTCGTCATTAAGGTAGTTGTCTCATCTGTTTATGAGAACTCCTAGTGGTTTACCGGGAAAAACACGAGTCAGTTGTACCTAACAGTGGTCCGAACTATAAAGCCCGGGCCTTAAAGTACTTACAGCATAGTAAGTCGTCATTAAGGTAGTTGTCTCATGTGTTCATGAGAACTCCTAGTAGTTTACGGGGAAAACACGAGTCAGTTGTACCTAATAGTGGTCCGAACTATAAAGCCCGGGCCTTAAAGTACTTACAGCATAGTAAGTCGGCATTAAGGTAGTTGTCTCATGTGTTTATGAGAACTCCTAGTGGTTTACCGGGAAAAACACGAGTCAGTTGTACCTAATAGTGGTCCGAACTATAAAGCCCGGGCCTTAAAGTACTTACAGCATAGTAAGTCGTCATTAAGGTAGTTGTCTCATGTGTTCATGAGAACTCCTAGTAGTTTACAGGGAAAACACGAGTCAGTTGTACCTAATAGTGGTCCGAACTATAAAGCCCGGGCCTTAAAGTACTTACAGCATAGTAAGTCGTCATTAAGGTAGTTGTCTCATGTGTTTATGAGAACTCCTAGTGGTTTAACGGGAAAAACACGAGTCAGTTGTACCTAATAGTGGTCCGAACTATAAAGCCCGGGCCTTAAAGTACTTACAGCATAGTAAGTCGACATTAAGGTAGTTGTCTCATGTGTTTATGAGAACTCCTAGTGGTTTACCGGTAAAAACACGAGTCAGTTGTACCTAATAGTGGTCCGAACTATAAAGCCCGGGCCTTAAAGTACTTACAGCATAGTAAGTCGACATTAAGGTAGTTGTCTCATGTGTTTATGAGAACTCCTAGTGGTTTAACGGGAAAAACACGAGTCAGTTGTACCTAATAGTGGTCCGAACTATAAAGCCCGGGCCTTAAAGTACTTACAGCATAGTAAGTCGTCATTAAGGTAGTTGTCTCATGTGTTCATGAGAACTCCTAGTAGTTTACCGGAAAAACACGAGTCAGTTGTACCTAATAGTGGCCCGAACTATAAAGCCCGGGCCTTAAAGTACTTACAGCATAGTAAGTCGTCATTAAGGTAGTTGTCTCATGTGTTTATGAGAACTCATAGTGGTTTACCGGGAAAACACGAGTCAGTTGTACCTAATAGTGGTCCGAACTATAAAGCCCGGGCCTTAAAGTACTTACAGCATAGTAAGTCGTCATTAAGGTAGTTGACTCATGTGTTTATGAGAACTCCTAGTGGTTTACCGGGAAAAACACGAGTCAGTTGTACCTAATAGTGGTCCGAACTATAAAGCCCAGGTCTTAAAGTACTTACAGCATAGTAAGTCGGCATTAAGGTAGTTTTCTCATGTGTTTATGAGAACTCCTAATGGTTTACCGGGAAAAACACGAGTCAGTTGTACCTAATAGTGGTCCGAACTATAAAGCCCGGACCTTAAAGTACTTACAGCATAGTAAGTCATCATTAAGGTAGTTGTCTCATGTGTTTATGAGAACTCCTAGTGGTTTACCGGGAAAAACACGAGTCAGTTGTACCTAATAGTGGTCCGAGCTATAAAGCCCGGATCTTAAAGTACTTACAGCATAGTAAGTCGTCATTAAGGTAGTTGTCTCATGGGTTTATGAGAACTCCTAGTGGTTTACCGGGAAAAACACGAGTCAGTTGTACCTAATAGCGGTCCGAACTATAAAGCCCGGGCCTTAAAGTACTTACAGCATAGTAAGTCATCATTAAGGTAGTTGTCTCCTGTGTTTATGAGAACTCCTAGTAGTTTACCGGAAAAAAACACGAGTCAGTTGTACCTAATAGCGGTCCGAACTATAAAGCCCGGACCTTAAAGTACTCACAGCATAGTAAGTCATATGTTTATGACAACTCCTAAATGGTTTACCGGGAAAAAACACAAGTTAGTGAGATAATCCAATGTCAGGTTGGCACGTTGGCCCTAGTAGCTCAAAGGTTAGAGCGGCTGGCGGCAACGAGAATAGGGGTTAATTATAAAGTCGCGGCCTTAAAGTACTTCCAACATAGTAAGGCGTCATTAAGGTGGTTGTCGCATGTGTTTATGAGAACTCCTAATTCGTTTACCGGGAAAACACGTGTCAGTTGGAGAATTTAATGTCATGTCGGCACGTTGGCCATAGTAGCTCAACGGTTTAGAGGAGCTGGACAGAGACCAGAAGTTCCGTGCTTCAAATCCCGGCTATGGCATTGAATTTCTCAGTCCGACTCTACGTTTCCTCAAGACAAATGACGTCATTAAGGAAGCGAAAGAGTGGTTTAAAGCTAATTCTGCAGACTTCTACAATCAAGGTATTCGGAAGGTCACGAAACGCGGAGAAAAATCTGTAAGTCTGGATGATGCCTATTTAGAGAAGCACATATCAACACAAACTTTCTATCATATTTTTAAAGGGTGAAAATTAAAGCTTTACAACACTCCCTTTTACAAGCTTATTTGCAAGTGTGTGCCCATATATTTCGTCATAAGACAGGCAGAATATTTTGTCCCATTCAACTTTGAGCACTTCGGTTAAAACTGTTTACTGGCCTTAACATCTCGGTCGAATAACTTTGCTTGTGTGTTAACATTTTATGCTCTGGTTATTTATCTTGATGGATATATGTAGCCGTAAATTCTCTCTTAGCTGCCAACTTCTTGTTTATGGCCATGTCTGGGTTATTTTCCCTAAGCTTCTTCATGTCTTTTTACATTATCTTTTATGCTTATTCCTTTTCCTTGGTTTTATTGTTCACAACCGCTCTGTGTTTTGTGGCCATTCTTTGCATGCCTTATTTACTACAAGGAATGAATGACCTAAGTTCTGGCTTCATAAAGAGGGCACTGGTGTTTGCACTGCAATCAGTTCACCAACAATAAAAAAGTTTCTTCTTTTAAACTGATTTAAGGGAATTCAACAGTGAAGTTTAGTAAACATCTTCCAAAAACATTAAATTTTGTACTCCATAACTTCAAAATGGATTAGTGTAATATAAAATGATATTTTTATTTGTTAAATTATTCTTAGGACCAATTAAATATATATTTTAAATGTTTGAGATCGCCCTTATAAATATCTCTTCCAAAACTACAAGTTATTACTATTAATGTTATTATTTTAATTATATTACTTTTTTAGTTACACATTTCCGATATATCCCTAATTATTGGTTTACATTTT